>BLSH010339244.1:246227-264558 GCA_018402905.1 Glandirana rugosa | reverse complement strand
AGTTCTGTTCAGCCACCCTAGCGGTTTACACGCCCCTGCAATGCTGTATATATATATATATATATATATATATATATATATATATATATATATATATATACTCAACGGCCACTTTATTAGGTACACCCGTTCAATTGCTTGGTAACACAAATTGCTAATCAGCCAATCACATGGCAGCAACTCAATGCATTTAGGCATCTAGACGTGGTGAAGGCGACTTGCTGAAGTTCAAACCGAGCATCAGAATTGGGAAGAAAGGGGATTTAAGTGACTTTGAACAACAAGTTATTTCTCACACAGCATATGCATACTTGCAATGACAACCCAAAACATATTCTGCTACTCCTCCTGAGTATGGCGATACCCCATGTGTGAGACCTTTACACAGCCTGGCCACATACAAAGGCCTAACATTGAAGTAGCACCTTTAGACGTTCTATGAGCATAAATTACACATCTCATTTCTCAGCCACCTAGTACACTTTTGAAGGCCCTGGAGCACCAGGACAATGGAATTGCCCAAAAAATGACCCCATTTTGGAAAGCTAACACCCCAATGTATAATCTATGAGGCATAATGAGTCTTTTGAACATGTCATTTTTTTCCAGATGTTTTTGGAAAATGTGGAAAAAAAATGAAAACGCATTTTTTTTACACAAAGCTGTCCATTCATAAGATATTTCCAACACATAGCATGTACATAGCAAAAATGACACCCCAAAACACATTCTGCTACTCCTTTTGAGCATGGCAATACCACATGTGTGAGACTTTTACACAGGCTGGCCACATGCACAGGCCCAACATTGAAGTAGCACCTTTAGGCGTTCTACGAGCATAAATTACACATCTCGTTTCTCAACCACCTATTACACTTTTGAAGGCCCTGGAGCACCAGGACAATGGAATTTCCCACAAAATGACCCCATTTTGGAAAGCTAACACCCCAACAAATAATCTATGAGCCATAATGAGTCTTTTGAACGGTTCATTTTTTTCCAGAAGTTTTTGGAATATGTGGAAAAAAAATGAATACGCATTTTTTTTACACAAAGCTGTTCATTTATAAGATATTTCCAACACATAGCATGTACATAGCAAAAATGACACCACAAAACACATTCTGCTACTCCTCCTGAGTATGGCGATACCACATGTGTGAGACTTTTACACAGCCTGACCACATACACAGGCCCAACATTGAAGTAGCACCTTTAGGCGTTCTACGGGCATAAATTACACATCTCATTTCTCAACCACCTATTACACTTTTGAAGGCCCTGGAGCACCAGAACAATGGAATTGCCCTCAAAATGACCCCATTTTGGAAAGCTAACACCCCAACGTTAATCTATGAGGCATAATGAGTCTTTTGAACATGTCATTTTTTTCCAGAAGTTTTTGGAAAATGTGGGAAAAAAATTAAAACGCATTTTTTTTACACAAAGCTGTCCATTTATAAGGTATTTCCAACACATAGTATGTACATAGCAAAAATGAGACCCCAAAACAAGCACATTCTGCTACTCCTCCTGAGTATGGCGATACCACATGTGTGAGACTTTTACACAGCCTGACCACATACGCAGGCCCAACATTGAAGTAGCGCCTTTAGGCGTTCTACGAGCATAAATTACACATCTCATTTCTCAACCACCTATTACACTACACAGATTAACCACATACAAAGGCCCAACATCCAAGTAACACCTCCAGGTGTTCTAGGGACATAAATTACACACATAAATTCCTGCCAACCTCTTAGCCCTTCATATTTCTAACACATAGCATGTACTGTAATACCAATTACAAACCAAAATACATTCTGCTGAGCAAAGGCTAAAGAAAAGATTACCTGCGGTTTAGTAGTGCAGGGGCCCACGGAGGAGAGCATCGGTCCAGGCAGCAGGCAGGAACATGGACAGCAACAGCAAAACAGACAGCAGGCAGCAATACTGTCCATAGTCAGTACAGGTAGAGATATTAGCAGCACAGCCAAAGCATTAGTCCATTTAGCAGGCAGGGATGTGGTCGGCAGCAGTGAAAGGATCGTCCATGCAGCAGGCAGGAATACTGTCCATAGTACAGGCAGCAGGCAGAGATATGGTCATTCTGCTGACACAATCGGAGCAAAGGCTTTCTGGGGGGTATCCTTGTGGATATAGCAGGGCAGCGATGACATCTTCAATAAATTTTAGGAAGGTGTTGGATACTTGGTGTTGGGTCGATTTTTGATAAGTGATAAATGTGTTGTACATGGCCAAATGAAAGAGGTAAATAGCAACTTTTCTATACCAGAAGAGGGACTTTCTTGTGGATAGGTAGGGCTGCAACATCTGATCATTTAAATCCACCCCCCCCCCCATGAATTTATTGTATTCGTTGATACAGCAAGGCTTTCAAACTGGTCTACGTCTTCTGGGAACTTCCACCGAGGTGTCATCATGGATGGTTGTCATGATGTATACGTCCTTCCTATCCCTCCACTTCAAGGCCATCACTTCCTCGTTCCTCAGGCTTTCCGATTCCCCCCTTTGTAGCCTTGTGGTGAGAAGATGCTGTGGGAAGCCCTTCCTGTTTTTCCTTGCTGTACCACAGGCCAAAGTTTTATTTAGGTAAAGGTGGCGTAAAAGGGGCAAACTAGTGTAGTAGTTGTCCATATAAATGTGAGACCCCTTTTGAAAGAGTGGGAATGCCAATTGCCAGACAATTTTCCCACTTGTTCCCATGTATGGTGGACACTCAGGGGGCTGGAGCTGGGAATCTTTGCCTTCGTACACACGAAAGGCATAGACATAACCGGTGGAGCTTTCACAAAGCTTTTTGAGCTTCAAACCATATCTGGCCCTCTTACTTGGGATATACTGTTTGATTACCAGCCGGCCTGTGAAATGGATCAGGGATTCGTCCACAAAGATGTTTTTGTCAGGGATGTACAGCTCGGAAAACCTCTTGGAGAAATAATCAATAAGGGGGCGAATTTTAAATAACTTGTCAAAGTCGGGATGATTTCGGGGGGGGGCACTGCGTGTTGTCACTAAAATGCAGGAAGCGCATTATAATTTCATAGCATGACCTGGTCATGACACTTGAAAAAACTGGCATGTGGTGGATGGGGTGGGTAGACCAATACGTGTGCAATTCGTTCTTTTTTGTAAGCCCCATGTTGAGTGTCAGGCCTAAAAACACTTTAAACTCCTCCACGGTTACGGGTCTCCATTCAAAGGGGCGGGCATAACTTGAGTTGAGGTGGTTTGCTATAAATTGACGAGCAAAAAGATTGGTTTGGTCCACAATGTTTTGGACCAACTCGTCAGAGAAAAATACATTTAAAAAATCTATTTCGGAGAAGCCATCTGTGTTGACTTGAACACCTCGCTGTCCTGTGAAAGGGGGGATTGTGGCTGACTCTGTGGTAGAAGGCAACCACAATGGGTTTGCCAAGGCCTCTGGGAGCTGGGTTTGGGCCCTAATTCTTTTGGCGCGAAATGCCAGCGCTTGTACTGGGCATTTCCTCCTGGGATCTAGCATCATTGGCATTTGCCGATTGGCCATTGGGGTGTCTGGTGCTGCTGGTTGCTGCCTGGTCTTCAGTCCATCTTCTTTTAGGACGGACTGCTTCCTCCTCAAATTCGGATGAAGATGTACTGTCTTCAGCGGGCACGTATTCGGAACCAGAGCCAGAATCAGAACTGTGACTGGGCGGTGAGAGCTCCCCGCTGCTCTCATCGGTCAGGCTCAGCATCTGATATGCCCCTTCTGTAGTGTACAATCTCTTTCTGGACATGATGACAGGTACTCTGATTGGTGACAGGTACTCTAGTGACAGGTACTCTGGTGACAGGTACTCTGGTGTTAGGTGCTCTGATTGGTGGCAGGTACTCTGGTGACAGGCACTCTGGTGACAGGTACTCTGATTGGTGACAGGTACTCTGGTTGGTGACAGGTACTTTGGTGACAGGTATTCTGATTAGGGGTGGGTACTCTGGTGACATGTACTCTGACTGGTGATAGGTACTTTGGTGACAGGTACTCTGGTGACAGGTACTCTGATTAGTGACAGGTACTCTGGTTGGCAACAGGTACTCTGGTGACAGGTACTTTGGTGACAGGTACTCTAGTGACAGGTATTCTGACTGGTGACAGGTACTTTGGTGACAGGTACTCTGGTGACAGGTACTCTGGTGACGAGTACTCTGATTGACACCTCGTGGAAGTTCCCAAAAGATGTGGACCAGTTTGAAAGCCTTGCTGTATCAACGAATACAATAAATTCATGGGGGGGGGGGTGGATTTAAACCTGATTGGCGACAGGTACTTTGGTGACAGGTACTCTAGTGACAGATACTCTGATTGGTGACAGGTACTCTGGTGACAGGTACTCTGTGACAGGTACTTTCTGGAGAGGTGACTATGTTCTGGCATATATGCAGTGTATGGGAGTGAGAACTGAAATGGTTAATGGCTATATAACTGGAAAAAAAAGTTTTGTTTTTTTTTTGTTTTGTTTTTTTAATTTGTTTAATCCAGTTTGATATTTGCAGATTCTTCAATATATCAAATTATTAAAAATCTATTTTTTTTATCATAATATTATTATTTTAAATTATTAATATAGATTATTATAAATGGATAAATGTGTGTGTGTGCGTGTGTGTGTGTATATATATATATATATATATATATATAGAGAGAGAGAGAGAGAGAGATATTATGAATTATTAATAATATAAATTAAATAAACAGATTATTATTAATCGTATAAAAGCATTTAAAATCTTTTTTTATTATAATATTATTATTATATTTATTATTAGTGTGAGAGGGATCTTATAAATTATTATTAATATAAATTATATAAAAATAATTATACTAATAGTATAAAAGTATTTAAAATCTTTTTTTTTCTTTTTATAATATTATTATTTAAATTATTAAAAATATATAGAGAGATATATTATAATTTATTATTAATATAAAATGATATAATAACAACAGCAATAATAATAATTAAAATAATAATATAAATATAGTTGCCCTGCAATTGATCCCCTCACCCAACCTGATAAAATATCTTCTTTGCCGTTCTTACCATCTTCACTGTGCGGCCCCTGCACTGCACAGGATATCCAAGGAAAATATCCAGGTCTCCCTTCTATTGTGCATGTGCTGCAGATCCATAGAAGCTCTACACTTAATGACCACATCCATTACAAAATTACCCCACTCTTGTGCCTGCATTTTTCATTTGTTTTACATGACTGAAAACGCAACGTGAGAAGTGAGACTACTGCAAGATACAAAAGGGTTAGAGCCTTAAAATCCAGGGAAGAGCTCAGTGCTGGAATCGCTTTGAAATTTCGGGTGCCGTTGGTGGATTTCTCACACTTACCTCCACCATTACTTGTAATATTAGTGTTGGGCAGACTAGATTTGAGAAACTTATTTTATTTTCTCTTTAATGTAGAAGTGGAAATGGGTCCCAAAAGTTGGTAATTGTGATGTGTATTGTACAAGCTTTGGTCTAACCATGCCAATGTCTCTGTGCTTGCAGGTAGAATTATCGGATGGGACGTCTCACACAATTACGGACGCCTATGCCGGAAAGGAGTACATCATCCAGGTGGCAGCCAAAGACTATGAGATCGGTACCTGGAGCGACTGGAGTGTAGCGGCACACGCCACGCCGTGGACGGAAGAGCCCAAATACATCACCACAGAAGCCCAGAAAACAGGTGAGAGGAGCCAAGGGCCAAATGTGATCATAATCCGGGTATCCCTGAATTAATCCCAATTTATATTGGATGTGACCCCACAAAGCCTGATGTGTATGCATGAATACTGAGGAACACTTAGCCATTAACCTTGTTCTTCACCAGAAGAGCTTACACTCTAATGTCCCCCCACAGTCACACACTATTATTATTATTATAATACATTTACAGTATATAGCTCTGACATATACCCTAGTGCTGTACAGAGAACACTGAGCCAGTCACATCAGTCTCTGTACCAGAAGAACTTACACTCTAATGTCCCACCAGCACGCCAATTCAGAAAGAATAACTCTGAATCCAAGTCAAAGTTTGGAAACACGGGAAGGCCTCAGTATCTGATCTTTCCTGAGCTGGGCTGCAATCTTTCTTCTCCATTGAAGGGTTAAAGAGTCTGCAGCCTTTGTGGGTCTTCATTATTTACTCATTAGGGTTTAATTACCCTTGTAATGTTCCAGCCTGAGAGGTCAGCAGGCCCCAACTCCCCCAGGTGGAGTTTTTCATTGTGTCCTGGCAGGGGGGTGTCGTGTTCTAGATGGATCAGAGCTCAGCGCCAAGCAAACAAGGCTTTGATGTTGAGTATTAATAATGAGGATATAATATATAATGTTCATGGGACAAGCTCCAAGGGTTTATATAGAGGCCTCTCAGGGTGAAAGGAGGATGTATGGATTAGAGGCAGACACTGGAGAGTCGTCTCTGGGAAAGCAAATCACATTACACACATATATCATCTTCTGTCCTTTCCATGGTGCCTACATGGTGCAACCAAATTACACGGGTCATCCAATTCTTCTGTGAATTACATCTACAGAAAACCAGCCCAAGTTTGGAATTTTTCAAGAGCCAATTGTTTATGTCAGATGAGTGCAAAATGAGCAAACAGTGTGGTCAGACTGAGGCAAAGCAAATAGAATAGTCGAGTTTATCATTACGGGATTCACCAGCAGGAGGAAGGAGGTCCTGATTCCTCTATATAGATCTTTATATCACTAGAGGAGTCACCAGCAGGAGGAAGGAGGTCCTGATTCCTCTATATAGATCTTTATATCACTAGAGGGATCACCAGCAGGAGGAAGGAGGTCCTGATTCCTCTATATAGATCTTTATATCACTAGAGGGGTCACCAGCAGGAGGAAGGAGGTCCTGATTCCTCTATAAAGATCTTTTCATCACTAGAGGGGTCACCAGCAGGAGGAAGGAGGTCCTGATTCCTCTATATAGATCTTTATATCACTAGATGTATCACCAGCAAGTAGAAGGAGGTTCTGATTCCTCTATATAGATCTTCATATCAATAGAGGGATCACCAGCAGGTAGAAGGAGATCCTGATTCCTCTATATAGATCTATATATCACCAGATGGGTCACCAGCAGGAGTAAGAAGGTCCTGATTCCTCTATATAGATCTTTTATTTCACTAGAGGTATCACCAGCAGGAGGAAGGAGGTCCCAATTCCTCTATATAGACCTTTTATTTCACTAGAGGTATCACCAGCAGGAGGAAGAAGGTCCTGAACCACTATATAGTTCTTTTTTATCTCTAGAGGGAACACCAAAAGGAAGAAGGAGGATCTGATTCCTCTATTTAGATCTTTAGATAACAAAGGGGTCACCAACAGGAGGAAGGTGGTCCCGATTCTTCTATAAAGAACTTTAATTATCACTAGAGGGGTGACCAGCAGGAGGAAGGAGGTCCTTATTCCTCTGTAAAGATCCTTTTATCACTAGAGTGGTCATCAAGAAGAGGTAGAAGGTCCTGATTCCCAGGGGCTGACTGGCAACTTTTGGCCTAGGGGAGCGGGTACAACCCAGAGCTCCATGATGCAGTGACTCGGCCCTCCTCCCACTTTCCCTTTTCTCTGCCTCCTCCCAACCCCAATCACAGGCTGAAGCTCCGCTCCAGGTACTCTTTGCTCACCGGGCAGGTAGGGCTGGGCAGCGCCTGCTGCACTGACACCGTGTTCCCGAACTGCCTGGCAGGGGGCAGCAGGGTATCTCGGCCAGGGCTTGCTGGGAGAGGAGAGCCTCCAATAGGGCTCAGAGCTGGCTTCTGCTTGGATACGGCATACACCATCCATGCCAGTGGGGGGGCCTGTGCTCTGTCCTTGTTCTCATCCCTCACTTGGTATGACACCAACGGGGACTGCTTCATCAGGAAGCCTTTAGGCATGTCCAACCCTGGATCCGAATAAGGTTCAGGAGGACAAGATTTTCAATATAAAAATGGGATGTTATGTCAAACTAGCAGGAGGATAGTTCAAAACTAACCTTAGAAAGTATTATTTAACTGATAGGGTAGTTGATGCTTGAAATGGACCTCCAGCAGAGGTAGAGAGTCACTCAACAGTAAGTGGTTTGAACATACTTGGGACAAACATCGATCTAGTAATGGCAAACTTGATGGACCAGTTGGTCTATTTCTGGTGCAACTCTTCTATATCTCTATATAAGAAATGTGTTTCTTTTTTTTTCTTTTCTAGTAAAATGACAAACACAAAAGCCTATATGGCAGATCAAGAAAAATGGATCTCAGATCTTATTGACTATTTAGATCTGTCATGAGTAGCTAGCGTAATGATGGATGCATACTTACCAATTATTTACCTACAATAGTAGAGCTAAAGGCATTTTTTTTTATTTTATTTTTGTTTACATTTTGTCCTATTGAGGATCCCCCCTCACTTCCTGTTCCTTAGCCAAAGCCGGAAGTGATCAGAAATCCCTCCAAATTGAGGGAACCCTGGTTGTTATCAGGGCCACGAGAACTAATGCAGATACAAGCAGCAATAAAAACCTGAAAGATGATCTGAACAATTTTTTTTTTTCCAGCACTGGGTGGGGGGCGTATTAGGTGCTATAAAGCAGATGGGTTGCAGCAAACTGCAGATATATGTTGTGGTCCAATTTATTTATTTATTTATTTATTTCAGGTACTTATATAGCGCCGTCAATTTACGCAGCTCTTTATATATACATTGTACATTCACATCAGTCCCTGCCCTCAAGGAGCTTACAATCTAAGGTCCCTAACTCACATTTAATACACATACTAGGGCCAATTTAGACAGGATCTAATTAACCTCCCAGCATGTCTTTGGAGTGTGGGAGGAAACCGGAGTACCCGGAGGAAACCCACGCAGGCACAGGGAGAACATGCAAACTCCAGGCAGGTAGTGTCATGATCGGGATTCGAACCAGCGACCCTTTTACTGCTAGGCGAAAGTACTACCCACTACACCACTGTGCTGCCCAATTAACCTTGTATTACAATGGAATGCACATCCACAATGCATAACCGTGTGTTGAGGTGGCAAAAATAAAGTGGGATATGAGGTGCATGTTCTGGAATGAACGAGCTCTAAGTGCCTTGTCTTATTCCAATATGGTGTGGCGCACAGCTTTATGTGTATTTTGTTAACCCTTTCTATACTGTACTATGGCCCCTAAAGCCTTTTCCTCCTTGGCTTTGGATGCTAAAACACAAGTCTGAAGAGCATGTACATCATTCCTTTACAAAGCATTGAGTGGGCAACTACATGGCAAATGAGGTTTAATGTTGAAAAATGTAAAGTAATGCACTTGGGGGCTTAAAATATAAACGCAAGTTACTCACTGGAGGGGAGAACATCTGGGGGAATCCAGGATGGAGAAAGATCTGGGGGTCCTAGTAGAAGACAGACTTAGCAATGTAAAGCTGCAGCAAGCAAAGCTGGCAGAATATTAGCATGCATTAAAAAGGGAATTCACTCCAGAGATAAAATGATAATCCTGACATTTTGTAAAACTCTGGTTCTGCTACATCTGGAGTATTCCGTCCAGTTCTGGTCACCAATCCTCAGGAAGGATATGCTGGAACTGGAGAGGGTCAAGAGAAGGGCAACGCAATTAATAAGGGGACTGGAGGAGCTCAGTTATGAGGAATGACTACAAGCACTAAACTTATTCTCCCTGGAGAAGAGACGCTTGAGAGGAGATATGATAGCAATATACAAATATATCAATGGTGATACCAGCATAGGTAGAAAACTGTTCAGTCTCAGGGAGTTTAAGAAGACAGAGGGCCACACAATGAAATTGGAGGAAGAGCGGTTTAACCTTAAGCTTCGTAAGTGGTTTTCCACTGTCAGGGCAACAAGGATGTGGAATTTCCTTCTACAATCGGTGGTGTCAGCAGGAAGCATTGATAGTTTTAAAAGACTCTTGGACATGCATCTTAGTGAACACAATATACAGGGCTATGGGAAATGATTATCAACATGAACACACATACATCTACACAAGTAGAACTGGATGAAGTAGTGTCTTTATGCATCTATGCATTTCTAAACCCATGGGCACCTAGTGTGCTGCATGACTGTGCTGTACAATGATAGAAAGAAACATGGCAAGTGTGAGCCACGATAGTGAAGCACACCCCAGCAGGAAATTGGGACATTAGCGGCAGGATGTAGAGTGGAATGGTACACTTAATTTGCAGTAAGGTTGTCAGAGACAGTGTTCAGTAATATAGAGTAATATTTCCATAGAGAATAATTTGGTCAAAAGCAGGGGGAAAAAAAGTTGCTTTAAAACTCCTACTCTTGAATTCCAAAAGGCTGGCACATGCACATTTGGCAAAAGTTTTTTGCTTTCTGGACCAGCAAGACCAAAATACCAACCCATAGCCAGTCAGATCAGTAGAACATTTAGTGGACAAGACCAACCAGTAGGTAGTCATATCAGAAGAACATTAACTAGATAAGACCAGCCTGTAGCCAGTCAGATCAGTAGAACATTAAAAGGACCAATCCAACTTGTAGTCAACCAATTAGTAGAGCATCCAATAGATAAGACCACCTGTATTCAATCAGATTAGTTGCACAAATAAATAAAAAGACCAACTCATCACAGTGAAGTCCTGATAGCCCACTTAATAAGGGTTTACTTAAGATGATAGAATAATGTTGTACCAGAGACAGCAGTAGAGACCTAGTCAAGGCCAGAGTTTGGGGAGTTTTACTAGCAGTTCCAAGGCCAGGCTGTTTTCCAGGACACCTGAGAAGCGTGCATCTGGTGCAGGACCAGCAAAACAATAATACCAACCTGTATTAAATCAGATCAGTAGCACATTTATTGGACAAGACCAACCAGTAGGTAGTCATGTCAGTAGAACATTAAATAGACAAGACCAACCTATAGCCAATCTGATCCATAGAACAATAAATGAATAAGAACATCCTGTAGCCAATCAGATAAAAAACATTGAATAGACTAGACCAACCTGTAGACAATTAGATCAGTAGAACGTTAAATGGACAAGAGCAGTTTGTGGATAACCAATTAGCAGAACATTCAATAGATAAGACCACCTGTAGCCAATCAGATAAGTAGAACATTAAATACAAGATCAACTCATCACAGCGAAGTCCTGACAGCCCACTTAATAAGGGTTTACCTAAGATGATTGAATATATTTTTGTACCAGACTGCAGAGACAACAGTAGAGACCCATCCAAGGCCAGAGTTTGAGGAGTGTTAGTAACAGTCCCAAGGCCAGGCTGTTTTCCAGGATACCTGAGAAGCATGCCTCTGGTGCTGGACCAGTAATAATCTAAACCTAACCTGTATCCAATCAGATCAGTAGCACATTCAGTGGACAAGACCAACCAGTGGACAACCAATCCGTAGAACATCCAATAGACAGCACCACCCGTAGCCAATCAGATTAATAGAACATTAAATACCAGACCAACTCATCACGGTGAAGCCCTGACAGCCCACTTATTAAGGGTTTATTTAAGATTGAATATTTTGTACCAAATTTCAGATATAGCAGCGAAGACCCAGCCAAGGCCAGAGGTTGAGGAATGTTAGTAGCAGTCCCAAGGCCAAACTGTTTTACAGGACACCTGAGAGGTGTGTCTCTGTGCTGGACCAGCAAGACCAACCTGTATCCAATCAGATCAGTTAAGCCTCGTACACACTGCGACAGACGTACGACCGGATGTCTAAAATCGTATGTTGGCTGTTGTGTCTCGTATACTGGCGTGTACTAAGTGATCGTACGACCAAGCCTAACGTAGTGACCTGCTACGGAGCGTATAAAGAGGGAGTTCAGGTGCATGTGATTTGTGAATTAGGAACGTAGGTTTACATGAACGGACACTTAAGGGCGTTCCTGACTTCTGAGCATGCGTGTTTTGCACGTACAACTTGTTGGCCCAACTTCTCTGTACACACGGTACAACAGTTGTACGATGCCTTGTTGTACAACAAAAGTTTTCTAGTCTGCTCACCCAACTTCTGTTGTACAACCGTTGCACCTCGGCTGTTCTAATCGCGTTTACTAATGGTCGGATTATTGTACAACAAGCTGTTGTACGACCGTTTTCGTACAACCATCGCACCGTGTGTACGAGGCTTAAAACATTCAGTGGATGGGACCAAACAGTAAGCATTCAGGTCAGTAGAACATTAAATAGACAAGACCAACCTATATCTAGTCTGATCCATAGACCATTAAATGAACAAGACCAACCCGCAGCCAATCAGAGCAGTAGAACATTGAATGGACAAGACCAACCTGTAGCCAGCCAGATCAATAAAACATTAAATGGACAAGACCAAACTATAAACAATCGGATCATTAGAACATTAAATGGACAAGACCAGCCTGTGGACAACCAATCAGCAAAGCATCCAACAGACAAGACCAAATGTAGCCAACCAGATTAGTAGAACATTAAGAACAAGACCAACTAATTTCCAATCAGACCAGTAGAACATTTAATAGACTGGACCAACCTGTAGCCAATCAGATCACTAATCCTTCATTGAAAAAGTTTACCTTTTGCCAATCAGATTAATAAAACATTTAATGGAAAAGATCACCTGTAGCCAATCAGATCAGTAAGACGTTAAATACAAGGAACAAGCCATGGCCATCTAGTTTAGGGTAACCTATAACTACTTAAATAACTGGAATACTTAAGGAGCACGTTGTACGTGTAGACAATTAAACCAGTAAAGCTTTCATAATACAAGTTACAGCTTAAAACATATCTAATATATGTAACTGCCATTAACCCAGCCCCACACCAGCCTTTTCATCCACAGTCGTCTTGTGTAATATTTTTAATGGGTTTCCTTCTGCCTGAACTTTGTACCATTCGGCTTTTTGTTGTATGAAGATGTTTGCTCAGTGAGCCCCGGCAGCGATCCAAACTGTACATTTTCTTGTACGGTTTAGTAGCTGCAGTATCACCTAACAGGAAATTGGCCGTTTCCTAAATTAATTTCCATTTAAAAGCGCACGCCTCCCCCTCCTCACTGCTCACCTCGCTCGCTTGCTGGGTAGGAGCTTTGGAGTGGAAGGGAACTTAGCAAGAAGGAAGCTATTTGAGCACTGTAACAAGCCATATATCATAATTATCATCAGCCCTGCACTGTAATTGACTTAAGGGCCATTGGGGAAAATCTTGCTTTTTAGAGCAGAATGTGAATGACGTTCCCTGGGATGTAAATAACCGGATTTAGAATATGAATTATGTTCTCCAGAATGGGTTTTGTGAGCTCGGAAACATGAATGACTGGGCTCGAAATGGGAAACCTGCACTTAAATGAAGACGGATGTTGTTTGCAATGCAAATGATAACGGAGGACTTTGGAAACTTTCAATTTATAAAGTGTTTCATGGCCCTGTGGCTTGGGATTCTGGATTTACAAAGTGCGGTAGAGAAAGAAAGCTTGCGCATGAAATCAAGGCGATAATTGTCTAGGTGGGCCTGAGGAAGGAAATTCCTGTCCCCCCTGTCGACAGTTATTAGAATCCATCTGTTTCATGCTTAAAAGGAATGTTTTTAATGTATATCAAAGCCAAAAGTTTTCTCTCTTTTTTATTTCAGATAGAGCAGGGGAGGTTAAAAGTGAACCTTACATGGCTTTTATGTAAGCTCCCTGCCCCCTTCAACAGAAATGGCACATAAAATCCATTTTAGAAGAACCCATTTCCCTGCAAGAAAAAGAAAATACTCACTTTAGACCCCAGACTCCCTCCAATGGCACCAATGATGCCGTTGTGCCTCCTGGCAAAGATATAAGCCTAAAATCCCATGAAAATGCACTTGTGCAATGGGCTGGAGTTCATTCTCACGGGATTTTGATTTCCTAGCTCTGCCAAGGGACTGTGATGCCTCCCCAAAGTGATAGAGGCTGGTTGACATGCCTGATCTGCTGTTTGCAATAAAAGGCCACATTTAAGGCTTTTTTTGTTTTTTACTAGCAGTCTTAGTCCTATTGGGGACATTTCCTTTCAGAGAGTAGCTCTGTCTAAGGTGGAGGAATTCTCCTCTTAGCAAGTTTTTACCAGACCCCATTGACAATGGTCTCCAAGGCAAAGAGAGTAGGGCAAGCCATAGATGATGCACTTATCTTTCCTGCAACCACAGGAAAATTGCCCTGTTCCCCCATCAACACACTCAATATTGATGGGATAATCCCTCCCACAGCATTATTGTGTTCAGCCAGCGGGGAGTAGATCACAGTGGTAACTGCTAGCTGCTATAGCTGCCGGCAGTGATCGAATGCAAAAAATCCAACAGGCTGGTTGTACTGGAGTCAACCAATGGACTTCAGTACAATCAGCCTGCCCAAAGATGGATCACATTTTCGACTGGTCCCTTATGAACTGGCCAAGATTCGATCCTTCTATGGCCGGCTTAAAGCTGACCATACACAGTGTTTTTTTTTTTTTGTTCAGCCAGTTGTTACCCACTCCAACTTCCTCAACTCTCACCTTGGCGAGAATGACATGCACTGAGACATAACTGCTGGCCGCGGCCCTGCCCAGAGCCTCCTGTGACACGCTACATGTCCCATAAAGCTGCAGGCCCAGTTTGACAGCATCATATGATCTTTTACATGCACAATGGAGAGCAGCTGTGATTGCTCAGGAAGTCACAGCCAACTCCCATGTCCAAGATGGCGGTAATAGGGACCTGCAGCGAAAAGAAGACCTGGCTGCGGGAAGACAACGCAGGCACTAAATTGTAGCTGCCAACCTTTAATTTTTCTTTTTAAAGATTGAAGTTCCCCTTTAATGCCTTGGGACCACCTCCTCTCTGTATATGAATATCTCCTCACATTCATAATTAAGAACGTGAGAAGATATTGATGATTGATAGAGCTGGTGATCCCACAACATTAAGATATTTATCATTCAGGGGGTCCCTTTAGACTCAATTTTATACATGTAATTGATATTGCTACAATAAATCTGAGTTTATTCTATTATTTACTTTTTGATACTTTCATTATTGCCCAGATCTCAATTATGTTTATTACCAATTCATGTTTACTTTTGAGCGGGCAATAAGATTTAATTTATTATATTTATTTGTTACTGACTATAGCACCAAATCATCTATACCCTTGGCTCTGGTTTTGTTGAGAACACTGAAAAATTATTTTGGACACAATCGTGATTGGCATGGTGCCCCATCCTTCTCCAGCTACTAGCAATAAAAACCTGATAGGGATTCCATCCCCTCGCCACACCATCCAAAATTAAACACAAGCATTTTTTGGCTTTTCAATACATTTTCATTGATTTACTCATCCTTAGACACACATTGTAATGTTTGCTAAATGTCAGTCGATTAATGTATGCAGTGCAATTGCCAGGTGTGTGTACAATGACTAGACAGTGAGCTGTATTATAACCTCTTGTTTTGCATCTCTCTCAGAAACCACAACGACAATCACAACAACGACCACAACGACTTATATGACACCTCCAACTACCAAGGCGTGTGATCCAGAGCCTACAGACAACTCAGCCCGAGTATCCTGGCCCTCACTATTGTTATTGGTTCCAGTTGGAATTTTACTTATGTGGTAAGAGTCTCTCATTCCATCATTGCTAATGTCTATGTGCTGTCTAATCATATTATACAGATTTTAGATACCATGTATCAATTAAAGACAACTTGTGTGGAGAGAAAAAAAATATAGCTCCAAGCCATAGAGATTAGAAGCTCCCTTGATTGGCGGAATGACCAATCAATAGACAACTCTACTTAAAACTGCAAAATGACACATGGCTCAGCATTCGAGCAAGTTATCACTACATTTTACCTGAGCTACTATACTTACCTGTCCTAGTGGCCTCCTGTGCACCCTGCTGTCATCTACTGTGCTCCAGTGCACCCATGTCATCTAGTGATTCAGAATGACCTCTGGTGTGCCCCAGTGTCATCCCGTGACCCCCAATGTACCTGTGTGCCCTCTGACTCCAGAGCATTCTATGTCATCTAGTTACTCATAGTGTATCCTGTGCATCTTCAGAACACCTGTGTCTCTACACAGCCACTGGTATGCTCCATAGCTGTCTGGCCTGTTACGCTCCACCACCGCCACCTTCTACTTCCTGCCAGCCCTTAGGTACAGTGGATATAGACCCTCCTCCTTGATGTCAGTAAGCGTTGGAAAAGACCCTACACCAAGCCATAGATTTTGAGACAACCCATCCTTATGGCTTGGCGTTCTCATCCTTTCCTTCCATACCCACTGGGCCTCCATGGGGCAAGAAAGAACTGCCATAGTATAACAATTATTTTATACAGTTGGATTACCAAAATTTGAGTCCAGTGCTCCACCACCACAATTCCTCAATGAATGGCCTCCTACACTCCACCATCAATGCCCGATAATGCCTCACAACCCTCATGTACAGTGGAAAGGGACCCCTCTCCTTGATGGCAGTTCACTTTTGATAAGACCTTGCACCAAGACATAGATATTTAGATCACCAGTCCCTGTGGCTTGGTGTTCTGATCCTTTCCTTCCTTATTAATTGGGGCTCCATGGGGCAGTAGAGTCCAGCGCTTCATCATCCCAATTTCTCAAGAAAATGTTTGCCATGCTTCACCATCAATACCTGATACTGCTTGCAATCCTCAGGTACAAGGGCTAGAGACCCCCTTCCTTGATACCAGTTAGCTCTTGTTCAGACCCTACACCAAACAATAGATGTTGAAAGCACCAGTCCTTACAGCTTGGTGTTCTGACCCTTTCCTTCCATACTCACTGAAGCTCCATGGGGCAGTAGAGAACTGCCATAATATAGCAACTATTCAATACAGTTGGATCAACAAACTTTAAGTCCAGTGCTTTACCACCCCAATTTCTCAATAAAAGGTCTACCATGCTCCAGCTTCAATACCTAATAATGCCCTGCAACCCTCAGGTACATTGGGTAGGGACCCTCTTCCTTGATGGCAGTTAGCTCTTAATAAGACCCTACACCAAGCTATAGGCTTATGGCTTGGTATTCTGACCCCTTCCTTTCATACCCACTGGGGTTTCATGGGCAATAGAGAGCTGCTGTGATATAAAAATTATTCAATACAGTAGGATCACAAAGCTTTTGAGTCCAGCGCCTCTGTCCATATGGACTGGAGGAATCCCCGTTGCCTTCTTTTTTGTTTGCAAGACCTGGTTTGCAAGCTGCACTACAGACGGCTGAATGTAAGCAAAGCACTATTTACACATACTAAGCCTTGGGAGACAACTACTAACAGGTGTCCTATTTGCAAATTTGCATGGTGTCCTATTAAAGTTGACCTAAATCCAGATGTTAAATATAAAAAAAATATAGCAATATAAAAAATATATTAAATATAGATAAAAATTAACTAAACCTAAATTAAAATAAAGCTTTTACAGTTGTGTTTTAGGTTACCATCAAAAGAACAAATTATTTTAAAAGTGCAGTTGACTTTTTTTTTGTTGCATGAAGGTTATCTGTAAAATAAATACAATGTGTAGTGTTGCAGGAAAAAAATCTAATTTTTTAGATTTGTTTCTGTAAACTTTCAATAATGTACCTTTTGAAATGTGAAATTTGAGATGACGAATTGAAAATCTCACACAGTTTTCTTTTTCTTTTTGCAGATTCCTTGGTTGGATTTTCACAAAAAAAGTATTTCAATATTTTTTCTCTATTTTGCACATGTTAAGGAGGATACAACTTATTTTCATTTTATCTTCATTGGTTATAAATTTTTATTTTCCTTGGAATGGACAAATTCGCCTGAGAAAAAAAAAATGGAACGTTGCCATGCCCAACAATTAAAAGAAAAAAAATTATAGAAAAATAATAGATAAAACAAAACACACAACGTAAGATAAAACTGAACAGTAATAACACTACTTGGATTTTAAACAATTCTGCCAAAACAAGGAGTGCTTTATTGAAAGCAACTTAACAAATTTTAGGTTCATCACAATAATGACAAGTCAAAATAGAATGCAACACACAAAACAAAATAGATAATAAAAAGATATTAAAAAAAAGAAAATTAACAACCCGTACCGTTGCAAGGTAAAAAAAAAAGAGTCCGCTTAAACAGGTAAGGTTCCTTTTATTTTTAAATATTGGTTACTTCTATTTTACTTTTATTCAACATAGGAGGAATTGTACACGTTTTATCTCTTTTTTATAACTTTATGAAAAAAACACTTTTAGGTTGGTTCCTTAGACGTTTTTCTTTTTCTTTTGACACACTCTAAAAGT
>BLSH010339244.1:210407-239904 GCA_018402905.1 Glandirana rugosa | reverse complement strand
GTAGACAATTGTGCTCTTTTGCGCTTGTGATAACAGTTTGGCGACCCTTTCCTGTTCCATCATGAATGTGCCCATGTGCGAATAGTCCCATAAAGAAAGGGTTTGAATTCGTTTGGTGTGAAGGATCTTGAGTGACGTGACCTCAACCGCACTGAACATATTTGAGATCAACTGGAAAACTGGTTGTGAGCTGGATTTTGTCATCCAACATCAGTGCCTGGCCTCACAAATGCTCTCTTGGCTAACTGAGCACCAAGTCCCACAGACACACTCCAAAGTCTTGAGTAAAGAATTTCCAGAAGAGTGGAGGATGTTAAAACTATGGTGGGCCAATGCCATATTGTCACAGTTTTTGATTGGGATGCCAATCAAAATGGTCAGGTGTCCACAAACTTGCCATTATCATGTTTTTTTTTTCCGTAAGTTTTCTTGTACTGCTATACAGTGAAGCCTTAATATTACTGTAAAGACACATTTATCGATGTAGGAAAAGCTTTACTACAATGCACAGGGTGGTATATTGGTCGTGCATGTCCAAAATGATGTCTCTTTCTCGGGGCCTTCAGCAAGTTCTAACAACGCTTATACAACTTGCAGTGTCTGTTATGGATATTTTGATTGATGGGGCAATGCACTGTAGTCCCAGACAGCAAAAATTGGATTAAATGTTCACTTGCCATAGACCTGGTGCTTCTAAAAGTTACAAAAAAAGTTGCCTGCAAAAGAAGATACTTAATATCTACCCCTCTGGTGGGAGGTGGGCCCTGAAAGGCAACAACCTACAGCAGAATCGTATCTTATCACATATTATACACTTGGCAATGTGTCAAACACAGTTTTTTTCGCTGTGATTGTTCCCATGGGTGGTGGATGGAACAACATTGTGTAGTAGGGAATGGGCATCCAAGTATTCACTGCGACCTGAATGCAAAAGTTGGGATACCACTCAAGCTAGAGAAAGATTTCTTCCCTTTGATCCTAGGAGATGGGGCGCGACTATGTCCTTATATTCATCCAGAAGATAGCATGGCAGGCAATTAGTGTTTGCATACGGGTAAAGAAAGAATGCCCTCAGCCTCACGACCTCTATGACTAAGTCCCGGGGGGGGGGGGGAAGAATCGTGTCAAGGGACATGGTTTGTGGAGAAGCTCAGGCTGAGGCCGTTCTTTACCTGTATCTTACATGGGCTGGCTGGGAGAACAGCATTCATCTCACCCCAGTGCATGGGAAACTCTGAAGTGTGTCAGATGCTAAGATTCTGCTGAAGGCCATAACTTTTGTAGAGAGCAAAGTAAAGACTCCTTGCCTGCCACAGAGGTAAGTATTAGGAGTCTTCATTTGCAGGCAACTTTATTTACAATTTGTTTTAAGTCATTGTAAACTGGTGAAGCAGTAACAGATGGAGCAAGGTAGATGTGTGGTTGTGTATAAACTCAAATTTCCATCCTCCCTATTCTAGGTTCTAGACCAGTGGTCTCCAAACTGCGGCCCGGGGGCCAGATGCTTGTTTTTGTCTGGTCCTTGGGGCACTATTTCATCCATTGATACCAACAATGGGGCATAATCCCCCCCCCACTGACCCCAAAGAAGGGGTAAAATTCCTCTCAATGACCCAACAATGGGGCACAATTCTTCCTAATGACACCAATGACAGGACACAATTCTTCCCAATGACACCAAAGTAGGGGTATTGTTTTTTTTTCCAACTGACATTGAGATCCTTTCTAGTCCCAATGGCCACAGTCTGGCCTCCCAAATGTCTGAAGGACAGTAATTAGCCCTTTGTTTGGAAAGTTTGGAGACTAATGTCCTAGACCTGGAAGTCCACAACTATATAGAACTCTTCAAAGCCTATCATGATGGTAAACCTGCAGGACCTTCCAGAAGGATACCACACCAGAACAGGCAGGTCAAGGAGTTTAATTGCCCTTTCTCCAAAAATCTACACTATCTTAGTTTGTCTGGAGTTGCAAGACATTGCAGGTGCTATGTTGGTAAATACAGCCCTTCCATCCACAACCTAAGTCTTTCTCAAACCCGAAATTTCCTTTAATATAAGGAAATGATATAATATGTAATATAATTAACAACAGTGCTTCATTTTTTATGGTTCTTTTGAGTTCAAACTCATAAACTGCTCAAAGAAACGATCAGTTTCTTCGATTAACAAGTCTTTACTATAACAGAGGTAGGACTGATATCCCTTCAGTATTAATCCTGTGTTCACATTTTTGTACATTCAGTCATGCTCCGGCCTCGGTGTCGGTCAACTCTGTACTATAATGTTCATACCGGAACAGACAGCGCAGGACCAGAATGTAGCAGTGTTGAGGTTCCCTCGGGCCACCCTCCATCCTTCCGAAACCGCCATATTTTGTACAATGGCTCCTCTTCCTTGCAGATTCAGTATTTAATACCGTTCGTCCTAGTATAAAAAAAAAAAAATAAAATGTAAAAAAAAAAATCAATGACACAAAATGATGTTAACATGCTGTATTTGAATTTTTTATAGATGTATATAAAATGAGAGTTTGTTCATTAAATGTGATCATTTCATGAAATGTGTGTTGTGTCTTTTTGGGGCTGGCTTCTTACATCTGTCATGGACTTTGGGGTCAGAATTGTTGAGTTCACGTCTCTACCCATTGTGAGGATGTCTTGCTCTACCAATTGGAAGAGTGGGACTCCATGGTGGTAGAAGGCGAATGGTTTTCATTGTGAGGAAGTCTTACTCTACCAATTGGAGGAGTGAGACTCCATGGTGGTAGAAGGCAGAATAGTTCCCATTGTGAGGAAGTCTTACTCTACCAATTGGAGGAGCAAGACTCCATGGTGGTAGAAGGCAGACCGGTTCCCATTGTGAGGAAGTCTTACTCTACCAATTGGAAAAGTGGGACACCGTGGTGGTAAAAGGCAGAACGGTTCCCATTGTGAGGAAGTCTTACTCTACCAATTGGAAAAGTGGGACACCATGGTGGTAGAAGGCAGAACGGTTCCCATTGTGAGGAAGTCTTACTTTACCAATTGGAAGAGCGGGACTCCATGATGGAAGAACGCAGAATGGTTCCCATTGTGAGGAAGTCTTACTCTACCAATTGGAAAAGTGGGACACCGTGGTGGTAAAAGGCAGAACGGTTCCCATTGTGAGGAAGTCTTACTTTACCAATTGGAAAAGTGGGACACCATGGTGGTAGAAGGCAGAGCGGTTCCCATTGTGAGGAAGTCTTACTCTACCAATTGGAAGAGCGGGACTCCATGATGGAAGAACACAGAACGGTTCCCATTGTGAGGAAGTCTTACTCTACCAATTGTAAAAGCGGGACTCCATGATGATAGATAGCAGAACGGTTCCCATTGTGGGGATCTCTTACTCTACCAATTGTAAAAGCGGGACTCCATGATGATAGATAGCACAACAGTTCCCATTGTGGGGATCTCTTACTCTACCAATTGTAAAAGCGGGACTCCATGATGATAGCAGAACGGTTCCCATTGTGGGGATCTCTTACTCTACCAATTGTAAAAGCGGGACTCCATGATGATAGCACAACGGTTCCCATTGTGGGGATCTCTTACTCTACTAATTGGAAAATTGGAAAAGTGGGACTCCATGGTGATAGAAGGTAGAACGGTTCCCATTGTGAGGAAGTCTTAGGCTCCATTTACACGGGATGCTTTATCAACCTCCCCTGAAAAATTTTTTGACAGCTAGAAGCCAGCGTCTAAAACAGCCGTTTTGTCGCATTTGCGTCTAGGAGCGTTTTTAAAATTTTTTTTTTTTTTTAGAATGGAAACCACTGTAAACGAAACGGTTCTAGACGCAAGTTACCGCGTATAGCTGCGTTTACAAGCTGTTTGGCATTTCAAATGCCTCTGAACTGGCGTCTGAACCCATTTTTTTGCGTTCCAAAAACAGCCTTTAAACTCAACTGCCTGTAAACGACCTTAAACGACCCTGTGTAAATGTACTGATAAGATAAAATAGAGGAAAGTTCAGGGGCAGCTGAAAAAAACACCCAAATGCCTCAAAACGTCCGTTTACCAGCAGCAGTGTAAATGGAGCCTTACTCTACCAATTGGACGGCTGGCATTCCATGATGGTAGAAGGCAGAACGGTTCTAAGATCTACGATGATTTAACAATTAAAGCATTCCATGCAGTCACCATGCCGTATACTTCATAAAAGCAATGCATCTTTATCAATGTGATTGGTTTAGAACCATGTTTTTTTTTTATATAAATTATGATTGGTTAAGAAAGGATATTGCTTGTTGCCTGCAAAGTACAGTATATAATAGGGGCAACTCTTGAATCTCCATTGGCCACATGGCAGACAATAGTAGGAAACGGTATGTGTTGGGGGTCATCAATGCTGAACAATCAAAGAGGCAACCGAGGCTCCTTGGCTGGACTTGTAGACTTAAAGTGCACCTGTTCCTAAACTATGGACAAAATGTTCACATATTCTTAGCAAGCAGTAAAAGGTCTTTAACCAGTTACAGTCCAATTCTGATATTTCTGTCATACATGTAAAAATCAGCATTTTTTTTTTTTGCAGGAAAATTACATAAAACCTCCAAACAGTATAGATTTTTAAGAAGAGATTCTGGAGAATAAAATGGTTGTTGTCATTTTTTTTTTTAGGTCGCATGATATTAGACATGTGCAGAACCTAAACATGTCTTTCATTTCTATTTGTTATTTAAATAATTTTGTTTAGTTAAATTCGTTTTTGGAATTTGTTTTGGTTTGTTTTGTTAATTCTTTTTTGAAATTCGATTCAAATTTTCCAAATTATATTCTATTTTGCTCTATTCTATTCTATTATTTGTTCTAATTTATTATTTTCTATTATATTCTTTTCTATTCTATTTGAATCTATTCTATTTGAATTTATTCTATTCGAAATTCAAATTTCGGAAAACGGTTGTATTTTTTTCTATTCTAAACTGTACTATTTTTTTTTCTATTCTATTCTAATCTCTTCTATGCTATACTTTTATTTTCTATAATATTCTTTTCTATTATAATATATTCTATTTTATTCCAAACTTTTCTGTTCAAAATAATTCTATTCGAAATTCGAATTTCAGAAGCTATATTCTTTTCTAATTCAAATTTATTCTATTTGAAATGTGAATTTCGGAAGTTATATTTTATTTTATTCTATTCTATTGTTTTTTTTTCTATTCTATTATTTTATATTCTATTCAAATCTATTTTTTCTATTTTCTATTCTTTTTTTTTCTATTCTGTTCAATCTATTCTGTTCGAATCTAAATGTATTCTATTGGAAATCTGAATTTCAGAAGATGTTATTTTATTCTATTTTGTTTTTTTCTATTCTGTTCTATTCTAATCTATTCCATTTCAGAAGACGGTTATATTCTTTCTATTCTATTCTAATCTGTACTTGTGCTTTTTTGTATTCTAGTCTACGCTCTTCTATTCTATACTTTTATTTTCTATTCTATTATTTTATATTATAATCTATTCTATTCCAATCTTTTCTGTTCAAAATTATTCTATTCGAAATTCGAATTTTAGTAGATGGCTATATTCTTTTCTAATTAAAATTTATTCAATTTGAAATTCGAATTATGTAACACAGTAATCTTTTATTTTATTCTATTCTATTCTATTGTTTTTTCCATTCTATTCTTAATATTCTATTTTATTCTAATTTTTTATTTTCTATTCTTTTCTATTCTATTCAAATCTATTCTGCTCATTTTTAAAATTATTCTTTTTTTTCTATTTTTTACTTACCGTATTCAATTTTTTTAAATTAAATTTTTAATAGAAAAACATCAGACAGACATTATCAACGTTATCAAAAAGAGAAAAAAGCACCAACAATAAACTTAAAGTCCCATCTCCCCCTCCCCCCCAAATAAAAATAAAAATCCCACCCTCCAACCACTCACCTCCTTCTCTCCCCTCCAAACTCCCTTCTTTTCTCTCCTTAATCCTCCCTCTCTAGCCATTTCTCAGCATGTTAGTATTCCCTTATATTCTCCTGTATCCCATATTTCCCAGTACTTCCTTGATTTTTTTAAATCTAGCCATTTTCTCCAGGCATCATCACATCTCTCTATTAGATCTTCCTCTGCATGTATTATCTTTTCGAAGGAGCATATCTGACCGATTTTTACCAACCATCCCTTCACGCTTGGGGTTTTCGATGTTCTCCAATACTTGGGAATCAAACCCTTGGCTGCGTCTAACAGGTGTGGTACCAAGGATCTCCCTTATTGTGCTATGGATTTATCTGTTTTATGGAATAGACATCTCCAAGGTTCGGCCTCTATATGCTCCCCTGTTATCTCCTGGGTAACCTCAATAATCTCCATTCAGTAGGCCTGTGTCTTAGTACATTGCCACCATAAGTGCTCAAAGGTCCCCAGCAAACCGCACTCCTTCCAGCATAGAGGGGATGCGTCCGTCCCGAAGCTCCGCACCCTCAGAGGGGTCACATCCCCATCTGGCCAACAGTTCAAAACTCATTTCTAATTGTCTTAGCATCTCTTGATGAAAAACATAGTCATTTTATTATTCTCCTTTTTTGGTGCTCATTTAATGTTACTCCTAATTCTTGTTCCCATTTTCCACGGTAGGGGAGGAATTCTGGTTCTTTTGATATCTTTTTCTATTGGCTTACAGCTATCTTTTACACGTAATGGATGTGGTAATGTTTGTGTGAAGTTTTGCATATCTCCATTTGGCGGCACAGTTGTGTAGTAGATAGCACTTTCGCCTGGCAGCAAAATGGTCGCTGGTTTGAATCCCAACCATGGCACTACCTGCCTGGAGTTTGCATGTTCTCCCTGTGCCTGCGTGGGTTTCCTCCGGGTATTCCGGTTTCCCCCCACACTCCAAAGACATGCTGGTAGGTAAATTAGATTCTGTCTAAATTGGCCTTAGTATACAGTATGTATGAATGTGAGTTAGGGACCTTAGATTGTAAGCTCCTTGAGGGTAGGGACCGATGTGAATGTACAATGTATATGTAAAGCGCTGCGTAAATTGACAGCGCTATATAAATACCTGAAATAAATAAATACATTTGTCTAATGGCATACTACCACATCTCTGCTTTAATTTAGAAAAGGAGCAGATCCTATCTCCTATCATCACACCTTGTAACTGTATTATTTCCTTTATTTTGCCCATCTAACAAACTATAAAGAATCCTCCTTCTCTTGTGTGAAATAATTTGTGTCTATTAGCGAAATCAAAGGTGAATTGCACTCCCAGTGGTAGCGCCTACACAATCCATCCCATATTCTAAAAGTGTTCTCTATCAGTGAATTTGTGCTATTTGCTAGGTCTCGATATGACCGTGGAATCCACACCATTTTACCCAAATCTACTTTACACTGTGCAAACTCTATCTCCACCCAACTTTTATTTTTATTACTGTGAATCCAGTCTATTAACCGTGAAATAGTGACTGCCTGATAATATTTTTTAAGATCTGGCAGTGCCAGCCCACCCGCTCTCTTCTCCTTGGCCAGTGTGGCATATGAAATTCTAGGACATCGATGTGCCCATATGTACTTTAACCACTTGCCGACCGCCCGCTGTGGCTTGAGTGGTTCATTATCGCGAAACGCCATCACCTGATGGCGGCCGTGATAACAAGTATTGTGAGTGTGCACGCGCCGCCGGAGACGTGCTCACTGTGTTCCGGGGGGGGGGGGGCATGGAGCGGGTAGGGCAGCAATTTCCACTGGCTACCCTCGATCGCTCCCCCGCAGTGAGAGAACGGAGGTCTGTGTATGTGAACACAGATCTCCGTTCTGACAGAGGGGGAAGGTCTGTGATCACAGGCTTCCTGTATATGGAAGCCATGATCACTCCCCTCCCCCTGTCAGCCCAGCCCCCACAAAGTTAGAACACACTGAGGGAACAACACAGGTAACCCTTAGAGTGCCCCCTCCAGGTTCACCCCTTCACTGCCAATGGCATTTACACAGTAATCAGTGCATTTTCATAGCACTGCTCGCTGTATAAATGCCAATGGTCTCAAAAAAGTGTCAAAATGGTCCGACATGTTCGCAGGAATCTCACAGTACCGCTAAAAATCGCAGATCGCCGCCATTACTGGTAAAATATTTTAAAACATTAAAAACCCCAGAAATTAATTCTCATCATTCGTAAACGCAACGTTTGCACAAACCAATCAATAAACGCCGATTGCAATTTTTTTTTTACCAAAAATATGAGAGAATGAAAAGCGGCCAAAACCGATGAAAATAAATGTTTTTTTATATTTTTTTTTTTTGGATTTGTATTTTAGCAAAAAGTAAGAAATATTGTTTTTTTTGCAAAATTGTCACTCTTTTTTTGTTTATAGCGGTGATCAGAAATGACGCAGAGGTGACCAAATACCACCAAAAGAAAGCTCTATTTGTGCGAAAAAAAGGACGCAAATTTCGTTTGGGTGCAACGTCGTACGACCGCGCAATTGTCAGTTAAAGTGACGCAGTGCCGAATCGCAAAAAGTGCTCTGGTCCTAACATGGGAAATCCTTCCGGGGGTGAAGTTTTTAATATAAGAGTTCTGAGTTTATTAAAGTATTCCTGCATGAGGGAGATTGGGAGCATTTGAAATGTGTAAAGTACTTTAGGCATAATACTCATTTTAAATGTATTAATTCTTGCTAACCAGGAGATAGGCCTATATTTCAGGGAATTGAGATTCTCTTTGATTGTATTAAGTAAAGCGATATAGTTGGCCTTATATAGTGTTTTCAGGGATGTTGTTAGTTTAATTCCAAGATACCCCGGCTCTTCCTTGCACCACGCAAAGGCGAACTTGGGCTGAATTGCCACCTTCTCTTTCAACAGCACTGTAATATTCAGAATCTCTGATTTAGATGTATTGATTTTAAAATCCGATAGTACCTTCTTACCTCCTCCAATAAATTTGGTAGTGTCAGCCAGGGGTTTGAAACATAGCAAAGAATATCATCTCCATAAGCAGCCACCTTATATTCTTTCTCCCCAATTCTGACTCCCGTAATGTCCACACTCTCCTGAATTGTCATCAGCAAGGGCTCCAAGGCCAGTGCAAACAGCACTGGCGAGAGGTCCTTGCCTGGTTCCATTAAGTAGTTCCAGAGATGAGGATACATTTCCATTTACACTAATTTTCGTTGTTGGGTGGTGGTACAGTGCCCTAATCCAATGTATCATCTTATTCCCTATTCCTAGATGACTTAGGGTTGCAAACATAAATCCCCAGTCTACCCAGTCAAAAGCTTTCTCAGCGTCCATTGACAGGAGTAGAACTACTGTAGGTCTCCTCTCAATTTGAGTTCATGGATCAGGAATAATGTCTTTAGCCAATTCTCTTTCCCCTCTTGTCCTGATACAAATCCCACCTGATCCTTGTGGATCCACTTAGGAATCAGGCGTTTTAGCCTATCTGCTAATATCTTGGCAAATATCCTTACATTGACATTTAGTAGAGATATCGGCCTGTATCTTGTAGGGCCATTGGATCTTTGCTTTCCTTTAAAATAAGGGTTAAATGTGCTAATAATGACTCCTCCCGTAACTTTATCCCCTCTCCAAGGGTGTTTAGATATTTACACAGCCTAGGTATTAGAAATCCCTGGAACCTTCTATAATACATAATAGTATATCTGCCTGGGCTTTTTCCCCGCCGCCATGTTTTTAATTGCCTTTATCACTTCCTCTTGTGTGATTCGGTGTTCTAGCTGGTCTAGCTCCTCTTTGGGCACATTCGGGAACTCCAGGCCTGAAGGTGCTGCTGTATTTCAAGATCTTTCTTTTGTCTCCCATAAGATCTTCTGACTGACTCACATTATACAATTTACTATAGAATGTATGAAAAATGTTGTCCATTTCTAGAGATGAGTGTACCATCTCGCCCTTCTCGTCTCTTATTCTTGCAACAAAGGACGCATTTTCTTTTCCTGCAGGACTCTAGCTAGCCATTTCCCGGGTTTGTTTCACCATTGGTGTTGCTCTTTCATAACCATATGAAATGCGCTCTTTGTTTCTTGTTCCATATAGGCAGCCAACTCCTCCCTCTTCTCAATTAACTCCTGCCTTTCTGGGATACTCCTAGGTCGAGACTGTTGTTCTATTTCATGAATTTCTTTTAAGAGGGTATTTAATCTGTCCCTTCTTTCTTTCTTCTTCTACGCTCCTATTTTCTTCAGTATACCCCTTATATAGGGATTGTGGGATTCCCACAGGGTAGTTGCATATCATTAAGGGTAAAAAATTCCTCCAACTCATATTCTATTTTTTTATTTTCAAAGTCAGACAATACAAAGAATGATATCAAATGTCTAACAGAACCAAAGGTTAATAATCACATGAAAAAAACAAAGAAATAAACAGACAATTGTATTAGTTGAGCATGAAGCCTTTTTGATACCCTGGCTCTCTACTACATCCGCCTCTGGCTAACTTGTGAGCAGCACTTCTTTAAATATATTCAAAAGAAGGGCAACTTGAAGGGTGAGTATCCCTCAACTCCCGGCACCCCAAGATGGGAACAAACTGTGCCTGGAGGGAGGGGACCCACCCCTCATCTTATATTCAAATATTTTATCGGAAGCCATAATGATCGTTTAAGAGTACCAAAAACATTTAATACCCAGAGGGTAGAAAAGAGGGGAATATGAAAAAAGAAGAGTGAAGGAAAAAGAGAGTAACAGAGTAAGACTGTTCCAGGAGAAAAACTGCCATTTAATCCAACAAATTAAGGTAAGACTTCCAGGGGGTCCAGACTTGATCAAATTTGGCTGAGGTGTCAAGGAGGATATTGGCAAACTTTTCTTGGGTCATTATCCAAGTGACCTTCCTCTTAGCCGCATTAAAAGAGACTGAGGGCTTCTTCCAAGCCTTTGCAAGGGTAAGCTTAGCTCCCAGCAGTATGAAGTGGGTTAGCTTAAAGAGGTATTTAGAGAGGCCGTCTGGCCTACTGGTTAATAGGGCAATTTCTGGTGTTTGTGGGATTGGAACACCCGAGATCTTTCTTAACATGCTGAATATCTTATTCCAGAAACCCCTTATCCTAGGACATTCCCACCAGATATGAAGATAGGTGCCTCAAAGGTTGCAGCCTCTAAAGCATAGTGGGGAAGCGCCCGGAAACATTATAGATAGGCGAACCGGCACCAGGTACCAGCGAAGCATTACTTTTGCACTAGCCTCCTGTAGAGAAGAATTAACTATGCCTCTGAAGGAATTTAGGGATAGGCGAAACCATTTATCTACTTCCCAGGACACTCCCAAGTCCCCTTCCCATTGACTAGCATAAAGGGGTTTACCATCTTGTTCTGACAGAGAGGCGTAAATTAAGGAGATACCACCTTTCTGGTTGGAGATATCCGAGCACCATTTCCCGTAAGGGGTGATGCCTGATTGTGTTGAAGAGATCTTCCATATAGAGGTTAAGAAATTATTAATTTGTCTTAGGCAAAATTCTTCTACTGGGGGCATCTCCAAATTATCTATATAATGCCTAGGGGGTAGGGGTCCTGAGGAGGAGAGGAAATGGCCTATTCTGTATAGACCCTTGTTGGTCCACCATGCGAAGGCTCTGATTTCTTGACCCGGAGGGTAGCGAGGGTTGTTGAATAGATGTTGTAAGGGGCATATGGGGGAGAGCAAGTTGTGTAATCTAGTTAGAGACTCTACCAGCCTTAATGAATGGGACAGAGTAGGGGAGAGGATAGGGGGTCTGGATTTAGGAGAGGCCCAAACCAGAAAATCAAGAGTGTTAAGTGGAACAGCTTGCCTCTCAATCATTACCCAATCAGGTCTATTAGATCGTGCGTGGATGATGGAGAATTGTGCTAGCTGAGCTGCCTGGTAGTACTTCACCAAGTTAGGGACTCCGAGCCCGCCCTGATTCTTACGTCTAAAGAGAACCTCGGCCGGACATCTGTACCCCTTATTACCCCATATTAATTTTTTGATTCGGGATTGAAGATTGTTTAAGTGTGATTTTGGGACATGGATTGGGAGAGCTCTGAAAAAGTAAAGAATCCTAGGGAGGAGGGTAATTTTAATTGAGTTCACTCTACCCAGCCATGAGAGGCCCAGCTTTCCCCAATTTATGAGATCCTCCTTAAGCTTCTTGAATAGGGAAGGGTAGTTGGAGCTGTAGAGACTGACAATGTTAGAAGAAAGTTGTATACCTAGGTAGGGGATGTGGTCTGAGTGCCAGGAGAATTGGGTAAGGTTCTTAAGCTGTTGAGCTACCCCGTCAGATAGGTTAACATTAAGAGCCATCGATTTAGACAAGTTGACTTTTAGACCCGAAACCTCACTGAACTCCTGCAATAGCTGAAGAAATTTAGGGATTGAGGTCAGAGGGGACATGACAAAAAGTAGCAGGTCATTAGCAAATAAAGCACATTTGTGCATATGTGGGTCGCATCTCACCCCCTCAATCTCAGGATGGTCTCTCACACTGATATCCAAGGTTTCGATAACTATAGCGAAAATCAGTGGCGATAAAGGACAGCCCTGTCTTGTACCTCTATAAATTGAAAAAGAGTCTGAAACAAAGTTATGTAACTTGATGCGTGCTGTGGGTTTGGAATATAAGGCTTTAAGTGTCTGGAGGAATCTAGGGCCAAACCTCCACCTTCCCAAGACCTCAAAAAGATAGGGCCATTCTACCGAATCAAAAGCTTTTTGTAGATCAATAGACAGGACCAACCCTTTCTGCGGAGGGCCTCCATCCCAACCTGATCTGAGGAGGGAGATGAGATCCACTACCCTACGAATCTGATCGGGACCTTGTCTTCTGGGAATAAAACCAACCTGGTCTTTGTGGATGTACCTCCCTATGAAGGAGGATATTCTATTAGCAAGGATTTTAGTTAAAATTTTGAGATCATTGTTAATTAGCGATATAGGCCTGTAATTACTTACTTCTGTTGTGTCCTTGCCAGGCTTCGGGATGACAGAGATGTTGGCGGTATTTAAATCTTCATTTACTATCATTCCCTCCTGGAGAGAATTAAAGAAGCTTGTCAGGTGAGGGGCCAAAATAGGCCCGAATTGTTTGTAGTATCCAGTGTAAAATCCATCTGGACCTGGGCCGAGCCTTTCCTAAGATGTTTAATGTCCTCCAACACCTCTGCCTCCGAAATCGGGTTCTCCAACAGCTGAGTATGTTCCTTCCCCAGCGAGGGCAGAGAAATTCTATCTAGGAACGGATGAAGGGGGGAGGGGGATCTGAGGCCTCCGAGGCATAGAGACCAGAGTAGTAGTTCCGAAAGGACTCAAGAATCTTGTGGGGATTTTGCGAGAGGGTCCCTGCTGAGACCCTTACCTTAGGAAAAGTGAAAGAGTGAAATTTTGGGGATAATCTCGAGGCTAATTTGGGGCCAATAAAATCCTTCTGAGTATAAAAATGGGCGTTAGACCATTGAATCTGTTTCTCTGCTTGAGTGGTAAGAGCGAGATTTAAGGCTGCTCTACTCGCTTCGAGTTGAGAGCGAGATTGAGCGGAAGGGTTCTTTTTATGAGCCCTAGCTAATTTATAGAAGTCCCGCTCAAGCTTATCTAAGTTAAGTTTCCTCTCCTTCTTAAGCTTAGAAGAGAGGGCAATAATCTTTCCCTCATTACTGGCTTATGGGCCGCCCAAAGTGTCATAGGGGTGACATCAGATGTCGAGTTCAGTTTAAAGTAGTCTTTCAATTCCTCCCCAAGCATAGTGCAGTGGACCGGGTTATTAAATATAGACTCCTTTAATCGCCAAGGGGATCTATGATCAACCGTGGACCGTAAGCAAAGGTGTACCACCACTTGAGAATGATCCGAAAGGGGAGAATCCCTAATAAACGACTTGGAAATTAAGGGGATTAAGGGGGCTTCCATCAAGATGTGGTCGATCCTAGCGAATAATTTATGCGGGGCTGAGTAGTGGGTGTAGTCCCTCATGATCGGGTTACATTCTCTCCAAACATCTACTAGCCCTAATGAGTGTAAAAGCTTAGCAAGCCTCAAACTCCGCCTCGGGGGCTGTAGGAGCCGAACCCGTACATCAGCCGACTTATCTAGCATAAGGTCTAGGGCTGTATTGGTCTATTTTTTTATTAACCTCAGAATCCTGTATGATAGATTCATTCAGTTTCCAGGTATGGTTCCTTGGCATCACAAAGGGAACTTATATCTGAGCTACTACCGGCGCATGATCGGATAAGGTGATTGGTTTGGTGAAGGTGATTGGTTTGATGGTTACATCTCTCAGGAGGTCTAATAGTTGATGTTCTAATAGTATATAGTCAATTCTATAATAGGTCCCGTGCATATAGTCAATTCTATAATAGGTCCCGTATACCGCTGAAAAGTATGTATAGTCTCTGGGCACTGGATATCTAATTCTCTAGATATCTACCAAATGATGTTCTAGGAGTAGGATCTTAATTTCCTTGATAGGCGGGCTGAGTCCATCCGTGAGTCAAAGCACATATTTAAAACCCCTGCTACGAACAATTTCCCTTCTTTAAATATCCTTAACTTTTTAAGAATCTTTTTCAGAAATATATTTGGTTCTCTATTTGGGGAATAAATATTGGCAAAGGTACATTTCATATTGAATAAACTTCCCTTAATAAATAGGAATCGTCCTTCAGGATCTGCTAGCTGCCCCTCTGTACTGTGAACATGGTGGTCCTGTCGAATCCATTAACAATCCCCCTCGAATGTTTTGCGGTTGAGTCACCATAGAACCAGACAGAATAGTATCTGGAGGACAATCTACACTTGGAAGCATGTAAGATATGCTTCTCCTGTAAGAAAACTATGCTTGCCTTATGTTAGTGCAATTCCCTATTTATCTTATATCTCTTATTAGGGGTATTTAAACCGCGGACATTATATACCACTAAATTTACCAAGACCATAATCGACTAATGAGGCCCCCTATCCATCCTACTTCTCTTGTGGGAGTCAGAGAAGGAGTAAAAAAAAAACTCAGATCCCCTTTTCCCTCCCCCCCCCCCAGGGAACTATCCCTCCAAATAGTAGGGTACATTCTCGGGTCATGCCCGGCAACCAGCTCTGGCCTTGGTGTCGCCACTTGCCCATACCCTCTGGGGGAGTACCTCTCCCTGCACACCTGTTCACCCAACTACGCAGGTCTCACGGGCACCAGTCCCCTCCCACCACCCACATAGACACCTCCCAACCGACATCTCTCCCGACCTCAGACCATTTAAATTTATTGTTAATCAGGATTTGAATTTCGAAAGACAGTTATGTTCTATTCTAATCTACTCTATTCAAATTCAAATGTATTAAATTCGAATTTTATTTTATTCAGTTTTATTGTTTTTTTCTATTCTGTTCTTTTCTATTCTATTCTATGCTATTCCATTTGAAATTCGAATTTTGGAAGACGGTTAAATTCTTTCTATTTTACTCTATTGTTTATTTTTTCTATTCTATTCTTTTCTATTCTGTTTTATGCTGTTCTTTTCTATTCTATTTTATTTTTTATTATATTCTTTTATTTTCTGTTCTATTTTATTCTATTCTTGTTTTCTAATTTGATTCAAATTAGTTTCGATTTAAATTTTGTATGAAACTTTCCTTATTTTGGATTCGTTTAATTCCGTTTTCACTGTTGTAATTCGGAAATTTGGATACATCCAAATCTCTGAATAATGAAATATTTGTCTGAATTTCAGTTCGGAACCAAATGAGCCACACACGTCTAATATTTACACAGCAGAATGTCAGATGCACATTTTCAGAAAAAAAATGCACTTTAATAAGTTTTAGTGAACAGGAACACAATATAAAACCCAATTTTTTGGTAAAGCATAAAAGACGATGTTACGCCAAGTAACTAAATTCCAAACATATCACGGTTTAAGATTGTAGAATGGCGCAAAACTATGGTACCTAAAAAATCTGTATAGGAAACACTTTTAAGCCTTTACAGTTTACCAGTTTAGAGTTACACAGGAAGTCCAGAACTAACACTATTGCGCTTGCTCTGACATTTGCGGCAATACTTCACATGCGTGGCGAGGTCACCGTTCACATTTGTGCGTAAGCACGGGGTAATTTAAAACAGAATTAAAATGTTATTTATTTTATTAACATTTTTTACACTTTACCTTTTTTTTTTTTGGATCAACTTTTTGAACAACATCCCTTGTGATAGCATGGGCCATGACAGGTCCTGTATATGGAGAGATCTGGGGTCTATTAGACCCCAGATCTCTCCTCTGGCCTTAAAAGCATCTGATCAAACCGAAATCGGTTTGATCAGCTGCTTTCACAAGCCAGTAATGGCTTGTTTACATCAGACCAAAAAGTGACGAAATCCTTGTGACTTCCGGTTTCTGACATCACACAGGAGGAGGAACAACATCAGTTCCTTTCCCTGTGGAAGTCGATGCCGCCGATCGCATCTCTACCGGGCTCCCCGATTAGGTGGCGGCAGGGGGGCTTCTGCCACCTGTAAAAGTGATCCAGTGGCTGTATAGCCTGCAAACAGTTTGCTGAAGACAAGCAGACTAAGGACATGGATTACTGGAACCATGTCCTGTGGTCTGATGAGACCAAGATAAACTTATTTGGTTCAGATGGTGTCAAGCGTGTGTGGTGGCACAAGGGTGTCTTGCCTACAGTCAAGCATGGTGGTTGGAGTGTCATGGTCTGGGGCTGCATGAGTGCTGCCGGCACTGGGAAGCTACAGTTCATTGACGGAACCATGAATGCCAACATGTACTGTGACATACTGAAGCAGAGCTTCCCCTCCCTTCAGAGACTGGGCCTCAGAGCAGTATTCCAACATGATAACGACCCCAAACACTCCTCCAAGACGACCACTGCCTTGCTAAAGAAGCTGAAGTCTCCAGACCTAAACCCTATTGAACATCTGTGGGGCATCCTCAAATGGAAGGTGGAGGAGTGCAAGGTCTCTAACATCCACCAGCTCTGTGATGTCGTCATGGAGGAGTGGAAGAGGACTCCAGTGGCAACCTGTGAGGCTCTGGTGAACTCCATGCCCAAGAGGGTTAAGGCAGTGCTGGAAAATAATGGTGGCCACACAAAATATTGACACTTTGGGTCCAATTAGGACATTTTCACTTAGGGGTGTACTCACTTTTGTTGCCAGCGGTTTAGACATTAATGGCTGTGTGTTGAGTTATTTTGAGGGGACAGCAAATTTACACTGTTATACAAGCTGTACACTCACTACTTTACATTGTAGCAAAGTGTCATTTCTTCAGTGTTGTCACATGAAAAGATAGCATAAAATATGTACAGAAATGTGAGGGGTGTACTCACGCTTGTAAGATACTGTAATTAATCCACAACAGGACTTCGGGAATTTGGGTTTCTAGCAGCTTAAGGCATCGGCTATTACAAGGGAGGCAGGCTGCCAAGATTCTGCCCTCCAGAAGGGGAGAAGAGCTGTGATTTCAGTGCCTCTGTTGTGAACTTTGAAGAGTTTCTCCACAATGCCTATAGCTACAGAGGTGAACAAGAGCAGCTTTTACTGCAAAGTGCCTTTACTACCTGCTTAGAATATGAAAATACTGTAATACTAAACACACACTGTTTAATTTACACCATCCCTTCTCTTTATGTATATGAATTGTATTTATTTTAATAATAAAAAAAAAAAAAAACATTTAAGCACCTTTTTTCATAATCGATACACAGCTGTCATGTGACCTAGCTCTTTCCTAGCTCATCTGCAGGGAGACATCAGCGGGAGGAGCTGAGTCCTCTGCTGCCGGTTATATGTTAAAAAAAAAAATCAGCCTTTGGAATACAGAGGAAAAATACATAATAATTACTAGACAGATGGTTTAAATTGGTTCCAAAGATGAATGAATTGGGAGCTCTCTGAGGCTTCCTGCTCATTCGCAAACTGAAGCATGGTGAACACAGTTTACTATGCTACAGTAATGAATGGACACAGGAGTGATTGGTACCGATCAGGGCTGCCGATAAGGCAGTACAGCCAGCCCTCCTGTACTGGGCCTGGGCCCCATCAGTTCAAAAGGGGGATCTGCTGAGCAGGAGGGCCGGCTGTACTTCCTTATTGCAGACACCGATCCTCTTCTGCCTCCCCCCCGCAGCGCTGCCAGCTTCTCCCTCTGGTTGCACTGCAGGGGGATTGGTTCCAGCACATGCACTACTTCCATCTGCTGTCTAGGCCCCCCGTGCGCCCCTTTCCCCCACAGCGCCCCCGGCTTCCCTTCTCTCTTCTCCTGAAGGAACCTGCTGTGGGCACACAGGGGGATGTTTCAGGATGGAGAGCGGGGAAAGGGGCCGGTAAATATATAATTTATTGGCCCTTTCCTCCCCTGCAGTGCAACCCGAGGGAGAACCTGGCAGCATTTTAGGGGGGAGGCAGAAGAGGATCGGTGCCTGCAATAAGACAGTACAGCCGGCCCTTCTGCTCAGCAGGTGCTTGGACCCCCTCTTGAACTGATGGGGCCCGGGCCCAGTACAGGAGGGCTGGTTGTACTGTCGTATTGCAGACACCAATCCTCTTCTGCCTCCCCCTTGCAGCACTGCCAGCTTCTCCCTCATGTTGCACTGCAGGGGGATTGGTTCTTGCACATGAAACCCTTCCATCTGCTGTCCGGGTCCCCCGTGTGCCCCCTTTCCCCCACAGCGCTGCTGGCATCCCCCCTCTCCTCTCCTGCCGGATGTTGCTGCGGGCACACGGGGGGATGTTTCAGGATGGAGAGTGGGGGAAGGGGCCGGTAAATATATAATTTATTGGCCCCTTCCTTTCCTCCCCTACAGTGCAACCGGAGGTAGACATGTGCAATTCTTTTCTGTCAAATTTTGTTTTTTAACGAGTTTCGACAAATTCGTTAATTCAGAAATAATTAAAGAAAACCCATTTAATGAATGTTTCTGAATATTCATAAATTCGAATATTCGTAAGTTCGTAAATTTGAAAATCCGAAAATTCCATAATAAGAGCAAAAATTCAAAAGAACGAAAATCCAAAAATAAGAACGAAAATTTGAAAACCCTAAAAACTAACTAATAATAACTTAACTATTATTAACTATTAAATTATAGGTATTGGAATTTCCTTTCCAATTTGGCTGTTAGTGAACGGAATGAATACGAATTTATCCGAAGTTACGAATTATCCGAAATAACGAATGCCGCATCTAAACAAATGGAACGTAACAGATTAATAATAATAAATAACAATAATGATAATAACTTTTTATTATTATTATTTATTAATTCTTTCCATTCCATTTGTTTAGATGCGGCATTCGTTATTTCGGATTTTATTTAGTTCGTAACTTCGGATAAATTCGTATTCATTACGTTCGCTAACAGCCAAATTGGAAAGGAAATTCCAATACCTATCATTTAATAGTTAGTTATTATTAGTTGGTTATTATTTCAAATTTTCGGATTTTCGTTCATTCAAATCTTCGCATTTTCTTTCTTATTTTCGAGTTTCAGAATTTGCAAATTTACGAAATCACAAATTTTAGAATTTACGAATTTTGGAATTTACCAATGTAGGGATGTTCGAATTTACGAATCGCGATCATAACGAATGACCCGAAAAATTTAAAAAAAAAAAACGAATGAAACAAAAAGAAAATGAACAAATTTTTTGGCAGTGCACATGTCTAACCAGAGGGAGAAGCTGGCAGCATTGTAGGGGGGAGGCAGAAGAGGAACGGTGTCTGCAATAAGACAGTACAGCCGGCCCTCCTGCTCAGCAGGTCCCCCATTTAAACTGATGGGGCCTGGGCCCCAGTACAGGAGGGCCGGCTGTACTGTCTTATTGCAGACACCAATCCTCTTCTGCCTCCCCCCTACAGCGCTGCCAGCTTCTCCCTCCGGTTGCACTGCAGGGGGATTGGTTCTTGCACATGAACCCCTTCCATCAGCTGTCCAGGTCCCCCCTGTGTGCCCCTTTCCCCACAACGCTGCTGGCATCCCTCCTCTCCTATCCTGCCAGCAGCTGCTGCGGACACACAGGGGGGTGTTTCAGGATGGAGAGTGGGGAAAGGGGCCGCTAAATATATAATTTATTGGCCCCTTCCTTTCCTCCCCTCCAGTGCAACAGGAGCCTGGCAGCATTGCAGGGTGGAAGCAGAAGAGGAACGGTGTCTGCAATAAGACAGTACAGCCGGCCCTCCTGCTCAGCAGGTTCCCCTTTTGAACTGATGGGACCCGGGTCCCAGTACGGGAGGGCTGGCTGTACTGCCTTATCAGCAGCCCTGATGGTCACCTTAGGGAACTCCTGGCCGTGGTTGCATTTCTGCCTCCTCCATGTACAATGCAGCCTGGAGCACAAGGAGGAGAGCACTGGAGCCAAAATGGGGTGAGGTTGGTAATGCCACCTGTTCAGCTCTCAATAGACCTAATGAGCATTGAACCCTTGCAGTGTGCGTCTGGGGCTGAAGGTCCACTGCAAGGGTGGAGTTGGTCTAATTCCTGGAGTTGGGCTTTAAGAATTTTTTGGGATCTATTTATTCCAGATCCGTCTCCTGTTGTTCTTTCTCTCTTTCCTCCATTTTCAGTGACGGGTCTTGTGCAATGTTGCTTGTTTGTACAAATTATCTAATCAGTCAGGACACAGCAGATGGCGCGCAGTAATTTTATTAGTCTGATTGGCCTTGACAAACGCACGTTGCGTTGGTTATATTCTGGGCATTAACCCTTCTGTGAACGGGAGAGGAGGGATGCGGCAGAACGGCTCGCCAGATCTAATAGAGAAGAGAATGCCAACCGCAAATAATTCAAAGCGAGTGTTAGGATACATATTGGGGAATTGCGCCGGCACGGGTGCATTGCTTTGGCTTTTAACCTCTTCAGCCCCAGGAGGTTTACCCCCCTTAATGACCAGGCCATTTTTTGTGATACGGCACTGCGTTACTTTAACTGACAATTGCACAGTCGTGCGGCGTTGTACCCAAAAAAAAATTGATGTCTTATTTTCCCCACAAATATGTATTTGATTGCCTCTGCGGTTTTTATTTATTTATTTATTCATTTATTTTTTGCACTATAAACAAAAAAAAAATACTGACAATTTTGAAAAAAAAAAGAACAATATTTTTTAATTTTTTGTTACAATAAATATCCAAAAAAAATAACTTCATAAATTTAGGCCAATATGTATTCTGCTACATATTTTTGGTAAAAAAAATCCCAATAAGGGTATATTGATTGGTTTGCGCAAAAGTTATCTCGTCTACAAACTATGGGATATTTTTATGGAATTTTTATTTATTTATTTTTTACTAGTAATGGTGGAAATCAGTGACTTATAGCGCAGACACGTGCACGGCTGAAAAATTTGTTGGTTTCGGAACTTCGGGATTCGGAAGTTCGAAATTGACGAAATTCGATATTTGGAAATTCAAAAATTCGGAAGGTAAAAAATCAGGAAATTCGAAAAGTCGGAAATTCAAAAATAAGAAAGAAAAGTTTAAATAATAACTAATAAATAACTACAAAATTATAGGTATAGGAATTTCCTTTCATATTTGGCTGTTGGTGAACGTAAATATGAAATTTATCACTAACAGCCAAATTTTAATGGAAATGCCAATACCTATAGTTTAATAGTTAGTATAATAGTTAGGTTATTATTAGTTAGGTATTATTTCACATTTTCAAATTATCGGGTTTTCAAATTTTCAGATTTCCGAATTATCGAATTTCGGCTTTGCCAATTTTCAAATTACCGAATTTTCGCATATTGGACTTTCTGATTTTCCGATTTTCGAATTACCAAATTTTCGAATTTGAAATAAGGAAAATTCGGAAAAATTCAGAAATCGAATTCGTCCGCATTAACGAATTTCAAAAAATTTGTTAAAAAACTAATTTGGAACGAAACTAATTGCACATGTCTATTATAGCTGGACTGTAATATTGCGGCAGACAAAATCGGACACTAACACCCCTTTCACACCAGGGCAGCCTGAGCGCCAGCGGGAAAACACCGCTAATTTGTGGCGCTTTACCGATCATTATAGCTGCACTGTGGTGCTGCTATTCGGACAGCGGCGGTGTGCTTTTAACCCCCCCACAAGGGGTTAAACAGGGGTTAAAACTGCCGGTTAGCGGTGCATCCCAAGCGGTGTTCAGCGCTTTGGGAGCACTGCCCCATTGTTTTCAATGGGCAGGGGCGGTGGAGGAGCAGTGAATACACCGCTCCCACACCACCCCAAAGATGTGGCTTGCAGGACTTTTTTTACTGTCCCGCAAGCGCACCGACCCAGTGTGGAAACTCTCAGGCTTTCACACTGGGGTGTATTGGGGGGAGTTTTTCAGTCGCTATTTTTAGCGCAAAAGCGCCTGAAAAATGTTCTGGTGTGAAAGGGGTCTAAGTGAAACTTTTTTGGGGACCAGTGACACCAATACAGTGCTAAATAATATGCACTGTCACTGTACTAATGACACTGGTAGGGAAGGAGTTAACATCAGGGGCGATCAAAGGGTTAAATCCCTGGGAGTGCTTTCTAATGGTGTGTGGGAGGTGCTTTTACTGTAAGAAGACAGAGATCCATGTTCCTGCTTAGCAGAAACACAGGATCTATGTCTTCTCCTGTCACAGGACGGCGATCTCCCTTGTTTACATAGGCAGACCGCCATTCTGTCTGCCTCTGGAACAATCGGTGGGTCCCGGCAGACATCAGGTCTGCCGGACCCACTGATTGGCTCCCACTGTGTCTAATCACAGCAGGAGCTGGTCACCGGCGGCAAGCATGCACACCCCAGACTAGGAAGACCAAACTCACGTACCTGTATGTGATTTCACCCAGAGAGGTCACACACTGCAGTAAATGGACGTGGGACAGTCTCTAATTGGTTAAAGTCACTTTGCAGTGTTTATTAACTAGTTGCCGACCGACCCATAATAGATTTACTGCTATAGGGCAAGCCGTCACGTATAAACAGTATGTAATTCTGCACTTCCAGGTAGGGGGTGCCCCGCTTCCGCTGTGATTACTCACACCAGAAGCCAATCAACGGGTGATGGCCACTAGATGTCCGGAGCAGGGATGTGCAGTCAGGGAAGGCAGGTGAGGCTGAGCCTCACCTGCCATGAACTTAAAAAAAAAAAAGACTTTGAGGGTCGTAGCTTGGCGACCTGGGGTCACAGGGACACCACATTTTGTAGGTAGGTAGCTGAAGTTCTACCCCACCACTGGTATAATTTGGGCTCCTATCATCTATGGTTCCAGGGATACGGGGCTCCTTGCGCACATACAGAGCCACCAGCATACGGAGCGGCCAGTTTAAATACAAGCTGACACACTGTGTTTGCAGCAGACTGAGAGGATGAGCTCACAGTGCCTCTCCTCAGAGGCACTGAGCTCAATGGAAAGCTTGGGGCCTTATCCAATGGTAAAGCACCAGTGACCCAAGCTGTCCAATAAAATTGCTGCAGTGGAGGCTGTCCTCTCAGTGTCATAGAAGGGGGTGTGTCTAAAAGATAAATACTTCTTTCCAGCTCAGCCCTCTTTACTACAAGGAAATACATGAGTTTATGTGTATAATATTTACCCATAATCCCATGTTTTTCTCACACTGTTAAGAGGGAGAATGAGAATCTGCTGCTGCTGCTAAGGTACAAGCTAAATCATATATTATTATGCTATATGTTATAAGATAATACTTTATTATTTATCTATTTACTGTGAAATTACTGGTTGAAAGTTATAACTTCAAACTTCAGTAATTTGTCCATTAAGCCACCTGCTTGAGTACAGTTTTTGAAAATATAGTAAATTACCTTAAAAACAATATATAATAATTAATTGTATCAATTAACTGATGAACTGACACTATTCAATTAACTGTAGATAAACCGGTAAAACTTAGGACACTATAGATAAACTGGTATAACTTAGTCTTATGTCACAAATACACATAAATTCCACCTGTTCTATAAAGGAGAGTTCAGTATGCCAATATTTTAACAGCAATGGAACCTACTAAGTGGGGGGAAAAGACAACTGAAACTGTAGTGAATCAATGTTCCTTGGTCAAAGTTCAGTATATCTTCAGCCGGCTCTTTACTTGGAGGTTAGGTATCCAGAAAGTAATTGTAGCAACAGGTTCTCCAAATAGTGCACAAAAGTGAGGTGAAGTAACTTTACTGCAGTAAATTAAAGAACTTCACAGTGATCACTGACTTTGTAATAAACTACAATTGACAGCAATCTGGTAAAATCTTAAGTAGTTATACTCCAGCTTCTCTTGTTCTGTGATAGTGCTTAAATCTCCACTAGCAATACGCATGTGAAATCGGATTATATGAAATCAATACTGTATTGATGGGCGTGAGCCCGCTCTCCCCACAGGAACAATGACTGTAGAAGATGACCCAGCTGCTTGGATGATGGTAATGATGAGACTGGAGATGATGATGATGACACCCCAGCCCTCTGGCTCCCAGAATCGGCTTCCGCTGCCTCTCTCCTTGCAGTTCTCCTGGACTGATCGCTTTAGCTGCCTGCAGGTTTCAGGAACAACCTCCGCTGGTAGCAGGGCCAGTCTCCCCGATCATCTGCTGAAATGCTGTAAAGTTGCAGACGGCAAGGTCTGTGTGAGTAGACCGCAACTCAGCTGATAAGACACGCAGGGTCTTGTTTAATCGATCACCGCCGTCCAGAGAGAGCGCGCCAAGCCGCACCCTCTGGTTAAATAGACTCTCCCATGAGGCACAGTTTCTCCCAGGAGCCTTCCTATGCAGCACAGTCTGATGGGAAATGAAGTTCTTCTGCAGCACAGTCTGATGATAATCCTTAAAAACACACTACAACCCCCCATAATGCAGTTCTCTAGCATAGTTCAAGTCTCTAATAAACTTAGCACTAGGGGGAATTCAGCTGCAATAAACTATACCTGCAGGCAGGAATGTCTTTATTGCCAGGAGTATAACACTTGGCTCCTGGCTATATTTATTTAATTTTTTACACTTTCCCTTGATTTTTTTTATGTTTTGTTCACTTTTATTCCTATTACAAGGAATGTAAACATCCCTTATAATAGGAAAATGGCATGACAGGTCCTCTTTATGGAGAGATCGGGGGCCAAATCTAGAATTTACCTTTAAAGCAAAAGCAAAAAAAAAAAAAAATTGCAACTTTTGCTTTGAAAAAAAAAATAAAATAAACTATGGCCTGAGATCAGGGAGTGACGTCAGATGTCGATCAGGTCCTCCAAGGGCATAGAGACAAGTGGTGGGCATCATGGCCTCATTTTTCTTCATGCCCAGCTTATGGCCACATCGCATTGCTCCCAAGCTTTACCGCTTGGGAATGACCCACGAGTGGTGGGGGGGGGGCACCCTTCCGATGCTTCTAAAAGTGATCCCACGGCTAATTATAGAGAATTGGCCATAGTAAGAAACAAACGCGGGTCATGGCAGCAAGCTGCTACCATACCCCCCAGTATTTAACATCTAAGTAAGCAAGTGGTTAAGAAATGCTCATACATTTATTAAAGTCACACAAGGCTTTCTGTGTGTTCTGCATCAGAACTGATTGACCTTGATAACTAGGGGGGGTCATTGCCTGGGTTTGAGGAATAGGACCGGAGATGTATTACATTGTTTATGTCTAACCTACACTGCGTCATGTATAAAACACTCAGACCCCACAGCCATATCGCACCACCTATTGCTTAACAGTAAGACGCGGCGAGAGTCTGCGCCAAAACCAGCAGAATATATTCCAATGATGGATGGAGTTTTCCGGGGATGTCAGAACCGGATGGTGCTAGATTGATGGAAATAAATAGATTTCTTATTTTACATTCTCCGTTACTTTTTTTTTCTGAAATTCCGATCGTTCTACTGAAATCCCACATGACCAGTCTTACCCGAATATTTTAGAGGTAGATGGATTTTCAAGAGGAGCATCCACTTAACCACTTGCCAACCGCCGATCGGCATCTGACGGCGACAGAGTGGCTCTCCTGCGCAAACGCTGTCATTGACAGCGGCTGCCAGATCGCGCTCACTGTGTCCGGGGAGGGCCAGGGAGCGGGTGCGGCGGATTCGATCTCCACCGGCCATCCGCGATGCCCCCCTCCCGGAGTGAAAGAACGGAGGTCCGTGTAAGTAAACACGGACCTCCGTTCTGTGAGAGGGGGAGGGCTGTGATCACAGCCTTCCTCTACATGGAAGCTGTGATCACTTCCCTTCCCCTGTTAGGGCAGTCCCCCATACAGTTAGAACACGCCCAGGGAACACTGTTAACCCTTAGAGCGCCTCCTGCAGGTTAACCCCTTCACTGCCAATGGCATTTTTATAGCACTGATCGCTGTATAAATGCCAATGGTCCCAAAAAAGTGTCAAAATGGTCCGACATGTCCGCTGAAATATCGCAGTACCGCTAAAAATCGCAAATCGCCGCCATTACTAGTAAAAAATAAAAAAAAATAAAAACCCCAGAAATTAATTCTCATCATCCGTAAAGGCGGCAACTTTTGCGCAAACCAATCAATAAACGGCGATTGTGATTTTTTTTATCACAAATATGAGGAAGAATATAAATCGGCCAAAAACGGTGAAAAAAAATGTTTTTTTATATTTTTTTTTTGGATTTGTATTTTAGCAAAAAGTAAGAGATTTGGGTTTTTTTGCAAAATTGTCACTCTTCTTTTGTTTATAGCGGCGACCAGAAATGACGCAGCGGTGATCAAATACCACCAAAAGAAAGCTCTATTTGTGGGAAAAAAAGGACGCAAATTTAGTTTGGGTACAACGTCGCATGACCGCGCAATTTACAGTTAAAGCGACACAGTGCCGAATCGCAAAAAGGGCTCTGGTCAGGAAGGGGGCAAATTCTTCCGGGGCTGAAGTGGTTAAAGTGCAAACTACACCGATCAGTCATCACTTTTTAACCACCCACCTAGTATTGAGTATGCCCGTCTTTTGCTGCCAAAACAGCCCTGGCCTGCCGCAACATGGACTCCACTAGACATCTGAAGATATGCTGTGGTATCTTCCAACAAGCCTTCAGTAACAGATACTTTAAGTCCTGTAAGTTGGGAGGTGGGGCCTCCAAGGATCGGAGTTGTTTTTCCAGCACATCCCACATATGCTCGATTGGATTGAGATCTGGAGGCCAAGGCAACACTTTGAACTCGTTGTTGTGTTTCCCAAAGCATTCTTGAATTCATCAGACCAGGCCACCTTCTTCCATCGCTCCGTGGTCCAGTTCTGATGCTCACATGCCCATTGTAGGCTCTTTTGGCTGTGGACACGGATCAGCACGGGCACCCTGACCAATCTGTGGCTACACAGCTCCATACACAACAAACTAATGATATTTTAGAGGTAGACAGATTTTGGGTGAAGTGCCAACTTAAAGTAAAAACTACACCGATCATCCATAACATTATAACCTCTCACCATAACTTGTCAAGGCATGGACTCCACAAGACCTCTGAAAGTATGGTGTGGTATCTGCCAACAAGACATTAGTAGCAGATCCTTTAAGTCCTGTAAGTTGGGGGGGGTGGGGCCTCCATGGATCAGAGTTCTTTTTCCAGCACATCCCACAGATGCTCAATTGGATTGAAATCTGGAGAATTTAGAAGGTAAGTGAACACCTCAAACATGTTGTGTTCCTCAATCCATTCTTGAATTCATCAGACCAGGTCACCTTCTTCCATTGCTCAGTGGTCCAGTTCTGATGCTCACGTGTCCATTTTAGGCTCTTTTGGCTGTGGACACAGGTCATTATGGGAACCCTGACCAGTCTGCGGCTATGCAGCCCCATACACAACAAACTAAAAACAAAACTGATCATACATAATATTATGACCACCCACCATAACCTGTCAACGCCACTAGACCTCTGAAGGAATCTGGCACCAAGCCATCAGTAGCAGATTCTTTAAGTCCTGTAAGTTGTGAGGTGGGGCCTCCATGGAAATTATTTGTTTTTCCAGCACATCCCACAGATGCTTAATTGGATTGAGATCTGGGGAATTTGAAGGCCAAGTCAACACCTGTTATGTTCCTCAAACCATTCATGAATTCATCAGACCAGGCCACATTCTTTCATTGCTCTGTGGTTCAGTTCTGATGCTCACGTTTCCATTTTAGGCGCTTTTGGCTGTGGACACGGGTCACCATTGGAACCCCGACTGGCCTCCTGCTACCATGTAGCCCCATGCACAACAAACTAAAAATGACACCGATCATACATAACCTTATGACCACCCACCGTAACCTGTTGAGGTATTGACGTCACTAGACCCCTGAAGGTACAGTATGCTGTGGTATCTGGCACCAAGCCATCAGTAGCAGATCCTTTAAGTCCCTTTGTGTTTCCAGCACATCCTACAGAGGCTCAATTGTATTGAGATCTAGAGAATTTGAAGGCCAAGTCAACATTTGTTATGTTCCTCAAACCATTCTTGAATTCATAAGACCAGGCCACCTTCTTCCATTGCTCTGTGGCCCAGTTCTGATGCTCACGTGCCTATTGTAGGTGCTTTTGGCTGTGGACACAGGTCAGCATGGACACCCTGACCAGTTTGCAGCTACTCAGCCCCATACATAACAAACTGCGATGCTCTGTGTTCTGACACCTTTTTATCAGAACCAGCATTCACGTTTTCAACAATTTGAGCTCCAATTGGAGCTCCAGAGTCCTCCTATTGGATTGGACTACACAGGCCAGCCTTCACTCCCCAGGTTCATCAATGAGCCTCGGCCGCCCATGACCCTGACACTGTTTTTCCTTCTTTAGATCACTTTTTGGTTGATCCTGGCCACTGTAGATCGAGAACATCCCACGAGAGCTGCAGTTTTTGAGTTGTTCTGACCCAGTCATCTAAACCATGGGTCTCCAACCCCCGGGCCTGTTGATGACCGCACAGCAGGAGATGAGCGGTGGCCACAGTCCACAGAGGGCTATCACAGACCGCGGTCACTGCTCACCTCCTACTGTGCGGCCATGTCCGTGTGTCCTCTCCCAGCTCCTCCGTCTGCCTGGCCAATGACGTAATTCTATCAGCAGGTCAGCAGGGCAGGGGCTGGGAGGGGCTGTAGGTCGCCCCCCCCCCCTTTGCCCTGCTGATAGGATGACATTGTCAGCCAGGCAGGCGGAGGATACATGGACTGATACCAGGAGATGAAGAGGTTGGGGAAGTGTGCTGTGTAATAATAGAGTGAAAGGGGGGGGGCAGACTGCAGGGGCACTGTGATGGAGGAGGCTGTGATTGCTAGGGGCACCTTCATATAAATGGGACTGCACTGTAAAGGGGCACTGTAATTATTTCATTACTTTATATCACAGTGTCCCTTTTACATCAAATCTCCCCTTTACCACCGTGCACCCTATGCAGAGTGGTCCCCGTTACAATGATGCATTGTAAAGGGGGGCTGTTGTGTGAAGGGGGCACTGTAATGTAAAGGGGGCACTGTGATATAAAGGGAATGCACTGTAAAGGGGGGGCTGTGGTGTGAATGGGGCACTGTGATATAAAGGGAACT
>BLSH010339244.1:194150-207606 GCA_018402905.1 Glandirana rugosa | reverse complement strand
GAGACAGGATATAAAGGGAACTGCACTGTAAAGGGGGCTGTGGTGTGAAGGGGGAACTGTAATGTAAAGGGGGCACTGTGATATAAAGGGAACTGCACTGTAAAGGGGGCTGTGGTGTGAAGGGGGCACTGTAATGTAAAGGGGGCACTGTGATATAAAGGGAACTGCACTGTAAAAGGGGCTGTGGCGTGAAGGGGGCACTGTAATGGGGGGCTGATGACAGATTCCATGAATATCCCATCCCCCAACCCACCCACCACAATTCACCCCCCATCCTCCTCCGGTCCCTGGGAAAGTTGGCTGCCATAGAACCGGTCCCTGGACCGCTGATCAAGGACATTACATTATTTGTGAAAATCGCACAAATCCTTACACTTGCCCATTTTTTCTGCTTTCAACACCGCAACTTCAGGAACACCATGTTCACTTGCTGCCTAATATATCCCATCCACTTTCATTGTAATGAAATGATTAATGTTCCCCACTTTACCTGTAGCTTCATAGGATGCTACAAGAGAAAGGAGTCACCCAGCTTAAAACAGGAATATAGGCAAGGATGAAAGATAAAGAAACTGCATACTCAGCAAGTGATTATATCAGCTGCTGAAGGTGCATAAAACTGAGAGCTTAATATCACTGTAATAAATAAGGCTGATTAGGGAAAATTGAAGGATAACAATGGGTTAAAATAGAATCATTGTTATTAAAAATAGTGTCATTTCTTCAGTGTTGTCACATGAAAAGATAGAATAAAATATTTACAAAAATGTGAGGGTGTACTTACTTTTGTGAGATACTGTATATATATATATTTTTTGTTTGCTAGTAAAGTTGCTGGAACTGAACAAAATACTTTTTTTTTACTAAATACACTGAGCAAACTTATAAACGCAACACTGTTGTGTTTGCCCCTATTTATCATGAGCTGAACACAAAGATCCACGACTTTTTCTATGTACACAAAAGGCCTATTTCTCCCAAATATTGTTCACAAATCTGTCTAAATCTGTGTTAGTGAGGACTTCTCCTTTGCTGAGATAATACATCCACCTCACAGGTGCGGCATATCAAGATGCTGATTAGACAGCATGATTATTGCACAGGTGTGCCTTAGGCTGGCCACAATAAAAGGCCACTCTAAAATGTGCAGTTTTATCACACAGCACAATGCCACAGATGTCGCAAGTTTTGAAGGAGCGTGCAATTGGCATGCTGACTGCAGGAATGTCCACCAGAGCTGTTGCCCTTGAATTGAATGTTCATTCCTCTATATAAGCGTCTCCAAAGATGTTTCAGAGAATTTGACAACCGGCCTCACAACCACAGACTACCAGCCCAGGACCTCCACATCCAGCATCTTCACCTCCATGATCATCTGAGACCGGCCACTAGGACCGCTGCTGCAACAATCGGTTTTCCTAAGCAAAGAATTTCTGCACAAACTGCCAGAAATCATCTCAGGGAAGCTCATCTGCTGGTCGTCGTCTGCATCGGGGTCACCACCTGACTGCAGCTCGCCATCGTAACCGAATTGAGTGGGCAAATGCTGGCATTCAGTGGCATCTGGCACTTTGGAGAGGTGTTCTCTTCATGGATGAATCTTGGTTTTCCCTGTACAGGGCAGATGGCAGACAGCATGTATGGCGTTGTGTGGGTGAGCGGTTTGCTGATGTCAACGTTGTAGATGGAGTGGCCCATGGTGGCAGTGGGGTTATGGTATGGGCAGGCGTATGCCATGGAAAACAAACACAGCTGCATTTTATTGATGACATTTTGAATGCACAGAGATGCCATGACAAGATCCTGTTGCAGCATGATAATGCACAGCCCCATGATGCAGCATGATAATGCACAGCCCCATGATGCAGCATGATTATACACGGCCCCATGTTGCAGCATGATAATGCACGGCCCCATGTTGCAGCATGATAATGCACGGCCCCATGTTGCAGTATGATAATGCACGGCTCCATGTTGCATCATGATAATGCACAGCCCCGTGATGCAGCATGATAATGCACAGCCCCATGATGCAGCATGATAATACACGGCCCCATGATGCAGCATGATAATGCACGGCTCCATGTTGCATCATGATAATGCACAGCCCCATGATGCAGCATGATAATGCATGGCCCCATGTTGCAGCATGATAATGCACAGCTCCATGTAGCAGCATGATAATGCACGGCCCCATGTTGCAGCATGATAATGCATGGCCCCATGTTGCCGCATGATAATGCATGGCTCCATGTTGCAGCAGTATAACGCACGGCCCCATGTTGCAGCATGATAATGCACGGCCCCATGATGCAGCATGATAATGCACGGCTCCATGTTACATCATGATAATGCACAGCCCCATGTTGCAGCATGATAATGCATGGCCCCATGTTGCAGCATGATAATGCACAGCCCCATGATGCAGCATGATAATGCACGGCTCCATGTTGCATCGTGATAATGCACAGCCCCATGATGCAGCATGATAATGCACGGCCCCATGTTGCAGCATGATAATGCACAGCTCCATGTTGCAGCATGATAATGCATGGCTCCATGTTGCATCATGATAATGCACGACTCCATGTTGCATCATGATAATGCACAGCCCCATGTTGCAGCATGATAATGCATGGCCCCATGATGCAGCATGATAATGCACAGCCCCATGTTGCAGCATGATAATGCACAGCTCCATGTTGCAGCATGATAATGCACAGCCCCATGATGCAGCATGATAATGCATGGCTCCATGTTGCAGCATGATAATGCATGGACCCATGATGCAAGGATCTGTACACAACTCCTGGAAGAAAGAGGACAGCGTGTTCCAGTTCCTGCCAATATCCAGCAACTTCGCACAGCCATTGAAGAGGAATGGACCAACATTCCACAACCATCAACCTGATCAACTCTATGTGGAAGGAGATGTGCTGCACTGCGTGAAGCAAATCGTGGTCACATCAGATACTGACTGGTTTTCGGACCCCCCCAATACAGTAAAACTGCACATTTTATTGTGGTCAGCCTAAGGCACACTTGTGCAATAATCATGCTGTTTAATCAGCATCTTGATATGCCGCACCTGTGAGGTGGATGGATTATCTCGGCAAAGGAGAAGCGCTAACACAGAGATTTAGACAGATTTGAGTATATATATATATATATATATATATATATATCAGCCTAAACTGATGAATCTATTTGTTTTTTTTTTTATATTTTTTTGGGGACATTTATTATAGCAAAAAGTAAAAAAAAAAATCGTTTTTTTTTTTCAAAATCGTAGCTCTTTGTTTATAGCGCAAAAAATAAGAACTGCAGAGGTGATCAAATACCACCTAAAGAAAGCTCTATATGTGGGGAAAAAATGACGTCAATTTTGTTTGGGTACAACGTCGCACGACCGCGCAATTGTCAGTTAAAGTGATGCAGTGCCGTATCGTGAAAAGTGCTCTGGTCAGGAAGGGGGCAAATCCTTCCGGGGCTGAAGTGATTAAAAAGAAACACCAATCACTGATACTTAAAGAATATGTAAAGCCAACACTTCATGTTCCTGATAAGTGCCTGCTGCACCATATACTTATATGAGAAAGTCTCCTGTTCTCTTTGTATTTATGTGAAATCCATGGTGTTCCTGCCGGTCCCTCTGCTTTCCTAATATAAACTGACCACACTAAGCAGGAGAACACACCATGGTCAGCTCTCCAATGTGCTCTCTTCGAATGATCAGACTTGTCCTGACACCCCCTCCCCCGAACAGCCATTCACTGGGAAGATCAGTGTACTGCTTTTTCTCCTCCCACTAGCTCGTAAGCAGCTGAAAACAGAGGAATGTGATCACTTAGGCCTCATGCACACGGGCGTTTTTGCAGCCGCATTTAGGAGTGTTCTTCTATGGCCGCATGCACACACATAGGCATTTTTAAGCTCCAAAAAAAACCACAACGAGCGCGCTCTGATGACCGCTATGCAGTCGGGAGCGGGAAGCTTTTAACCCCCAAGAAGGGGTTAACAAGGGGTTAAAAGTGCCACCGCTCGGCCCTTCCAAGGCGGTGTTCAGCCCCTTTGGAAGTGCCGCCCATAGATTACAATGGAGGGGGAGGGGGAGGAGCGGTGTATACACCTCTCACCGCACCGCACCTCCCCAAAGATGCGGCTTGCAGGGCTTTTTTTCTCGTCTTGCAAATGCACCACCCCAATGTGAAAGCATTCGGGGCTTTCACACTGGGGAGAATGGGGGGGTTTCAGACGCTATACCGGCGCTATTCTTAGCACCGCAGCACCTTAAAAACGCCCCAGTGTGGAAGGGGTCTAAGTGCTTAACCACCTTACGCCCGCGCTATGGCCGAAAGACGGCTACAGCATGGGATTACTTTGCTGGGAGGCCATCATATGACGTCCTCCCATCATTGCGCTGTCCGCATGCCTCCTTCTGTGCGCGGGCGGTGTGCTCTTCCAACTTAGCTAATCACAGATTGGGGTAAAGGGCCAATCACAGCGGGCCTTTACCACGTGATCAGATGTGTCCAATGACAGCTGATCATAGATGTAAACACAAGCCGGTTATCGGCTTTTCATTTCTCGCGCTTACAGCATGAGGAGGGGAGGAGAGAGACGATAACAGACTTGTGTTAAAGGGACATCTACACTGATTATCAGTGCATTCCCAACAGTGCCCATCAATGCTGCCAAGCAGTCCCCATCAATGCTGCCAAGCAGTGCCCACCATTGCTGCCAATCCGTGCCCCTTAGTGCTCATCAGTGCTGCCAATCAGTGCCCACTAGTGATGCCAATTAGTGCCCATCAGTGCTGACAATCATTGCCCATCAGTGCTGACAATCAGTGCCCATCAGTGCTTATCAGTTCTGCCAATAAATGCCCACCAGTGCTGCCAATCAGTGCCCCTCAGTACCCACCAGTGCTGCCAGTCTGTGTCCTTCAGTGCTGCCAATCAGTGCCCACCAGTGCTGCCAATCAGTGCCCACCATGGCTGCCAATCAGTGCCCACCAGTGCTGCCAATCAGTGCCCATCAGTGCTGCCAATCAGTGCCCATCAGTGCTTATCAGTGCTGCCAATTAGTGCCCATCAGTGCTCATAAATGCCATCAATTAGTGGCCATCAGTGTTTTCCAGTGCTTACAATTAGTGTCCATCAGTGCTGCCAATCAGTGCCCATCAGTGCTGCCAATCAGTGCCCACCAGTGCTGCCAATCAGTGCCCACCAGTGCTGCCAATCAGTGCCCATCAGTGCTTATCAGTGCTGCCAATTAGTGCCCATCAGTGCTCATAAATGCCGTCAATTAGTGGCCATCAGTGTTTCCAGTGCTTACAATTAGTGTCCATCAGTGCTGCCAATCAGTGCCCATCAGTGCTGCCAATCAGTGCCCATTGGTGCTGCCAATTAGTGTCCATCAGTGCCTTCTCGTCAGTGTCACCTATCAGTGCCCATCAGTGTTGACTAATAGTGCCCATGAGTGCCACCTATCAATGCCCATCAGTGCCGCCTATTAATGCCCAGCAGTGCAGCTTATCAATGCCCATCAGTGCAACCTCATCAGCGCACATCAGTGAAGGAGAAAAATTAACTGTTTGCAAAATTTTATAACAAACTATGAAAAATGTTTTGATTTTTTTTTTCCATTTGTTTAGCAAAAAATAAAAACCCCAGCAGTGATTAAATATCACCAAAAGAAAGCTCTATTTGTGTGAAAAAATGATAAAAATGTCATAAGGGTACAGTGCTGCAGGACCGCAATTGTCATGCAAAGTGTGACAGCGCTGAAAGCTGAAAATTGACCTGGGCAGGAAGGGGGGGAAAGTGCCCGGTAGGCAAAGTGGTTAAACACCTGAGGGTGCAATATCACTTTAAACTCAGATTATTTCCCTTAGCCTGGCATCGCACACGCTGTGCCTTGTTCTGGTTCTCTGAATACCTTTTGACATCGCTCCTTTCATTGTCTCGCTTAATATTCTTTACATTCTCTGCAGGAGGACAGGCTGGCACGGCGTGCTGGGTGCGCGGTGATGAGCGGCTGCCCGGTTTGACATTGAAGGGACATTGTGAGATTAATCCGGAGCTCTCTCCAGGTTTGATTCCTGATGCCTTCACCATTACTGTTCCAATAAGAGACATTTTAAAGTGAAGTTTTGTTCAGGAAAAAAAAAAAAAATGAATGTTATTTTTACAAATCGTTACCCGCTTCCCACCTGTAAATACTGACACTATGGAACGCACTCAGATGTTTCTAAATCATTGCTAATAGGAAGGATGTGCCTTTATTATATGAAAGCAAACAGTCCCAGCACTGCAATAGGGGACACCGCACCCCGGGATCCCTAATGTGCTGCACCTGGCTCAGAATCTGTTTATGAAAAAATCCACCGCTCCATTCTACGGCATTCACAGTGGAGATCGCTCTCCTCTGGGTGACAGTTTATTAAGCGGTGTAGACTGCTTCACCTTTTGTGAAGTGCATAGGCATGCGCAGGGGGTGTGCCGGGTGTGCCTGGCCACACCCTATGTGGTGCAGATCCCCCCTGCTGAAATTTCACCAAAGCCCCTAAAGGGCTCCTAAAAAGAATTTAAAAAAATAAAATGATAAAAATAAATAAAACTACTGACACCAAACTCTGCCCTACTGACAAGTCCACTGCTTTAATGACCTCATCCATGTTTTAATATATTTGAGGTGCACACCCTAATGCAATAGGCTGTGCACACCTATGGTGAAGTGAAGCGGTCTACAAACACTTCCAACATTGATCACCACTGGGGTTTTTATTTTTTGCGCTATAAACAAAAAAAGACCAGAAATTTTGTAAAAAAAATGCATTTTTCTGCATTTCTTTTATAAACTTTTGCAAATAAGTAATTTTTCTTCATAAATTTTGGCCAAAATTTATACTGCTACATATCTTTGGTAAAAATAATCCACAGGTGTGAGACTTTTTTACAGCCTGGCCACATACAGAGGCCCAACATGCAGGGAGCACTGTCAGGCATTCTAGGGACATAAATTACACAAGGACGTGGCACTGTAGAGCACTGATGGGGCACAGATGTGGCACTGCTGGGCACTGATATGGCACTGCTGTGCACTGACATGGTACCTCTGAGCACTGATATGGCACTGCTGGGCACTGATATGGCATGGATTGGGGCACTGATATGGCACCGCTGGTCACTGATATGGCACTGCTGGGCACTGACATGGTACCACTGGGCACTGATATGGCACTGCTGTGCACTGACATGGTACCACTGAGCACTGATATAGCATTGCTGGGCATTAATATGGCACTTCTGGGCACTGATATGGCATGGATTTATGCACTGACATGGCACTGCTGGTCACTGATATGGCACTGCTGGGCACTTACATGGCACCACTGGGCACTGATATGGCACTGCTGGGCACTGATAGGGGCACTGATTGGGGCACTGCTGTGCATTGACATGGTACCACTGGGCACTGATATGGCATAGATCGAGGCATTGATATAGCACTGATATGGCATAGATTGAGGCACTGATATGGCACTGCTGGGCACTGATATGGCACGGATTGAGGCACTGATATGGCACTGCGGGCACTGATATGGCACTGCTGTGCACTGACATGGCACCACTGGGCACTGATATGGCACTGCTGTGCACTGACATGGTACCACTGGCCACTGATATGGCACCGCTGGGCACTGATATAGCACTGCTGGGCACTGATATGGCACTGCTGGGCACTGATATGGCATGGATTGGGGCACTGATATGGCACTGCTGGTCACTGATATGGCACTGCTGTGCACTGACATGGCACTGCTGGGCACTGATAGGGGCACTGATTGGGGCACTGCTGGGCACTGATAGGGGCACTACTATGCACTGATTTGGCACAGATTGGAGTACTTATGGGCACAGAATGGGGCATGGATTGGGTTTGGCACATAATCAGAATACCTTGCAGCAGCTTCACACTGCATCCTCTCCCTCCACTGCTAGCACGATCGGAGTAAGCAGCGGAGAGAACCGGACGTGACGCCGGTTTCATTACACTGATTGCTCCGTCATTGGACGGAGCGATCACATGGTAAAGGGCCGCTGTCATTGGCCCTTTACCGCGATCCGAGAATCACCAAGAATAGAATAAAAGTAAAATAGAAAATAAAGGAATAGAATAGAAAAGAATAGAGTAAAACATCATAGAATAGAAAATAAAAGAATAGAATAAAATATAATAGGAAATAAAGGAATATAATAGAAAAGAACAGAATAAAATAGAAAATAAGGGAATAGAATAAAAAAAGAATAGAATAGAAAAAAAAATTTAATAGAAAATAAAGGAATATGATAAAATGTAATAGCAAATAAAGAAATTCCAAAGATTAATTATACAAATTTAACTAAACAATATTTAAATGACGAATCAAAAGGAAACAAAACAAATGTTTTCGCTCTGCACATGTCTATAGCAGAGTGGTCCAGGGTATGTAGAAGAGGTAAGTGCTCTGTTTGTCCTTGGATCAGAGTTATTCTTTATGAGACAAAATCTAAATTCAGGGAACTTTTGATAGAAGTGTAACTCTTTTTTTTTATATTTTGAATGGAGTGCGGAAAAGTTAGAACCCTGGGCCTCTCTGGTCTTTTATTGCTGTCCAGGATTCTGGAAGATTTCCTCTCACCAGGATTGGGAAGGAGAAGAAATCTACAACGAGGACACAGATGGCAATAAAAAAATGCCTTCTTTAGTAGAGTAATGGATGGCTGGAACTCCTATCAGTGTCTTATTGTTGGCACCAGGTCACAACAGAAAATTTCAAACTCTGCATCTGCAACACAAGACAACAGGCACTGGGAACAATGTGCCAAGAACCAGATATGAGGAACCAGGTTTTTGGCATCAGGCAGCAGGCATCAAGAACTAAAAATCAGACATTGGGAACAAGGTGGCAAGAACTCGACATCAAGGACCAGGAGCAAAAAAAAAAAGTCAGACATCAGGCTTTAGGCATAGTGTAAGGAACCAGGCAACAGGTATGAGGAACCAGGTACCCGACATTAGGAATTAAACATCAAAAACCAGGCATCAGACATTAGGAACCAGGAACCAGATAGACATCAGGCACAGGGCATCAAGAACCAGGCATAAGGTATCAGACATCAGTTTAGGTCACCAGGAACAAGAAACCCAACAGTAGAAACAAGGAACCAGATATCAGGAGCGAATATTCAGACATCAGGAACCAGACACCAGGAATAAGGAATCAGATATCAGAAACCAGATGTCTGCAATGAGGAACCAGACATCAGGGATGAGGAACCAGACACCAGGAACGAGGAACCAGACACCAGGAACGAGGAACCAGGAGTGAGGAACCATACACCAGGAACAAGGAACCAAAAAACAAGGAATGAGGTACCAGGAATGTGGAACTAGGCAGCGGGAACAAGGAAGCAGACGTCAGAAATTAATAATCAGAATTCAGGAACCAGACACCAGGAATGAGGAACCAGACATCAGGAACAAGGAACCAGAAATCAGGAACCAGACACCAGGAACGAGGAACCAGACACCAGGAACGAGGAACCAGACACCAGGAACGAGGAATCAGACACCAGGAATGAGGAACCCGACATCAGGAATGAGGAACCCGACATCAGGAACGAGGAACCAGACACCAGGAATGAGGAAACAGACATCAGGAATGAATAATCAGAAATCAAGAACCAAACATGAGGAATGATGAACCAGACACCAGGAAAGAGAAACCAGACACCAGGAAAGAGGAAGCAGACACCAGGAAAGAGGAAGCAGAAACCAGGAAAGAGGAAGCAGACACCAGGAAAGAGGAAGCAGACACCAGGAAAGAGGAAGCAGACATCAGGAATGAGGAACCAGATATTGTGAATGAGGAACCCGACATCAGGAACGAGGAACCAGACACCAGGAACGAGGAACCAGACATCAGGAACGAGGAACCCGACATCAGGAACGAGGAACCCGACATCGGGAACGAGGAACTAGGTATCAGGAGTGAGGAACCAGGTATCAGGAATGAGGAACCAGACATCAGGAATGAGGAACCAGACATCAGGGTCAGGGATGAGGAACCATATATCAGGAATGAGGAACATCATTATCAGGAACTAGGCATTAGGCACCAGACGCCATTAGCAAAATAGTTATTGGGCACAAGGCATTTAAAACCAGACATCAGAAACCAGGAACAAAACATCAGATTTTAGGCAGCAGACATCAGATTTCAAGCCAAGGCATCAGTACGCAGGTACCAGATGTCAAACATCAGGAACCAGATATCAGGTTTCAGGAACCAAATAGGAGGTCACAATGGAGGACAAGCCATGGCTGACACACCAGACAGCATACAGAGGACCACAACCACCAGGCAGCCAGGAACAAGCCAGGCACAATATTCTGGCCTCTCCCTTCACTCAGAGAGAAGATTATAAAGTCTGCAGACCTAGTTAATGAGGAACAGGTGCAGAGCTTGTTAAGGACAATGATTGCTGCACGGGTATTGTAAAACGAAGGCCTGCATAATTCAATGAGCCAGATGGCAACCAATGAGAGTGTGGCTTTGGGTGGAGGTCCAGCTTCCTAATATCAGGAAATTTTAGAACACAAACCATGTTAGCTGTATAGAAAAAAAAGAGAAAAACTACCACGCTTACCACTGTCAACCACAGCAGCCGGCACACCAATTGACAAATATTGGTAAATAAGTACAAGAAATGATATAAAGTGCAGCGCTTAATACATTATTATGCACACAGTCTGTGAATATCATATTGATCTGAAATTTCTGACCTGAATGTATTCACTCCCAATTGTGAATCATACTGTGACTGTATATAATAATAAATAAATAAATATAATATGATTCAAGTGTTCAGTGCGTAAAACTTTCGAGTGCCAGAAACTTAAAGCGTCCAGTCAATAACATTTAAAGTGCCAGAGGGTTGAAAGTGTCCAATGTGCCACTTAGTGGATACTAAAGCCTCGTACACACGGGGCGGCGAACGTATACAGCAGGTCATACAAACGACCGTTGTATGCAAAATTGATCGCTCGTACGCTCGATTAGAACAGCCAACATACGACGGTCGTACAACGGGAGTTGTATGAGCAAACTAGAAAACTTGGTCGTACCAACAAGCGGTCATACGACCGTTGTATCGTGTGTACAGAGCAGTTGGTACAACAAGTTGTATTGTGCAAAACACGCATGCTCAGAAGTCAGGAACGGCCGGATGCTAATTACATGCACCTGAACGTTCTTACTTTGGTCGTACGATCGTGTAGTGCAGTCAGTATGCTAGATACAACAGCCAACATATGATTTGAGACGATCGTATAAACGATCGTCGTCCCGTGTGTACGAGGCTTTAGTCTCTGAGAATCCAGTGATCGCTGTGAGAAATGACACCGCCACCGTATATGGTAATGCGCTTACCAGAAATATAAAAATGATACGCCTGTATATCTCCACCGGCAAGGGTCTCTTCCACTGAGGTAGCCTGTAATCTTATGGGAACCACACCGACCAGACCTCCTTACACTTGGATGTCTCCCCAAGAATTAACTCCTCACCTCACCAATTCATAGGGCCCATGCTTCTAACTAAATACCATGGAGTACCTTCTTTCCAAAAGGGGTAATTTCAGAGGTGGTTGTACCGTCCTGGCCTGACTTCTGGAACAAGATCTGCTGTCTCCTGTCCTCTGGCCACCTATTACCCCCTTGGTGAGACCCTCTGTCTTTGCCCCCTGGGTGAGAACTTCAGTCTCCCTCACTAGGAGCGTTCTCCAAACTGGAAGCCTCTCAATGAGGAGGACTGAAGTTTTTACCCAGGGGGGGCAAAGACAGAGGGTCTCATCAACACGTGTACATGCTAATTATACTTATTTACTGTATATATGTATACTTATTTTATTTATATACAGTACTTAGGTTCCATGCACACTGGACGCTTTCTGGGCTCTCTGGGCATTGGGCAGGAGACGCTGCTTAGAAAATGTTCTTTTGCAGCATTTTGTAAGCAGCGTTTATCGGCGTATGCGTTTTTGAGCATTTGTTTTTTATACTTCATTAGCTTCCATTGACTAAAAAAAACGCCGGACGCCGATAAACGTCTGTTTACCGGTGTTTATGAGCGTTTAGCAGTGTCTAGCATTTTTTGTGGTCAGAAGAACGACTTTTGAACGCCAATTCAGGGCGTTCAGATAACAGCCCAAAAATGCCACTGCTGTTAAACGTCCACATGTGCATGGACACATAGGATAACATAAAGGGGCGTTTCTGGGCTGTTAAAAAAAAAAAAAAAACGCCCAAACGACCAAAAGCCCTTATACTTTTTTCATTTATATACTAATTATAAATATTTATACTTATTTTGTTTACATACTAATTATAGTTATTTTTTTTTTCCTTCTTACGAATACAGTTTCTTATCTCGTTCAAATCCCAGGAGCTGCAAGGCTGAAATATCCTAAACAATGGAGTCAGCAGACTCTATGGGGTGGGAATGTTATGTCCTCTATGGTGCCGTTCCCAGTGGTCAGAAAATAACTGACATACTGCATGTGAGTGTGGGTTGTATGGGCACAGCTGGGTCTGCCCTGTGCCAAGGTTAGCAGATGAGAAGTGGAGGACGGAGGGGTATTATAGCACCCCCTCCCTCATCTTCCTATTATTTCCTCCGGTGGCTGGATATGTGACTCCGCAGATAGATGAAGGGCAGCGAGTGGAGAGATAAGGATAATTCACTTTTCTCTGTCTGGGCTCAGACATGGAGCAGATGAGCTAATGTGACAATCTGCTCTCCTCTACACTCCCCCATAACGCTTTGAGTCTCATTATTATAAAGAGCAACTCCGACCAGAGGCACACACGGGAGAAAAAAATGTTGTCACACATTATTACTTATATGCATATATATAGCTCTGACATATACTGCAGTGCTGTACAGAGAAAACTGAGCCAATCACGTCAGTGTCTGTACCAGAGGAGCTTACACTCTAATGTCCCCTGTCACCAGTGGCGGCTGGTGAAATTTTTGGATGGGGGGGTGCCAGGCCCCGCCCTTCCTTTTGACCCCTCCCACTTCTAATAAGCCCCTCCCCTTATAGAATCCACCCACTCCGGGGGGGTAGGTTTTTAAAGTGGTCGGCGGTGACCACTGTCCCCTGTAATCTCACATTCGAGGAGACCATGTCTGTGACTGCACTAACCGAGTCAAAAGAGACATGTCGTGACGTCATATACAGTCTCGATATATATACGTATATTCATTATTACACACTGTTGTAAAAAAAGAGGGCACACACGGAGACCAGCCTCAACGAGAAATATTATTACTCTGAGTTTCGCAATACCCCCTCACATCTCCTCTCGTCTAACAGTGTAATCGAGTAGACGAGGTACAGACTCG
>BLSH010339244.1:159796-170498 GCA_018402905.1 Glandirana rugosa | reverse complement strand
CTGCCCCCCCCCCCCCCCCACACACACACACATTGCCACACATGACAGCATATCTGGGTTTATACAGGTTATGTCATTGCATCATATTATCGTGTAGAGCCCTGCAAGAGTCTCATCATGACCAGCTCCTTAGGTGAAAGAGCAGGAACATCAAGCCATGGGGACCAAAGCTTTTAAAATTTGTTCAGCCTACCCCAATTTTGATAGATATATCTTTCTAGGAGTATCATGTTGTCCATTTGGGTCACCCATGTTTCAGCGGTGGATTAGCAGATTTCCAGTTTAAGAGAATGACCAGCCTGGCCTAGAATAAGGCCCTGGAAACAGCTATCCTGGCTGGTTCATCCCGTACAACCTTCTCTAAAACGCCTAATAGGCACTGAATAGGGTTCATGGGGATGCTGACCTGAAAAACACTGTTAATTGTGGAGACGACTTCACTCCAGTAGCGGTGCAATTTCGGGCACCGCCACAAGAGGTGAATTAGGTCCCCCTGTTATCCTCCTGCATCTAATGCATAACGGGTCAGAAGTCTCACATATTTTATGGAGTCTTAGCGGCGTGTAATGTGCCCTAAGCAATATGTATAGTTGTGAAACCTTTTGGGATACATTGAGCGAGCATGTAGTCACTGATTGGAGGGCCTCTTCCCACTAATCACCTGATAGTTCGCCCACATCTGCCTCCCATTGCGGCATGGCTCTGATGGGATATGCCTACAAATATTCCGTCAGAAGCATATAATAGCACTGTGATATGAATCCTTTGGTATCGGTCATAGACTGAATTAAATTAAATATTAGGGTAGGCGAGAGCGACCAATCAGTCGTCACACCTTGAGCCCTAACTGCATGTTACAATTGCATATAATTAAAAAGCATATACGATGGTAAATTAAATTTCTTTTGGAGTTCAGCAAAGGACAACAACTTCCCTTGGTGGAATATCTGGGATACCAAGGTGATTCCATAGGAGCGCCATTTGGGTCCATACTGGAGTTTGGCAAGTTCTCTGTAGGAGTTATTGCCCCAAAGGGGGCTGTACATGGTGCACCCTGTTACATGTTGGAGATGTTTTACCTTGTTCCAGATTTTCTGGATCAGAGTGTAAGTGGGCATTTGTTTATTAGGTTTATGAAGGAGTTGAGCATCCAGGTCCTCCGGTATGGAGTCTATGCCAGCACCCACACGCAAGGGGCGCGTGGAAGAGCTCTTGGCGGCCAGTGACATAGAGCCAGTAAGGTGGGCAGCTATGTAATAGATCCAAGGATTGGGAAGTGCGAGGCCTCCACCGTCCTTGGGGCGTTGAAGCTGTTCTAGTTTGTTTTGGGGGGGACAAGTCCCCCAGAGTAGTAGCCTAAATAGTGAATAAACTATCCAGAAAATGTTGATGGGTATCACTACAGGAGAGTTGTGTAGTGGGTACAAGAGCTGCGAAATGAGAAACATTTTAATTAAATTGGTTTTCCCCGCAAGGGAGAGTTTACGTTTATTCCAAATGTTTATTTTGTCTTTAAATCATGACAGCAGAAGGCATATATTAAGTTTGCAATAGTCCGTGAGGTTAGGGGAGACGCCTAAAATATTTGAAAGAGGTCACCAGGGGGACCGAACCGGGGACTGACTTGGCCTTGCCTTGCGCATTGTCTAACAACATAAACGCAGATTTGGTCCAATTTATGGTGAGTCCATAAAATCTTCTGAACTCCACAATCAAGGACATGGCACTATTCATGGAGGAGGAGGTGTCACCCAGGAACAGTAACATGTCTACGGCGTACAGCATGAGCTTCTCATGTAGCTCACCATACCGAAAGCCAACGACAGAGGAGCTAGCACGTAGCAGCGCTACGATGGGGCTCAATTGCGATGGCGAAGAGCAGGGGCGGCAGGGGGCATCCCTGTCTAGTGCCCCTACCCAACGCAAAAACAGGGGGCATTCTATCAGACATTCTGATGGCTGCCTGCGGGGAGCTATATAGTGAACGTACCCAAGCAATAAAGTGATTGCCAAACCCAAATTTGGTCAACACAGCCCATAGATAAGACCAGCTAACACCATCAAACACTTTGTTCGTGTCTAGAGAAAGGAGTGCTCTCTGACCCATGTTGTCCACCGGTGTTTGCATATTCAGAAACAGCCATCTAAGATTAGTGGCCGTGGATTTTTGAGGCATGAACCCAGCTTGATTAGGATGTATGATGAACATGATAATTTTATTCATCCTCAAGGCCAGGACCTTAGCTAGGATTTTTACATCACACTGAAGCGGGGAAATGGGTCGATAGGATCCAGGATCCAGAGGTTCCTTTCCCGGCTTGAGTATCAGCACCACATTAGCCATTGACATTGAGTCTGGTAGGGAGCCGATTTTGAGTGAGGTATTGAATACTTCCAGCAGCTTAGGCAAAATCTGCTCCCCATACATGGTATAGACCTCCATAGGGATGCCATCTCCCACTGGGGGGGCTTACAAGTGGGAAAAGAACTGGTCGCCTTCCGCAACTCCTCCATAGTAATTGGAGCGTCCAAGGATGCATAAGCTGTAGATGACAGAGTAGGGAGTGATATACCACTGATTTACAAGTCAAGCGAGTCAGGATGGTAGTCATCTCTGGATTCATATAGGGAAGAATAGAAGGATGCCAGTTCAGTCACAATCTGATGAGGGTCACTAGTTATTTGTCCAGTGGAAGAGCGAATGGCTCCAATGGCTGGAGATGATTGCTGTGATCTGGCTATTTCTGCTAACAAGCGACCAGTTTTTCTCCCCCTCCTAGAAAGCCATCTTAGCAAAGAAATGTTTCTACTAAGCGGCGGAGGCTCTCAACCAGTCCCAGTTGTAAGAGCTGAGAGGGGTTCTGCTTAATAGCTGTAATTTCAGCGATGAATGTACCCCTGAGGTGTGCCTTGAACGTCTCCCACCTAAGAATGACGTCTTCACAGTCTGCATGGAAAAATTGCTCAATTTGCCTGGTGATACGGTCATGGGACGGAAACAACTGAAGCCAAAAGGCATTTAGTTTCCATGGGCTCCTGCATAGTTTGGAGGGAGGTCTGGCATCTAGCCTGATCACTAGAGGGGAGTGGTCCGAGACCCCACGGAGAAGGTAGTCTATGCCGTTAGTATGGCTGGGGATGTGCATTGTACCCAGACAGAGGTCAATTTAGGAGAGCGAGCCATGAGACTTAGAAAAGCAGGAAAACTGGTGGGCCCCGAGTTGCGGAAACGCCAGACATCCACCCATCCCACCTTCGCCATAAAGCGACTGAGGACAGTGCCCCTACCCTGAACAGCAGTAGGTGCCTATCCAGTTGGGGATTAAGGCAGCAATTGAAGTCACCAATGACTAGAACTGGAATATCTGGTTTGTCGGCCAGGTACGACAGCAGCAATAAAACATCTCTAGAAAATGGGGGTGAGATATAAACATACACTAGCAATGAATACAATTTACAATGCAAGAATACATAGCGGCCCATAGAGTCTATCAAAAAGTCCAGTTCCTGGTATGCCAAGGCCTTGTGAATCAGAACACTCACCTCACATGAATAGGCAGAATACACAGAGTGATAAGCCTTACTGACCCAGAAGTATTTTAGAAAATCAACTGTATCATGAGTCAGGTGTGTCTCCTGGAAACCTATAATAGCCAGTTGAAATTTTTTGGGTGCAAGAGGTGATCATAGTGCATTTCAGGGGGTCCTTTACACCTCTGACATTCCAGGAGATCAGCGGGGTATTAGTCATGTCAGCAATAAGTAGGGGGCAAGATAGTGTGGGCCCTGATAGGGCCCAGGGTAACAGTAGTGTGACTCCGCTGGGTGTGGGACATGGAGGGCCAGCAAAAGGGAGACAGCAACCAACCGGGACACATGAGATGGATAGTGTACAGGCAGTGATCTTGGCGAAGAATGGGTTGTAGCATGGTGGCAAGACTGGATAGGTAGCAAAACAGTTGGAGCAGGCACGAGAGAGAGGATGTAGCATCTCGGAGTATACAGGTATGGTAGAGAGGGGAAATGCTCCGTGCTTGCTCAAGCCATAAACAGCATAAACTTGGCGGGCCAACAGGGCATCAAACTTGCTGCCTCTGAAACAGAGGGCTAAAACTGAACTCCCCTTATGTATCTTGGGAACAGGTACACATTGAACTGTCTCTTACAATCAAGATAGGTCTCTAACAAAGTGGGGGTGGTTAGTAGCTCTTATTTCGCTGAGTGTGGAGAGAAAAAGGTAATGTTGTCCCTCAGCAGGGAAACATTGCTTTAAGGTCAATACGTACGTGTCATGGTAACTTAGGTAGGCATCTCTCTGGACACTAATCCCCTTCACGGTTCAGTCATTGATGGCGGAGATCTCGTTCATGTTGATCCAGCCAGGCAGCAGCATCCGGAGCCATTTCAAAAAAATGTACTTGGCCTCCCGCTGTGACTCGTAGTCTTGCAGGGTAAAGCATGGCATACTTCAGCTGGAGGTGCTGTAGTCTCTTCTTCACATCAATATATTTTGATCGCTGACGTTGGATTTCCACGGAGAAATCAGGGTAGAATGAGATCCTGGCCCTGTTGTATTGGACCGACCCTCTTTCCCTAAGATGATCTCCTGGTCCTTGTAGTGCAGCAGACATGCCAGCATTGATCGTGGGGGATTGCCCGGGGGATGAGGTCGTGGTGGGCCCTCTTCACTGTGAACAGGGGAGTAAATGCCTCTTTTCCAAAGATTTCTTGCAGCCATTGTTCCACAAAAGTAGTGGGGTCTCTGCCCTCAGCCTTCTCGGGGAGCCCAACTATATGAACGTTGTTACGTCGAAGACGATTTTCAAGGTTATCTGTTTTGTTGTGGGCAAGGGCGACTTGTTGGGCGGCATGTCTAGCATCTCTGATAAGAGGGAGGAGCTGGTCTTCCAGGTCACTGACCTTGACCTCTACTGCGTTCACGGATCTTTTGAAGATCGTGGCGCAGGAGGGATACCGTCTCTTTAAGGCCACCAAATTGTTCTTTAAGGTCCACAATGGAGGCTTATGCACAGCTTGCAGAATGTCATGCAGAGTGCGCTGAGCGGGGTCATCTGCAGGCATAGTAAATATGTCAGGAGTAGGTATGGGTGAAGTCTCTAGAGGGACTGTGTCGTCCAAGGCACTGGGCCCTCCATGCTCAGCTAGATCAGGGTCACTGAGGGAGATTGGGGAACCAGAGAGTGAGGAGCAGTTCATACCCATCATTTTGTGGGTATAAAAAGTCATGTCCCTAGGCTGGTCTTTGCCTGTGGTTTTAGGGGTTTTGAGTGACTTACCCCGTGTCTTTCTGTTTTTCCGCACTCCGGGGGAAAAGCTGAGGCTATGGGCCGCCGGCGCCATCTTGGGCCTCCATGGCCACCGCGATTGCAGCTTCTTTCTCCCCTATGTGGGTCATCATCTGAGCTGGGTGCAAGGTGAGCTAGTCCAGGGAATGCCTGGAGCAGGTGGGCGTCCGTGGAGGTCAATATGGAGCTCGAGAAATGCAGAGGGAAGGATTAATGGAGGATTAACAGCGGGAGCTCTGTGATAAGCGTCCTCTCACATGCCAATGCAGGCCACGCCCCCCACATTTACGGTTTTGGTTGTAATATTACAAAATGTGCAAAATTTCAAGGGGAATGAATACTTTTTAAAGGCACTGTAATGCTTTTTAGCCTGACTTGTGATCTACTCACCACCATTCCCCATAGTATAGCCACAGTGTAACAGATCTTCAGATCACGGAAGAAGCTTCTATGTCCCCTCCCCATGACCAAGCTGCTATAATGATGATGAATTAGAGTTATTTAGAAAGGATAGGTGTAATATACTATAGGTAATGGGCTTCTTAATGGCTGATTATGAGTTCTCTGTAGCACTCTTGGTTGGTATTGGTGGGTTCAGGATGGTATAAGAGTTGGGCTTCTTAAATGGCTGAGGAGTTCTAAATGAGTCCATTTGTTGGTATTGGTGGGTGCTGAGTGGTATAAGTCATTGACTACTTAATGGCTGATGATGAGTTCTCCATGGGCCTTTTAGTTGGTATTGGTGACTTCTGGATGGTATAGGTGATGGGTCTCATAATGGCTGATAATGAGTTCTCCATGGGACTATTGGTTGGTTATTGGTAGGTTCTCAATGTTATAGATGAAGGACTTCTTAATGGCTAATGATGAGTTTTCCATGGTACCATTGGTTGGTATTGGCAAGTTCTGAATGGTATAGGCGATGGGTATATTTATGGCTGATGATAAGTTCTATATGGGTCAATTGGTTGGAATTGGTGAGGTCTGAATGGTATAAGTCATGGACTACTTAATGGCTGATGATGAGTTCTCTAAGGTACCATTGGTTGGTATTGGTGGGTTCTGGATGGTATTGGTGATGGGCTTCTTAATGGGACTGTTAGTTGGTATTGGTGGGTGGGTTCTGAATGCTATAGGTCAGTGATTCTCAACCCCGGCCTTGAGTACCCACAACAGGCCATGCTTTGGGAATTTCTCTTAGATGACATAGCTTTGCAAAATACTAAGTCATTAACTCTGATTTAAAGCAACTGTGCAAGATAAAGGAAAACCTGCAAACATGGCCTGTAGGAGTACTTGAGGACAGGGTTGAGAACCACTGCTATAGGTGATGGGCTTATTAATTGCTGATGATGGGTTTTCCATGATACTATTGGTTGGTATTGGTGGGTTCTGGATGGTATAGATCAGTGGTTCTCAACCTTAGTCCTCAAGTACCCCCAACAGGCTGTTTGCAGGTTTTCCTTTATGTTGCACAGGTGCTTTACATCAGAGTCAATGGCTTGGTATTTTGGACAGCTATTTTATCTAAGAGAAATTACCAAATGGCTGATGATGAGTTTTCTATGGTACCATTGTTTGATATCGGTGGGTTCTGGATGGCATAAGTAATAGGGTTCGTAATGGCAGATGGAGAGTTCTCCATGGCACTGTTAGTTGGTATTGGTGAGTCCTGGATGGTATAAGCAATGGTTTTCTTAATGGCTGATGATGAGTTCTCTATGGGTCCATTGGTTGGTATTGGTGAGTTCTGAATGGTATAAGTCATTAACTACTTAAAGGCTGATTATGAGTATTCTATGGTATTGGTGGGTACTGGATGGTATAGGTGATGGGCTTCTTAATATTTGATGATGAGTTCTCCATGAGCCTGTTAGTCTGTATTGGTGGGTTCTAGATGGTATAGGTGATGGATGGGTTTCTTAAAAGCTGATGATCAGTTCTCCATGGTACCATTGGTTGGTATTGATGGGTACTAAATGGTTTAGGCATTGGTATTCTTAATGGTTGATGATCAGTTCTCAATTGGACCGTTGGTTGGTCTTTGGTGGGTTCTGGATGGTAGTGAACACTAGGTAGCACTCCAACAGGTCAATGTAATGTTATATTGTTGCTTGTTGGATTATTGATGGGGCTTAAGCTATATGTAACATTAGAATTATAATTATATATCATAAAATGAATATGCAATTATAATCCTTATAAGCGTGGCAATGTTGATGTATTTCAAAAGTAATTTTGATTTTTTTTTTTTTTAAATTTGCAGCTTTTATTAAAATAATCCCTGGTGATCGCCCAGGGGAGGTCATTGTTCAGGCACTTGCTGTAAAAGAGTGACAGCACTCTGCCCCTGTCTTCCAATTGTGGCCCTGCACTGTCATCCCATTAAATAAAATTCAATTGGAGACTATATTTGGCTGTATCAACATACAGTACATTACACAGGGATGGCCCACTGGGGGGGAAGGGGGGGGGGTTACAGGTTCAACAGGGAGAGGGTAATAGAGCCCCAAGGGAGGGTGACTGGGCCACTGGAGAGAGGGTTACAGGATCACTGGGGAAAAGGAGACAGAGCCACCGGGAGGAGGATGACAGGGCCACTGGGGGGAGAACTACAGAACCACTGGGAAGAGGGTGACATGGTCACTAGGGGAGAGGATTATAAGACCACTGGAAAGTGGGTGATTGGACAACCAGGGAGAGGATGGCAGGACCACTAGAGAGAGGGTGACAGGACCACTAGTGAGATGGTTACAGGACCACTGGAGAGAGGATGACAGGACCACCAGTAAGCGGGTGACAAGGCCACCAGGGAGAGTGTGTAATGGCCACTGGGGAGAGGGTTACAGGACCACTAGGGAGAGAGTGACGAGTGACAGGGCTACAGGGGAGAGGGTGTCAGGGCCACTAGGGAGAGGGTTACAGGACCACTGAGGAGAAGTTGACAGGACCACCAGGGAGAGGATGACAGGGCCACTGGGAAGAGGGTTATAGGACCACTGGTGAGAGGGTGCCATGCCACCAGGTGAGAGGGTGACAGGACTACTGGGGAGAGGGGGCATGGTCTCCAGAAAGAGGGTTACAAGACCACTGAGGAGAGGATGACAGGGTCACCAGGAAGAGGGTTACAGGACCAATGGGGAGAAGGTGACAGGACCATCTGGGAGAAAATGATAGGGCCATCGGGGAGAAAATGATAGGGCCATCGGGGAGAAAATGATAGGGCCACTGGGAAAAGGGTGACATGGCCACCAGGGAGAAGGTAGCAGGGCCACCAGGGAGGGAGTGACAGGGCCACCAGGGAGGGAGTGACAGGGTCACTGGGGATAAAAGTGACATTTCTACCAGTGAGAGGATGACAAGACAACCAGGGAGAGATTGACAAGACCATTGGGAAGATGGTGATCGGGCCACCTGCGTGCGATAGGGTGACAGGGCTGTGTCCCTTTGCACTGAACTGTGAATTCTGGGTGGGATATTTCACTAGTGGAGTGTTTGGGAGAGAGAATCTAGAATGTGGTTCAACATTCCAGCGACAAGTCAAAGTGCAACTTTATTTGGGTGGAATCGGCTTCTAATACGTATCTATTTACATGGAAGGAACAATGAAATCTTTCTTGACTGTAGTTTGTTGTAGAGAGCCGTACAGACTGCAAGCCCCATGGGAAAGCCGCGGGAGAGCTTATTTCTAAGCACACGGCACCCCATATGTGCTGCACACCGCGGCGTCACCGCTGCACATTAAAATGACAAATCCTTTCCTTCTAAGGCTTTCTGCATTAAAGTTCAGGAACTTCTTAATGGAGCCGCTCAAGTACTCTATATTGTTTTCATGTCAGCTACACTTTCTGCCCAAACTAAATGAATTACAAATACATTGTATAAACAGGACTCCAATATTAAATCTCTCCAGAAGGGGCCAGATGTCTGAGATGCACTGCAGACCGTTTACAGCGCTGGCGGATGCTGGGTTGAAGAGCATGGCTGCCATCATGTGGTTATTCTTGATACTGCAGACTAGGATCTTCTAGTATTATTGCACTATTGCCTGTGATACTTTTTAAATGTATTTTTATATAACCTTTGTATATCAGTACTGCTTGGACCTTAGGAGAAGGTTAGTGCAAATCAAAAAAAGGATCACGGATAATAGCCAACTGTGTTTTAAACTAAAGGGACTTATGAAGGGGATATCATTTTTTTTTTAATTACAAAGTACTTCACTTACTGTATATTCACATCATTCCCTGCCCTCAATGAGCTTACAATCTAAGGTCTGTATCTCACATGCATGCACACACTCAAGGCTCTGATAAGGGGTGGGTAGGAGTGGCAGCTGGGCAAAGCAGACGAAGGGGGGCACTCCCTGATTGAACACACCCTGCAGAGCAGTGCCAGGCAACTAATGGGCCACTGCTTCATGTCTGAAGATTAAAACATTTCAATCTGCGCAGTCACACTCCTAAACTATATTGGGCTGCAAACTGCAACAGGCTCAATAAAGACCTGGATGAGCGAGTTTGGGGCGGAGGAACTTGACTGGCCTGCACAGAGTCCTGACCTGAACACAATAGAATACATTTGGGATGAATTAGAGTGGAGACTGTGAGCCAGGCCTTCTCATCCAACATCAGTGCCTGACCTCACAAATGCTCTTCTGGAAGAATGGTCAAACATTCCCATAGACACTCCTAAACCTTGTGGACAGCCTTCCCAGAACTGTTGAAGCTGTTATAGCTGCAAAGGGTGGGCAAAATGGAAGGTGGAGGAGCACAAGGTCTCTAACATCCACCAGCTCCGTGATGTCATCATGGAGGAGGGGAAGAGGACTCCAGTGGCAACCTGTGAAGCTCTGGTGAACTCCATGCCCAAGAGGGTTAAGGCAGTGCTGGAAAATAATGGTGGCCACACAAAATATTGACACGTTGGGCCCAATTTGGACATTTTCACTTAGGGGTGTACTCACTTTTGTTGCCAGCGGTTTAGACATTAATGGCTGTGTGTTGAGTTATTTTGAGGGGACAGCAAATTTACACTGTTATACAAGCTGTACACTCACTACTTTACATTGTAGCAAAGTGTCATTTCTTCAGTGTTGTCACATGAAAAGATAGAATAAAATATTTACAAAAATGTGAGGGGTGTACTTACTTTTGTGAGATACTGTGTATATATATATATATATATATCCCAAATAAGTGTGGCAAATAGCAAAACAAAGTTTTTTATGTGCAAAGCAATCAGGCCGTCCCAAAGGTCACATAAAGAAAAAGTGAATCAGGAATTGTCACATTTAAAGCGGAGTTCCGCCCGGGTGTAAAAAAATGTAAAATTCAGCAGCTACCCTGCGTGTCTCCCAGGAGGCAGCGAAGGGGGGGGGGGGGGGGGGGGGGGGG
>BLSH010339244.1:118282-128333 GCA_018402905.1 Glandirana rugosa | reverse complement strand
ATTTTTTACTAAAAATGGCGGCGATCTGCGATTTTTTGCGGTACTGCGATATTTTAGCGGACATGGCGGACCATTTTGACACTTTTTTGGGACCATTGGCATTTATACAGCGATCAGTGCTATAAAAATGCACTGATTACTGTGTAAATGCCATTGGCAGTGAAGGGGTTAACCTGCAGGGGGCGCGCTAAGGGTTAAGTATGTTCCCTGGGCGTGTTCTAACTGTAGGGGGGCTTGCCTAGCTGGGGAAGGGAAGTGGTCACAGCCTTCATGTACGGGAAGGCTGTGATCACAGCCCTTCCCCCTCACACAGAGCGGAGGTCCGTGTTTACTTACACGGACCTCCGCTCATTCGCTCCGGGGGGGGCATCGCGGGTGGCCGGCGGTAATCGAAGCCGCCGCACCCGCTCCCTGGCCCCCCCCGAACACAGTGAGTGCGCTCGCGCGCCTCCGGCGGCGCGCGCGCGCTCACAGTGGCTCTGTATCGCGCCCGCCGTCGTATGACGGCGATTTGCGTTACAGAGCCATTCTGTCGCCGTCAATTGCCGACCAGCGGTCGGCAAGCGGTTAAGAAATAGGAAACAAAATAAATGTATTCAAATTATGGCATCACCTCGATTCACAGACCAATATATAATCATTTGAGTTAACACATAATATAGACAGTGTATCAAGAAAATACAGTTAGTTTAGTTAACTGTTGGGCAGTCATCGATTCTTGACTGCTGCCGCCTCCAAGTCGGAACCACACTCTGTCATTATACTTAAGTTAGAGTTAGGTTATATACAGAGCGACTAGGAAGCTAGTGCCCTCATCAGTTGTCCAGTTTGTCTCAATACACCACTGCCAGACCTTGACCAGAAGGTGCGTCGCCACAGATGGTGCACAATTATTATTAATACACCAATGGGAATGCCTCTTATTATTGTGTGCAATAAGGTGTCGAGGCCATGGTGCACCGAGAGAAGATAGTAGGACCATATATGAAGAAGATATTTTAACCAACAATGAGAACCTACAGTTTATATATGACAAAAAATGTATAACCATAAACTCAAAACAGTTATCCAAATCCAATCTTTGTCAAAAAAAAATTCCTGATGGGGAATCTGTCTGGAGAGGTAGTCGATATTCTGATAATATATGTATATCACCTATACAAAAATGGAGTATTCCCAGGAGGGGCCAGTGTATAAGGTTCAAACCGGAGAAATGTAGATGTCACTGGCTGTGTTTAGTTATAGAATAAAGGTGCTTGAATATCAACAGAGTGGAGGAGTGTATTCTGTATTTTGCTGCCATCTATCGATGAAAAATGATATTGCAGTCTATAATATATGTATCTGGAAAATATATTTTAGCAAAGTTGTTCCAACGTTTTTAATAGCAATTTGCTATCATAGTGCCAGAGAGATGGAAATGTAAGAAAAGAAGGAGAAGAACATCCTCAGACCGTGTAAACCTACAGTCAAACAACAGTGGCGAAAATGCTGCTCCACAGAAAAGCCAGAAAAGGTTCAGATACTTATCTCGAGCCGTTCTGCTTAATTAGCAACATGGGACAAAAAGGAGGATTCATAACGTAATTATGCTTCGGTGTCTCTGAATGGTTGACGCCATCTACGTTGGTCATGGCGGGAGACCGGAGTGTTCCAAATTGGTGAAGGTCGTGGAGTATTTTGTAGCCTGAGCGGCAGGTCTGGCTCCCACAGACACAGCTTAATTAGTAATCCCTTCCCTTCACTTAGGTTAAACACTGTGTAGGTTGTACCATTGTGAGGTACTGTGAGTTTAAAGGGGAAGCCCCAGCGGTATCTTATCCTGGCCTATTGAAGGAAGGACTGAGGTTACCTCCTTAATTTTTTTTCTTCTCTCCAGGGTTGCCGGAGAGATGTCTGGAAAAATTTGGATTTCACATCCATCTAATACGATGTTAGGGGTGCCTCTGGAGGCGTGTAAGATGTCTTCCTTAACTAGAAAATCCCTCAGGCACATTATAATGTCACAGGGTGGTTTATCTGTTGGGGGCTTGAGTCTGTGCTCTCGGTTGATTCTGTCGCATTTAAAGGCCTCTACTGGTGTATTAGGCAAAAGATCTTGAAACAATTTATTCATAGCTGGGGTCAGATCGGTTACCGTTTCCGCAACCCCTCTGACCCGCAGGTTATTTCGCCTGTTGCGATTCTCCAGATCTTCCATTTGGGCTTGAACAAAGTACAAACTTTCAGTGAGTGATTCGAAATCCTTTCTCAAGTCATTGTGGGCGAGAGATAGTTTGTTGTGTTTGGTCTCAAGGAGATCCGTCCGATTGCCCAAGGCTGCTATTTCAGAGGAAAGAGCATTGGTAGATTTATGTACCTCTGATTGTATCTTAGCGGCTAATTTTTCATATATAGTTGCAAGGATCTCGTCAAGATCTGCTTTTGTCAATAGAGGAGACTTATCGCTGTTTGGATGTATGTTAGGGGTGGATGGAGAGGCCTGTTTTTTAGCGCTGTTCTGACTCATCTTCCCTTTTTGAGCTGATTGTAACAGGTAATTGGTAAGGTTGTGTTGGTTTGAGCGGCGGCTGTGCGCCTTCGTATTACCTGTCATACAAGGGTATATCGCGGTAGAGAGAAGAAAAAATGTGTCTCTCTCCTCTCTTTCTCTTCTTCTGCCTTCTTACTCTTGGCAGGTTTTAAAGTATATTGGTCGTTAGATGATCATCTGGATGGATCAGGACTGGTGAAGCGGTTATTGGGCTAGCACATTTTCAATCGTGCAACGGTGGGTGTAAAAGCGAGGTCCCCAGTTAGTTAGGGTCAGTTCCAGGAGGGGTCAGGGAGTTGTAAAGATGCAGTCCTCCATGTAAAGCCTGGGATAAGAATAATAGAGGGAGTTCCTCCAGGCCTCAACAGGCCGCCCCACGTGTCCCTTTTAAATTCTTCTAAAAGGCTTCAAGGGATAATTGGGGGGTAATCCTTGTCAGGGCAAGGACTCGTGAGGGTAATCTGTGTGCCGGTAGGGGTGGGTAGAAGAAAGGGGCTCCAGGGACCGAGATTCAGTGTCTGGTAGCGGTAGGCCTGCAAAAGCCGCGGCCTCGATTTTGGGCATTGCGTTCGCCAATCGGGGCGATACAGGGCCCAAATTGTAGCAGGGGATAAGGGGAGTTAGGATGGGGTGTTTTTTTTCTCACCCTCCTTTATTGTGCCTGGATTCCCAAGAATTGTCCCGGGCCTGTGCGGAGCTCTCCAGGAAACGTCCACATCAAGCCACGCCCCTGAGTGAGCATTTTCTGAACAGCAAATAAAAGTCTACCAGTGTAGGTTATGTTATACCTGTGGGAGTTCCCTAGTCTGGCAGGATTCCTGTTTCTCAACTAAAATGGGAGATGGAACTATGTTTGTGGGTGTATAGGGAAGGGGGTGAGATGAGGATGGGATGGCCGAGCGTACCCATTTGCCATGTGCGGCCCAGGTAACTATGCCCCCCAATTTGTCCAGTTATTCCGGAAAGGTCTGTTAATCTACGGAATTCTTTGGATTCAGTAAAATGTCTCCAGCATGCCCAGGTTTTGTGGAACTTTGCTGGGTTTTCTCTTGCCTGATGAACCAAGTCTTCCATTACAGTTGTTTTGCCTACTCGTTTCAGTCATTCTGAAATGGTCGGGGAGAAGCTATTTTTCTAATGAACTGGTATGCACATTTTGGCTGCGTTTATGGGATGGATGGTTAAGGTTTTTTTATAGGTCGATTGGGGGATGGATGAATGGTGAAGAAGGTATTGGGCCGGAGTGTAATCAGGTGTGTAGGTTGTTATTTGGGTAACCAGATGGTGGACTTCTTTCCAGAAGGGTTGGATTATTAGGCAATCCCACCATATGTGAAGCATTGATCCGTGTGTTTTGTTGCATCTCCATCAAAGTGGGGAGACATTGCGGTAAACCTTGTGTAGTTTATGGGGGGTTCTATACCAACTAGAGTAAATTTTGAAGCTGTTTTCTTGTGTGGAGATATTGATTGAGCCTTTACAAATATGAGTATGAATTTGTTCCCAATTTCTTTGGACAAACCTAGCACTAGTTCCTTCTCCCAACGTTGGCTAGCCGCATTCTCCTTGGAGTCATGGCCCGCGAATAGCATGGTGTATATATCAGAGATGAGGTGTCTCTGGGGTTCAGATCTAGTGCAGATTGATTTGAAGGGTGTATGGTCTCTGTACCAATCAGAAAGTGGTTTGGAGCTAAGAAGGAAGTACCCGATTTGCATGAACTTAAAGAATGATATAGTGTAGTCTGGAAAGCGAGAACCAAGAGTTTGGAACTGTACCAGTTTACCCCTTTCAAAGAATGATTCTGCCCTGATGGGGGTCCCTTGACAGGGATTGTGTGAAGTGAGGTCTGTAAGCCCAGGTGGGAAATCTGGGTTTCCGTTGATAGGGGTTAGGGGCCCGGTGTGATGTGGCTACTCCTGTCATTCAGCATGCTGCCCTTAGATTCTGTAGGGTAGGTCCAATGAGGGGGTGTATGATGCTTGCCTCCGGGATCAGGGAAGGTCTGATCCAAGGCAGATGTTGTAATGGTATATGGGAGTAAATGATTCCTCCAGTCTGACCCAATCTTTTGTGGTCTGGTGTACATACCAATCCTCTATCCTAGCTATGTGACATGCCCAGTAGTATTTGTACACATCTGGCAACCCCTCCTTTCAATTTCGGGGTTACGAGGATAGGCCACTTTTAGGTAGCACCCTCCCACAAGTTATGTCAGTGGTGAATCAGCACCCATATATAATCTAGATGAGGAGGGGACGTAGCAGACTTGGGGCATGGGAGCCAGTGGCGGCCCATCCATACAGTGCGCAGGGGTGCTGCCCCCCTAATCCATGCGCCCGGCCCCTAATCTACAGCCCAGAACTACACAGGAGGAGCTTGTGAATGATCTCAAGGCAGTTGGGACCACAATCACCAAACAAACTATTGGTAACACAATACACCGCCATGGATTGAAATCCTGCAGTGCCTGCAAGGTCCCCCTCCTCAAGAAGACATATGTACAGGCCTGTCTGAAGTTTGCCAATGAACATCTAAATGATTCAGAAGGATTGGAAGAAAGTGCTGTGGTTAGATGAGACCAATATTGAGCTCTTTGGCATTAACTCGCCATGTTTGGAGGAAGAAAAATGCTGACTATGACAAGAGCACCAACCCTACAGTCAAGTACGGAGGAGGAAACATGATGCTTTGGGGCTGTTGCCACATTGAGGGGACAATGGACGGGGCCATGTATTGTAAAATCTTGGATGAGAACCTTCTTGTCAGGACACCTGGGTCAGGTGACAGATGCGCACAGCTGAAGTGCGAATCGCACCGCTGATGTGTGAAGTGCACCACTAAGGTTGCGAAGCACACCGCTAAGGTTTTGGACCTATAGCTGACTGCTGATAATGAGCTCTGGCTGGTACGGGAAGACGGGCCCATGGAGAACTGACACTGAAAAACAGGGAGCTAGTGCATTGGTTTCCCCAGGGCACTGCGTCTAAGAGCCAGTAGGTATTAATCAGAGTCTCTGGTGGTGAGGATGGATTTGGCTGCAATTGGATCCAGGTCGTGGCCCACGGGGTCCCCTAGCTCAGGCTTGGCTGGCTACAGGTGGAGGAGAGGAAGCAGCAGCACAGGAACAGCAAGGATGGTCAGCGGCCTAGCCAAAGGTCAGGGCCACAAGCAGACAGGGACAGACGGAAGAGCACGCCAAGGTCAGGGTATCAAGCAGACAGGAGAAACAGAGAACAAGCAGAAGGTCAGGATATCAAGCCAGCAGGGATAGTCAGAACAAGCCAAAGTCGGTAAATGAAAATAGACTCAGAGCATACGAGGGGAACAACCACACACAAAGCCAAACACACACAACATTGATCTGCAAGGAGGCTTTGCAGCACATGGTCTTAAATATTGTTTCCATAATTGGAGACTGGGGTGGAGTTCACTGAGAGGAGATTACTTAGCCCACAGGTGATGATGTGCATGGCATCTAGGCTGACACAACCAAGAGGTAAGCAAACAGACAGGACATGAATGTTACTATGGGTTCATGACACTTCTTCCCTCAGCCAGAACACTGAAGATGGTTCGTGGATGGGTTCTTCCAGCATGACAATGACCCTAAACATACCACCAAGGCAACTAAGGAGTGGCTCAAGAAGAAGCACATTGAGGTCATGGAGTGACCTAGCCAGTCTCCAGATCGTAATCCCATAGAAAATTTACGTAGGGAGCTGAAACTTCAAGTTGCCAAGCGTCAGGATTTAGAGAAGATCTGTAAAGAAGAGTGGACCAAAATCCCTTTTGAGATGTGTGCAGGCCTGGTCACCAACTACAAGAAACGTCTTACCTCTGTGCTTTAGTTAATATTTGTGGGTGTCCCACGATGGCCAGGGGGACCCCTAAAAATTGTAAATCCTTGTGCCACGTCCCAAAAGACAGTTTAGAATTTGTGTAAAGAAAGAATGGACTTTGTCGGCACGTACACAGATATAAAATAAAATCGAATTTATTAAGTGCTTATAGAATTTTTTTCATTAGACACCACGTATACATATGTAGTGTTCTTACAAAGCGTATTAGACATGCATAAATAATCCTAAAATATCACCAAAACAAAAACAAGAATCCTCGTGGGACATAATTAGATATATATGCACCAGTGCACACAATGCAACATCACTTTATATGGTAATTGCCCACAGAGGAAGATTCCACTTGACTGTTCTGGTGTAGATTAGTTGTTCCGTTGGTTCTAGCTCAACATGTTTCGCAACTAAATGTCGCTTCCTCAGGAGCCCAACTTTCTATTCTTAAGAGTGTAGATAGAAACATATATTAGTACATTTTGTTAAAAACAACATCCTCTAGGAGGTAATCACATGTGCTTACTCACTCGTGCCAGCTGATTTAACAGACATCCACCCCGATGGGCCACCCGAAAGGCCCGTCCGGTCCAAACCCCGCCCCAGCCGTATTATGCTGAGTGTGGGGGCACATATGTAACAGCTAAATGTGAACAGGGGTACACTGGTTATTATGAGTAACAAAGGAAATAGTTTATATAAGTATTTAAATTAGGGTTTAATGATTTCCCCCAAAGTACGCTTACATGTAGCTTGTTAATATTGCCTTGCAGGTTTCCGAAGAACCGATTATATATAGTAGGTAGTGATGATCCGCGCCCGCTTACTTATGGCCATTTAGCTAGTCATCCTCCAGTAATAAACCGAATTAAATCGGGAAATCTAAGGAATTACATATATAGCTTAAGTATTGGCGCCATTCCTTGTTTTACAATACACTCTCATATAAGTTGGGGAGATCCCCTTTTTTTAAGGTATAACCATACAACTTTACCTTAGTGTGTAAATTGGAGCAACCACTGTCCTCTCTTTGCCCCAAATAGCCCGCCCGTTCGCTGTCCACAGGTCCAAGGAACCCTGGGGCGACAAGGGCATGGTTAGTTGGTTCGGCACAGTGTATTGAAAATGGCGCCAAACAGAAGTCTTGCTCAGTAGATGTAGTTTACCTAGAGTTGAATCAGGAGATGGAACAGGGCCTGGGCGTCTCTACTCAACGGGGCAGGTGCTTGTGTCGTGGCATCAGCCAACCGCATCTGCCCCGTTCCTTATATGTGCCCCGACTGAGGTCCTCCGTCAGAGCGTCTGACGTCACTCAGCCCGGCCTGGTCACGTCCGCACATGCGCAGTCCCCTCTGGGAATGTTTCCCAGTGGGGCTGGAAGGCGGGCTGACGTGAAGGCGACTGACGTCGCCGCATGCCGTCACGCCAATCCCGGCGAGCATGACTAGTCCGCCTCCCTCCCAGGAAGCCCACGCTAGGGGTGGAGTCCGGGCCAGAGCCCGCCCAGAGACTGACGCGCGGCCCGGGCGGCCGCACACTCAGCTCGCAGCCGTTGGTGGAGAATATGGACCGAAGGGGGCCCCCCCGGTGGCCCGGAGGAACGCCTGCATCAAGGAGCTTGGCACAGATGAGCATAATGCACATGTCAAACATCAATGCATTTATTAAGTATGGTTCACTTCCAACATATATAGATATAAAAAAGGAAAAAAAGAAAGAAAAAATTAATTAATTAATTGCTCCCATGACTGCATCACTGGCGAGTGCCTGGCTAACCATGCAGGCACCCGCCTATAGGCGGTCATCGAGGGCACCTTACATCAATCCCACATGACTGCGTGGGGGATATTTACACAGATCCCCGCTTAACAATCCTTCCTCTAGTTAAATGAATCACCCATCCAGGCTATAGTTGCCAGTATTATATATCAAATACTATCCATACAGGCATACTTGTCACAGCCTGCAATATTACCACCCATATACTGATCCTTGATATTACAGTGTAACGTAGCTCTAAAGAAATGGTTTATATGAGATTATTTCATTAATCCCTGGGGGCTTATAGGCCTCTAATTTTTCAATCCATAATGTCTCTTTTTGCAAGATCCTCTTATCCCAATCACCGCCACGTGGGTCTTGAGGGACTACCTCTAATACCAAAAATTGCACAAGGGATGTATCAAATTTGTGGTAAAGACCCAGGTGGCGGCTAACCGGGGTGATCATCTTCGCAAATTGTGAATAATAGATGTGGTCATAAATTCTTTTTTTGAACTTGCGGATTGTCTTTCCTACGTAATATGCTCCACACCTACAAGTCATGAGATAAATGACTCCTTGAGTGTCACAATCTGCATGGAACCGTGGGCGGAATTTTTCTCCATTTGGTAAATGGAAATGGGTCCCTGTCCTAACCCAAGGGCAATATGTGCATTGGCCACATGTATATATGCCTTGTATTGAATCAGTATTGGCCACGGCTGGATCATAGAAACTCGTAGTAACTTTATTTCCAATTGACACCGACTTTCGGTAAACTACCTCAGGGACTTCCCTGACGTACTTAACCAAAACTGGGTCTTCCCTAAGTAGGTGCCAATGCCGGTTAAGGCAGGCTTGTAATTCTTTGTGCTGAGCTGAGAAGCGGGTGATGAGCTTAGTGGTGGGAGGTGTCTGTTGTATTTGTTTTTTAGAGTAAAGGAGAGAATTCCTAGTTTGTCGGGCTGCTCGATTATATGCGTCCCTCAAAACTGCCTTACTATAGCCTCTCTGCCGTAGGTGTTCTCGCAATTCAGCTGCCTGTTTAAAAAAATCTGAATCATGTGTGCAGTTGCGTCGTAATCTAATATATTGAGCATAAGGTATGCTCCGAATTAATGGAGCGGGGTGCCCGCTCTGTGCATGGAGTATAGTATTCCCTGCAGTTTTTTTACGATATAATTTGGTGGCTAACCCGCCACTGCCATCTTTGAATATTTGCAGATCGAGAAACGAGAGGGTATCGGGGTGCCAGCTCATAGTGAACTTTAAGTTGTAATTGTTAGTATTAAGGAGGCCCATAAAGGTGTTAAGGGACTGAATGGTACCTGTCCAGACGAGGAGTATGTCATCTATGTACCTGAACCAGCACAGGGCTTGGTCCAGGTACTGACTATACTCCTCGTCTGAGAATAATTCCCGTTCCCACCCCCCCAGGTACAGGTTGGCATACGCAGGGGCACAAGCTGTGCCCATGGCGACGCCCTGCACCTGGAGGTAGTGGGAACCTAGGAAGGTAAAGGTGTTGTGCTCCAAGATGAACAAGAGCAACTGCAAGATGAATTTGGTGTTGTGGAAATGGAAGGATCCAAGGGTGATGGAGGTCCACGTCCCGCAGCGGTACCCGTGTCGAACACGGGGACGCATACGGTTGGACATGGACCCCCCCACCCTTGCCCTTAATAAGAGTCTGCTCCTCATATCAGTCATGGACCTGGTTCGGGACACGACCAAGTCCATGTATCTACTGTATGAGGAGCAGACCTGTCCATGGTAAGTCAGGGAATTGTGGAAATACCCGGAGGAATTATGATTGTTAATGTTGAATTTCAAGTGATACTCGACCGTGGGGCTATGGGAGAGCAAAGAGCTAGACGTTTATAAGTTTCTACCGTCACCGCCC
>BLSH010339244.1:106179-117788 GCA_018402905.1 Glandirana rugosa | reverse complement strand
TTTGGTTCTCTATTAGGGCAGCTTGTTGGGCTCGTGATTGTGATGTGGGTGTTCGCTGTGTATTAGGTTGGCTGAAACCAACTCCTGTTGCCCCTCCCATTGGGTCAGTGGGTAAAAGTGAATTAGTGTGCATCAGTTGTAAGGCCTGGGCAGCAATAGGGCCCATATAATTGTGCTGTGTATGAGTATTTGAATGTGATCGCCCATCACCTTGTCTATGTCCACCTCGTGATTGATTATGTTGTAGAGTGGTATTTTGGGGTCTATCTGGTTTCCTTTTTGTATTGGGCATCTGTGAATTCCCACCACCAAAATGCCCCCGCTTACGTGAACCTGAAGATGGCTGTTGACCAGGTGCTTGTCGTGTAGAGGAACCCTGTGAGAGAGAGGAAGAAGAAAAGGATGAATCTGATTCCATTCCATAATCAACAGTTCTAGCATTAAGATTTGGTGTATATGGTCTTTGTACATTTATAGGGTTTCTCCCTTTTCTCGGTTGATCCCACCGGTAAGCATAGCCCTCTTGGAAGGCTGTTCTATCTTTGACCAGCTTTCCCTGTTTTTTAGAAATAATATTTTTATTCAGTTTATCTAAATATTCTTTAAGTTCCTGGTTTTTGATTTCGAAATTGGCGTGGTTCTTGGCCGCTTCCAGTTGACCACTGATAGCGGCCAATTCCTCGTCCAATTTCGTTGTGTCGGATTGGTAGTGTATTAAAAGTAATTGCATCAGCTCAGTACTGCATTTTTTCAATACATTTTCCCAGGAGTTTTTAAATTCCTGTGTGGCGCCATTTTCAATACACTGTGCCGAACCAACTAACCATGCCCTTGTCGCCCCAGGGTTCCTTGGACCTGTGGACAGCGAACGGGCGGGCTATTTGGGGCAAAGAGAGGACAGTGGTTGCTCCAATTTACACACTAAGGTAAAGTTGTATGGTTATACCTTAAAAAAAGGGGATCTCCCCAACTTATATGAGAGTGTATTGTAAAACAAGGAATGGCGCCAATACTTAAGCTATATATGTAATTCCTTAGATTTCCCGATTTAATTTGGTTTATTACTGGAGGATGACTAGCTAAATGGCCATTAGTAAGCGGGCGCGGATCATCACTACCTACTATATATAATCGGTTCTTCGGAAACCTGCAAGGCAATATTAACAAGCTACATGTAAGCGTACTTTGGGGGAAATCATTAAACCCTAATTTAAATACTTATATAAACTATTTCCTTTGTTACTCATAATAACCAGTGTACCCCTGTTCACATTTAGCTGTTACATATGTGCCCCCACACTCAGCATAATACGGCTGGGGCGGGGTTTGGACCGGACGGGCCTTTCGGGTGGCCCATCAGGGTGGATGTCTGTTAAATCAGCTGGCACGAGTGAGTAAGCACATGTGATTACCTCCTAGAGGTTGTTGTTTTTAACAAAATGTACTAATATATGTTTCTATCTACACTCTTAAGAATAGAAAGTTGGGCTCCTGAGGAAGCAACATTTAGTTGCGAAACATGTTGAGCTAGAACCAACGGAACAACTAATCTACACCAGAACAGTCAAGTGGAATCTTCCTCTGTGGGCAATTACCATATAAAGTGATGTTGCATTGTGTGCACTGGTGCATATATATCTAATTATGTCCCACGAGGATTCTTGTTTTTGTTTTGGTGATATTTTAGGATTATTTATGCATGTCTAATACGCTTTGTAAGAACACTACATATGTATACGTGGTGTCTAATGAAAAAAATTCTATAAGCACTTAATAAATTCGATTTTATTTTATATCTGTGTACGTGCCGACAAAGTCCATTCTTTCTTTACACAAATTCTAAATTACCTCTGTGCTTGCCAACAAGGGTTTCTCCCCCAAGTACCAAGTCATGTTTTGCTTGGGGATCAAATGCTTATTTTACTCACTGAACTGCGACTCAATTTATAACATTTTTATTGTGTTTTTTTCTGGATGTTTGGTTGATGTTCTGTCTCTATCATGTAAAATACACTTATGATAAAAATTGTAGACCCTTCATTTCTTTGCAAGTGGGCAAACTTACACAATCTGCAGGGGATCAAATAATTATTTTCCCCACTGTATTTTTCTGGTAAGAAGCTCATTTTGCTCATCTTTGAGGGGAGAACTTGGTAGTGATCACTTGCAGTATTCAAGGAGTTTCAAGTGCACGCTTTAAATATCACTCTAAGGACCTATATTGGACTGTCTTGTGATACTTTTAGCACTTTTATTTCATGCATGATGGCATTAATATCATGATTTGTTATTTTAATTATTATTTATGGAATTATGTGTTCAGAATTTGAACATTTATCACTTTATGCACTTTAATATGTAATTAGTGACAGAGCAACACTTTCTATTTAAAGCACCAGTAAAGTGAGGTAAAGTTATTTATTGTGTGGGCACTCCTTCTTTGGGATATAAAGGTCTATGACTGGGAATGTTGTGAGGAGGCATGAAGCAGGACACAAGATGGCGGAGGGGTTGGCCACATCAGGAGGGATCGTGTTCTAGCAGGGCTGGAATGGGGGTAGGGTCATGTGCTTGGGTGACAAAATTAGCCATCTTCAAAGCCCCTCATACACTTATACTGATATTCATCAAGATTTGGAGAAAGGGGTGTGACAGACTCCTGACACCCCGAGCGAGTATCTCCACCAGAGAGCTGATTCCTCCCCGCTGGAAAACAGGAACAAGGGATTATAGCTGGGTACTGCACCCAAGAAATAGATGCCACTTAGGTTGGGTGCAAACAGGAGCAGCATTTATTGAAAATTCACTCAGAATTTATACCAAACAAAATCAGATAAGAGCTTAATCACATTATTCTAAACAATGCCCATCCCAGACAGCCTGGTGCCTACATAGGAGTACATGGAACAAAGACACCCATACAGTATAATATTAGTCATTTAAACAGCGGCGCCCCATCCATAAGCGGTGCAGGGGCGCCCCCCAATCCATGCGCTGGCCCGTAATCTACATGCAGGCACCGGACGCATGGATTTCAATGGGTTTTTTTTTTTTGAAGCACGATTAGAGCCCGAGGCTCTAATTTGCTTCAAAAAAGGGTGGGCTCTGGGCACAGCCAGTTGTGTGACATTAGCAAATTAATATTCGCTATTGTCTTCCTGATTCTCCTCCCGGACCAATAGGGAAGCGGGTCCTGTGGCCCGATTGGCCAGGGAGTCTTAGGACTCCCAGGCAATCGGTTCTCAGGACCCACTTCCTGTTCGGCCGGGAGGTTTAGCAATGGCCCCAGAGCGAGGAGTAGCTGGAGCAAGGATCAGCAGCCCTACCTCGGATCCTCATCATCTGCCTCCTAAGGTAAGGAGGCCTCTAATCACTGCCTTCCCCTCTGCCTCCCGGGGGGGGGGGGGGGGTTTGGGGGTGATTGCTGCCTCCCCGTCAGTCTTGTGTGGAATGGCAGCAGTTCCGGGGTACCAATTGATAGCTTCAAGCCCCAAGATGATACAATCCAGTAAGCGACGTTCTCCGAGGTCAGGGGCCTTAGTGACACCTGGAAATATGTACCAGGGAGCAGTGCCTACTGTAGCCAGGCAAGAGTTCCACAGCTGTGGTTACTTAACTCCAGTAAGATGTCGTAGTGGACATTCCAGGGTTCCCAGGCGAGCTCCCTCACTGTAACCACCCCAGACCATCAAGGGCAGAGCACAGTCCTAAAAGATTAACATGATAGGGCGCTGGGCTTCTGAAGCTATTCCAAATAAAGTCCCTGCTGGTCCCAACCGCCATAGAGTTCCCAATAAACCATCCCAATAATAGTTTTTAGGGCAAACACAAGGAGAAAGTCCTTCAAAAATGTAACAAAAAAGGGAAATATAACAAATAACAGGGTGGATGTGGACAGAAAAGGTCCCTGCAGACAGTGTCAGTGACAAGGGGATTTCATTATTATTGAATTTAAAGATGTTTGTGCAGCTTTATTTGCAGCTGCACTCTGAACCCCTCCTTGTAAATGGAGAGTGAGATTCCTTCATGTTTGCACAGCTCTGAATGAGGAAGAAGGGCTAGGAACTGACGTTCAGAAACGAAAGTGAGACTTCTCCCAGGTTAATAAATATAGAGGAAGGAGATTAGAGGACATCCGAGTGGTCTGGGAGAGGCTGAGTGATACACAGAGTGAGGTAGACACTTATCACAGCTGTGTTACATAGTATCCAGATCCCCCGCCGCCTCAAATCATGGATACCCTGCGCTACAAGATCTTCATCATCCTCATCATCGGGGCCACGTTGACCATCTGCCAGGGTAAGGAATTCATTTAAGAGCATGTCTTATACTCAGGGCCGGCCCTACCATGGGTCCCAGAGGGTCCATTGGACCCAGGCAGCACTTTGAGAGGGGCAGCAAATTGAACCACAGCCGCCTCTCCTTCTCTTCTATTTACCCAGCAAATTGATGACCAAGATTTTTTTCCAGCAGTTTTTATGATGACAACTACCCCCCAGGCCGCTCCACCTGCCCCTATACAACCCTAGCTCCCCCCTATACTGCCCTAGCCTGTCTATAAACTACCCTAGCCTGTCTATATACTGCCCAAACCTGTCCATATACTACCCTAGCCTGTCCATATACTATCCTAGCCTGTCTATATACTACCCTAGCCTGTCCATATACTAACCTAGCCTGTCCATATACTACCCTAGCCTTTCTATATATCACCCTAGCCTTCCCTTACATAGTTGCCAACATTGTGAAAAGTGTATAGGGACACTTTTTTGTCTGTAGGTGGAGTCGTATTATAATTAGGGGGTGGGGCATTCATTTGTAGGTATGTCATAGATGGAGAAGAAAATGCAGCACGCGAAACGCGTCGCGGCACAAGCGGGTGTGGCTTAAACTAAATAGTGGGCATGGCTTAGAGGGGACTGAGATGAATGAGGGTGGGAGAAAGAAAGAAAGAAATAGGGGGGGGGAAGGAGAGAGAAGGAAGAAAATAAGTTGGAATAGAGGGACAGCAGGCCCAGATCCTACACCACAATAGCAATATGTGTATTCCAGAAAGTTTAACAATCAGCAGATAAAGATACTCCAAACACCTGGTGTTAGCACTTCAATCATCCCAGCACCATGGTTGTTATGGTGTCAGGATGATTGAAGCACATTATTTCTATTATTACATTATAATATAAAATAAATAGTTCAACTCACCATAATGTAGAATCAGTGGAAGCCCCAAGTGTATCACTTGCCACGTTGCCTGCCACCAGATGCCATCAGGTGTCCCCAGTGGAGTCCCTCCTTACATCAGATGTCCCTAGCAAAGTCCCTCCTTACATCAGGTGTCCCCAGCAGAGTGCCTCCTTACATCAGGTGTCCCCAACAGGGTCCCTCCTTACATCAGGTGTCCCCAGTGGAGTCCCTCCTTCCATCAGGTGTCCCCAGCGGTGTGCCTCCTTACATTAGGTGTCCCCAGTGGAATCCCTCCTTTTATCAGGTATCCCCAGCGGAGTGCCTCCTTACATCAGGTATCCCCAGCAGAGTCAGGTGTCCCCAGCGGAGAGCCTCCTTACATCAGGTGTCCCCAGCGGAGTCCCTCCTTCCATCATTTGTCCCCAGCGGAGTGCCTCCTTACGTCAGGTGTCCCCAGCAGAGTGCCTCCTTACATCAGGTGTCCCCAGCAAAGTCCCTCCTTACATCAGGTGTCCCCAGCAGAGTCCCTCCTTACATCAGGTGTCCCCAATCAGGTGTCTCCAGCAAAGTCCATCCTTACATCAGGTGTCCCCAGCAGACTCCCTCCTTACCTCAGTTGTCCCCAGCAGAGTGCCTCCTTACATCAGGTGTCCCCAGCGGAGTGCCTCCTTCCATAAGGTGTCCCCAGCGGAGTGCCTCCTTACATCAGGTGTCACCAGCAGAGTGCTCCCTTACATCAGGTGTCCCCAGCGAAGTGCCACCTTCCATCAGGTGTTCCCCAGCAGAGTCCCTCCTTACATCAGATGTCCCCAGCGGGGTGCCTCCTTACATCTGGTGTCCCTCAGCGGGGTGCCTCCTTATATTTGGTGTCCCCCAGCTGGGTGCCTCCTTACATCTAGTGTCCCCCAGCGGGGTGCCTCCTTACATCTGGTGTCCCCCAGCGGGGTGCCTCCATACATCTGGTGTCCCCCAGCGGGGTGCCTTCTTACATCTGGTGTCCCCCAGTTAGTACCCCTCATCACCCCCCAGATAGCAGCGCCAGTGGCTTCAGTGCTTGCCTCTGATTCATTTGGCCTCCGTGACATTTACCAGCGCTGGAGGCCGATGGGAACAACCAAGAGGCGGAACCTGGGTGACAATGAAAGCAGGCCGCGGACCTCTAGCGGCGGCAGTGGAGAATCGGGAAAAAGCTAATTTCTCTGGACATTTCCCGGGAATCGGTTAGACCGGGGAAAAGATCTAAATCCCGGGATTGTCCCGGGAAATTCTGGTGTTGGCAAGTATGCCCTTATACTGCCCTAGCCTGTCTATATACTACCTTAGCCTGTCTATATACTACCCTAGCCCGTCCTTATACTGCCCTAGCCTGTCTATATACTACTAGCCCGCCCTTATACTGCTCTAGCCTGTCTATATACTACCCTAGCCTTTCTATATATTACCCTAACCTACCCCTATACTGCCTTAACCTGTCCATATACTACCCTAGCCTATCTATATACTACCCTAGCCTGTCTATATACTACCCTAGCCTGCCCCTATAATGCCCTAACCCACCCCTATGCTACCCTACCCTGCCAATATACTGCCCTAGTCTGCCCCTATACTACCCTAGCCTGCCCCTACAATGCCCTAGCATGCCCCTACAATGCCCTAGCCTGCCCCTATACTGCCATAGCCTGCCCCTATACTGCCCTAGCCTGCCACTATACTGGCCTAGCCCACCCCTATACTGCCCTAGCCTGCCCCTATACTGCCCTAGCCCACCCCTATACTGCCCTAGCCCGCCCCTATACTGCCCCAGCCTGCCACTATACTGCCCTAGTTCTTTTCACATGAAAAGATAGAATAAAGTATTTACAAAAATGTGAGGGGTATATTCACTTTTGTGAGATACTGTACATCCTGTATAATAATGATAATATAAACTATAATATGAGTTTGTTATGGAGTCTTTTGGTCCACCCTGTAGTATAATATAATATATTATATTATACAAGGTAATAATTAATTATATTATTTTGGAACAAAAATGGAAGAAAAAAGGAAAAGGTGGACTTTTAAGGCTGCCACTAGGTTCGCAAATAGAAAAGATGACTGTGGCCATAGGTAATGTCCAAAATAGGAGGTTCACAAAGAATCCTGAAGTATGTAGGGCCCATCTAACGGATAGGTCATTGTCAGCACCAGAGCATCGCTACGCGTTTCGCCTATAGCTTCATCAGGCGATCCAAATGCTACTGAAAAAGGATATTGAAATGACTATTACTTGGGCCCTCCATACCTCAGGATTCTTTGTGAACCTCCTCTTTTGGACATTACCTATGGCCCTCCACACGGTTGTCTATGTTGAACCCCAGCATGTTTTCCAATTGGGAACAGAGTTTATGTGACACTAATGTTTTGTATCCCCTCCTTTTCTTGCTATAATATTTTAATGTATTTCGATAAATTGTTTTTTAAACCTATGTAACCACGGTCATCTTTTCTATTTGGGAACCTAGTGGCAGCCTTAAAAGTCCGCCTTTTCCTTTTTTCTTCCTCTTATATATAATTGGATGTGGTGCCACGCCTTGCAGTACATGTCTCATTTGCTTTAATTCTATTATTTTATTTAAATGTACTATATACCAAAGCATTATAACATAATAATATAAAACGAATAAATTGATAATATATATTACAGCATTTCAGTAAAGTTTGTTGCTGTACTTGCTAACAGTTGCAAGCTAAATAAAATAAAAATATAAATTTTGCAAAGATTACTAGTTTGCAGCAACCTAAACTAGCAGTTTAGAAGGACCTGGTATACATTACAGCATACAGCTTTTCTTAAGCAAAGCTATTTACTGAAATTCTCAATCAATTATTTGTTTTGTTTTTTTTAACCTGCATGCTTTTTACATATATTACTACTTTTGTTACTAATTATAATATTAATATTGTTATCAGTTTGTCGATTTTTAAGGCTCTATAAACCTATTTGCTGCTGTAAAGTGCATTTTACTGTGCAACGCTGCAATGCATGGTGCCCTTGGTGTTGGTGTGCCATTTATACAGAATGGTGGTGGCAACGTTCAACCTTACCACAACCAACACGTTGTGGATTGTAGTGCGCTGTGTTAAAAAATACTACAGGTCCACAAGTTAATCCAAAATACTGCAGGCTAACGTGTATGTGACAGAGCAATTGAAAGAACCACAAAGATTTAAGGTAGGTCTTAGCATTTTCAACAAAAATCAATTAGTATTCAATAGGTCTCCTCTGAATAGTGGTGGAAACCTCTACCGCCTAAATAAATATGCTAACCGTACACTCTAAAAACTGAAACTTCCTTGAGGAAGTCACGAGTGACGAAACGCGTCAAGGCAGAGTCTGTGACGTCATCACGCAATACCGGAAGTGAGTTCTTTATGCTTAATATAGAGGTGATGCCAATTTCCTCATGCTCCTTAAGGAGGCAATGCATTAAATCCCTGCATGGTATATAATATGCACATAATTTAGTGCACTTTCAAATGTGAGTGTATTCCAGTAGTTTTAATAGAAATAGGACTTTTTATGATGGTTAAAGCGCAATGATGGCCTTTTTATGATTTTATTTGAGCTGATGTTGGTATGTTGAAGATTGGTGATTCAAAGCCAGAGGTGTAAGCAAGGAGAGTTGTTGGTGAATTTAGAGAGATTCAAACCAGTGGATAAGACCCCCCGTGGGGGAAGGCACTATAGGACCTATTCAGATTTAGGTCAAAGTGAGAGGTGAGGGTATGGTGTGACTGGTGGCGAAACTGTGATTTAAGAACACACGCTGACACAGAATTGGATTACAATTAAGAACTTTATTTGGCACAGACTTTTCACATTAGTTGGGCTTCTTGTAAATTTGCACAATTTTGCACATATTTGAAGTTTTATCGTAAGAGGTTTCCACCATCATTTATAATTGCAGTATATATTTGTTAGAATTTTTTAAAAGATATCAGTTACTCACAGGTTGTTTTTTGAGTTTTCAACCTGAGGGGTTCCCCTTACTGTTCACAACTGCAGGGATAAAATAGGTGGATAAGTTTGGGGTTTGTCTTTCAATCACTATTTAGGCCTCATACACATGGGCATAATAGCAAAATGTCGGGACAGACGTCAGGCAAAAATAAGCATTAAAAGCGCGATTTCGTCTGCGTTTTGCATCGGCGTTAATGAGCGTCAGCGCAACATCATGTTTTGTTAAAAAAAAAATTCCTCTGCTATTTTTGAACCTGAAACGCTAAAAACGCTGGTTAACGTCGCTACGGCGTTAATGTGCGTTAGTGAGCGTTTTGCTGGCTCAGCCCCAAAAACGGCATAACGCTACAGCCTCGGAACGCGCAGGTCCTGCATTCAATTTACAGCTTAAGAACACCGACGCCATCTACAGCTCAAAAATGTCAGTGTTTGTATGGGGCCATTGAATAACATGGAAAGCTGAAAAAAACGCTAAAAAACGCGGCGGTAAAATACCTCCGTGTGTATGAGGCCTTACAGTTTAGTAAATATATGACAAGGTTTCACATTGTATTTTTTAGTTTTAAGAGTGTAAGGTTAGTACCATGGCTGCATCTTGGAGGTGCTAGGGTGGGCTGCCCCCCCCCCCCCAACCCATATTTCAGCTAGGCACCCTAAAGACTCCTGTCCTACACCTGCTAATCCTTGTACACTGCTTTGATGACCCCTGTCCTCTGTCATACTGATGGACCCATGTATACTGCCCTACTAAGTCCTGTGCACTCCCCTGCTGACCACCCAACCTTGCTGACCCTCTGTGAAATGCCCTGCTGACCCCTGTACACTGCCCTGCTGACCCCTGTACACTGCCCTGCTGACCCCCTGTACAATGCCCTGCTGATCCCCTGTACAATGCCCTGCTGACCCCCTGTACAATTATTATTATACAAGATTTAAATAGCATAAACAGTTTGTGCAGCACTTTACAAAATTAAGGCAGACATTACAGTTATAATACAATTTGATACAAGAAGAATCAGAGGGCCCTGCTAATTAGAGCTTACAATCTAAGAGATGCCCTGCTGACCCCTGTACACTTCCTTGCTGACCCCTGTCACTTCCTTGCTGACCCCTGTAAACTGCCCTGCTGACCCCTGTACACTGCCCTGCTGATCCACTGTACACTGCCCTGCTGACCCCCTGTACACTGCCCTGCTGACCCCTGTACACTTCCTTGCTGGCCCCCTGTACACTGCCCTGCTGACATCCTGTACGCTGCCCTTCTGACCCCTGTACACTGCCTTGCTGACCCCCGGTACACTGCCCTACTGACACTCTGTACACTGCCTTGCTGACCCCATGTACACTGCCTTGCTGACACCCTGTACACTGCCTTGCTGACACCCTGTACACTGCCCTACTGACCCCCTGTACACTGCCCTGTTGACCCCTGTACACTGCCTTGCTGACCCCCTGTACACTGCCCTGCTGACCCCTGTACACTGCCCAGCTGACCCCTGTACACTGCCCAGCTGACCCCTGTACGCTGCCCTGCTGACCCCCTGTACATTGCCCTGCTTACACCCTGTACACTGCCCTGCTGACCCCCTGTACACTGCCCTGCTTACACCCTGTACACTGCCCTGCTGAAGCCGCCTTAAAGCCAAGGAGGAGGAGATGCAGGGTGAAGCTGCTGAAGAGGAAATGTTGCCCACGGCCTAGATGGGGTAAGTGCAGGGCTGATGGACTGACGATCGAGCGACGGGGTTGTGCGAGCCACTGACATACCCACTGCCCAGGGGTGGTGTCGGGGGGTTTGTTTGCTGCCCCCACCCCTCCCCACAAAAAAATGGAGCACCAGCCGCCACTGGTATCCTCCCAAGTCTTTTGTTCCCCACCACCTCCGGAGGACCACAGTTGCCTCCCCCGCTGAACACCAATGCCCCCCACAGCCCCCTGCTGACACAAATGCATCTTTTTTACCCCCCAAATGTAGGAAGGCCTGAGTCAGGTTCTTCATATTGGGTAGGAAATACACACAATTTATAGCATACTGATGTCTTTTCTTTTCAGTTTGGTTGCAGCATCAGATAAGCTGGTCTTCAGTATTGAAATAAGCATTTCAAAAAATATACAATCTCAGTGTTTAAGTATATTTTGCCACAAAACCAAACATATCCCCTGTGCATAAGCGTGTAGCCTGGTTCAAGTATTAGTGCAGGCTCCACTTCACATAAATAAGACTCCTAGCCTTGCTGCCCTCTAGGACTGGGGAACGGGGATGTCCTGTAACCACTAAAATAACCAACAGAGGGTGCACCCAATGTTAGGACTAGGTCATCTAGAGACCAGGGCAAACATGCCAATCTGTGCAGGGGGGGGGGGGGGGGGGGGGGGGGGGGGGGGGGGGGGGGGGGGGGGGGGGGGGGGGGGGGGGGGGGGG
>BLSH010339244.1:94484-105837 GCA_018402905.1 Glandirana rugosa | reverse complement strand
TGCCCCCCCCCCCCCCCCACAGTCACACACTATTATTATTATATATTTATATAGCTCTGACATATACCGCAGTGCTGTACAGAGATCACTGAGCCAGTCATATCACTCTCTGTACCAGAGGAGCTTACACTCTAATATCCCCCCACAGTCACACAGTATTATTATACATTTATATAGCTCTGACATATACCGCAGTGCTGTACAGAGATCACTGAGCCAGTCACATCAGTCTATGTACCCGAAGAGCTTACACTCTAACGTTAATGGGGGTTTTGGCTGAGGATGTCCCGGGGGGCAGGGGGTTCTGCCGTCAGGATTGTAAAATGAGGCTATGGAATGGTTGGAGGCTAAAAGGAAAAAAGGTAAAAGGCGGAAAAGGAGGAAAGATGTCAGCGCTCCTGAACCTGGGAGGGTGAAGGTGGAAATTCTTTTGAGGTGATTTCTGAGGTGGAGGGGGGAAGTTCTGGTGATGAGTCTGTGATTTCTATGGAGGAGGAATCACAAGGAACACTGAAGCATGTAGGGTCTCCAAGTAGGGAAGGGGGTAAGCAGGCTAAGAAACGTATACCTCAATCATCCTGATGGTGGTTGCCACTCCACTGAAGGTGGCAACCATTAATATTGCCAGCATTAAATCAGTAAGTACCCGTAACATGGCCTTATTTTTGCTCAGCAGGTTGGATGCTGATATTTTCTTTTTACAAGAGACCCGGTTGTCTAGTTTGGCCGATGTTAATCTGGAAAAGAAGGAGTGGAGCCGCGGCCCCTCCTTCTGGTCTCTTGCGGCCGAGCCTTACACTGGAGTTGCGGTACTTTTTTCTGGCATGGTAACCTGTCAATGGATTATTGAGGTAGAGATGGGAAGATGCATGGTCTTAGACGTCTCCATGGGGGGGCAGGACCTGCGCCTGATCAATATCTAAGTACCCCAGACAAAGTGGGACAGGAAATGCCTCTTCATGAAGATCAAGCCTTTTCTTTTTACAGCCCAGCAAGTTGTCTTCGGTGGTGATTTCAACACCGTCACTAGGACTAAAGACAGGAAAGGTACCGGAGCCAGGCTGGACCGTGATGGCTTTTTTAAAAACAAAATATCTAGAGAGGCAGGTCTGGTTGATGTGCACATTCATTGCTGCCCAGACAACACGGGATTCACGTTTCAGCGAGGTAATAGTCACAGTAGAATAGATAGGTTTTTTTTAAAGGGGAACTCCACCTTCTCGGCACCAGTGTGTCAGGCGGTGGAGTTTTCCGACCACTGTAGTCTGTCTGTGAATCTGAATAGCCCCGATACACCACCTAGGGGGAGGGGTACCTGGAAGCTGAATTCTCCTGGACGATATGAAGGTGAGTCAATCCTTTGAGGATTTTTTTCAGGCACAGGTATCAATTATGGACTTTTGCAGCAATAAGTCAGAGTGGTGGGAGCTCACAAAATGAAGGATCATTGGGTTTTTCAAGGCCATAGGAAGGAAAAAACAACTTGTTAAGTATATCACCTACCAGCGTCTGCGGAGGAAGCTTGATAGGCTTGTGTCGAATAGTGGAGAACTGGGGATGATCTCTGAGGTTAAACTCTTGCTCAGGGAGTACCAATATGACAGGCATGCCTCTTTGGTTCTGGAAAGGGATTATGGGAAATATCACTCGCCCGACCCTTACCAGAATTGCAAACAAGGTAGAGCAGTTAAGTCAGTTGTAGGCCTGGTTGACAGTACGGGTTCCTTGACAAAGTCCAAGTCGGGGATCCTGGAAACCACCAGGTCATATTATGCTAACCTCCGGGGCAGGAGGGATCTCGATCGGGCAGGCATGTCGAGTTTTCTGGATTCTATTCCAGGACTGGGAAATAGCAGTTCTCTTGTGAGTTTGACAGAGGACATCACTGCAGATGAGGTGGTTAAAGCTATTGATAAGCTTACCATTAAGAAGTCGCCTGGGGCAGATGGATTGACAGCCGAGTTTTATAAGCACTTTAAGGTTACTCTGGCCCCATATTTGGTGGAGGTTTTTAATGGCTGTCTAAGAGAGGGTTCGCTCTCTCCCTCTGACAATCCACGGTGATTCATCTGTCAAAGGGTAAAGATTCTTTGAGAATTGAGAATTGGCGGCCCATCAGCCTTCTCAATGTTGATAGGAAGATATTGGCAAAAATAATTTTCTGGTGTTTATCGTCTGCAGCGGACAGTCTACTTTCCAGCCACCAGCACTGTTCAGTTCAGGGTAGAAGCACTTTTTCAGCTGTGTTAGCTGTCTGGGAGGCTCTTGAGCGGTGCAGGGCTGCAGGCTGGAAAAAGTACTTGCTGGCATTGGATCAGGCTAAAGCTTTTGATTGGGTCAATCATGAGTACCTATGGCTGCTTCTTGGCAAGTATGGCCTGGAGGGGGGCTTTATCGATTGGCTGCAGACCTTGTACAGAGGGGCTGAAAGCTTCATGCTTGTGTGAGGTTGGCTCAGGTGTGCATTAGGAGTGTCCTCTGAGTCCTCTGCTATATGCGTTTGCAATCGATCCCTTCATCAGTAGGTTAGAGAGCGGACCGTTGTGCGGGGTGCCATTGGGCATTCCTGGTGAGCCCCCTCTGAGAGTCGTGGCCTATGCTGATGACATGCCTGTTTTCGTCTCTGGGACAGAGGAGGCGGAAGAGGTGGTCTGGTGATGAAGTAGTATGCTGAGGCATCTGGCTAAAAGATCAATCAGGATAAAAGTGAAGTTTTTTGGATGGGAAAGGAGGGTGACAGCTTTGAGCTTCCAGATATCTTCCCAGAGCCCCAGCAGGAAATTAAAGTTTTAGGCATCAAATTTGGTCCCGTGATTATGGCCTCGCAAATTGGGAAAGCAGGCTACAAGATGCCGATGCCAAGGTTGCCAGCTGGAAGGATTGGAAACTCTCTTACAGGGAAAGGATTGACCTGATTAAAACTTACCTGATCCCAGTATTTCTGTATGTCAGCTTTGTCTGTGTTTTGCCAGTGTCTCTATTCAAAGATCTACAGTTGTTTCTTCCAGCTTTTATGGGGGAACAATCTGAATCTCGTTAAGAGGTCTGTACCCTACCTTCCCAGGCAGATTGGTGGCCTAGGTATGGTCAACCCGGTGGTTTTCTTTTCTCTGATGTTTTTGAAACATAATTTTGGTAACATGCTGGCAGAGGAACCGCCTGGGTGGGTTGGTATTTTTCAGTCCTGGTTTAGGCCTTTTCTGCGACGCTGGGAGAATGGTGGGCCAGTGAAAAGCCTGAGGGTCCGACATGGTGAGCTCCCAGCTTATGTTGCTCCATGCCTGAAAATGCTTCCACAGTGGCGAATGACGGTGGAGGATATTAAGTCTCTTCCTAGGAAAGCCCTGGAGAGGAGAGTTGTTGAACCTGCCTTTAGCGAGCCACTGGCCTTGAGGGATTGCCCAGGCCCTGTTATGAGGGAGGGTCCGCGTTTGCTCAATCTAGAAAGAATCCCTTTAAAGTTTCGGGATTTAGCCTGGCGCTCGTTCCATGGCAGACTCTATGTGAAGGGCAACCTGAAGCATCGCTCTGCGGAGAACCGTGGTTGTCCAAGAGTGGAGTGTGGTGGGGTCAGAAGAGACAATGGACCATTTCTTGCTTCAGTGTCCCTTTAATATGGAAGTCTGTAAGCGGGTGGGTGGGGCTCTGGTTATCCCTTTCCTTTCCCGCTTGAGTTATGCGGAGTGGTCGTATGGGGCTTTTGAGTATTGGAATTTTGATATTGAGCCTAGTGGTCCGTTTCTTCACGTGGAATGCACGGTGTCAGGTTTCCACTCGGAAAAAAGTCCTTCCTTATGAGGTGGTGGTGTACGACATTCTGGGTGAGGTTGGTAAGATTTGGGGGCTTGAGAGGGACAGGTGGGGACCGGGGGCTTGGACAAAGGCGTGGAGGAATGTCAGGTCCCCGTAGCTGCTGTCTGTCAGTCTCTGGGTGTGCGGCTTTTCTTTCTGTCCTTTCACATCCCTTAGATTTTTATAAGATCAGATTTTTGGAAAAAGGCTGCATGCATGGGTTATACGTGTAATTGTTTCTTAGCCTGAGGGGTGTTTAAGTGGAGGTTAGGGCTTTGTTTTGCATAATGTTGTAATTTGCTAGTAATACAATTATGTTTCTTTGTATATAGTTCTAGGTATGCTTTTTTTTTTGTTTTTGTTTATTTATGTATATATTCTTTCTTATTTATTTTTGTATATATGTAAATTATGTTTTAATAACGAGCTGTATGCTTGCAAGATTTTTAATAAACAAAAATGTACACTCTAATGTCCCCCCACAGTCACACACTATCATTATTATACATTTATATAGCTCTGACATATACCACAGTGCTGTACAGAGAACACTGAGCCAGTCACATCAGTCTCTGTACCAGAGGAGCTTACACTCTAATGTCCCCTCCCCACAGTCACACACTATTGTTTTTATACATTTATATAGCTCTGACATATACCGCAGTGCTGTACAGAGGACCCTGAGCCAATCACATCAGTCTCTGTACCAGAGGAGCTTACACTCTAATGCCCCCTCCCCCACAGTCACACACTATTATTATTATACATTTCTATAGCTCTGACATATACCGCAGTGCTGTACAGAGATCACTGAGCCAGTCACATCAGTCTCTGCACCAGAGGAGCTTACACTCTTTTTTCAACATGCTGGATAGTTTCAGCATCTGAATATTTACATGTTCCCTTTTTCTCACAGTGTCTGCATCTAGCGACCTCTCTGAATGTTGTTTTGCAACAAGTAACAAAAAGATGCCGTACAGAATGATCAGCTCCTACCGAAAACTGGGCATGAACACGAGTGCATTCACCAGCTGCGACATTCCCGCTATTGTGTAAGTTTCTGAAATTTCATAGAGGCCGTTCATTTGACTGAGACTGACACCTTAGACAGTTCACTATCATAAAATAGTTTTGTTGCCTCAGTAAAAGTTCAATAAGCCTATTTAGTGATTAAAGACTGTTTAATGGAAGAGGCAGTCATTTTACAATTTCTTTAGATATAATTGTGAATCTGCTGGACAGAACCCAAACAATCTTTCCGTTCAGCTCAGCCCCGCCCCATACTGCCTTCCTAACCTTCAAATTGGAGTTAGTAAATTAATTTCAATTCATTTGCCTTTTGTTCATCATAGGCTCACTTTTAATTGTTTAGACTTGTGACAGGTTTTCTATATAAAAATAATTGTATTGATTAATGATAATCTTTAAATACATTTTCCTGTGTAAATTCTGTAGGTATGCATTTATTGTACACGGGGCCAACCATATTACCCATTACCTATGCAGATTCTGCTTCCGGCTTAGCCGTACTGCGCAATGGCAGTTCTTTACTGTTGCTCGATCATATTCCAAGTCTTCGGCTTTAGTCTGACCCTAAGAACAACTATTCAAAAGAATAACTGAACATATCTCAGCAGTCGGCAAACCTAAACTTTGGAATATAAAAATAGTATATTGCAGCTTACCAGTAGCGATGAGTCAAATGTTCCCCTTAAACCTCCACTTCAAAAGCCTAGTCATTCTGTTGCAAACCCTGGATGTAAAAGCCAGCCAAGTCCTGTACTAAGTCCTCTTCATAATTGTAGAATATGTATGTGTAGTGCCCCCATTGTAGATAGGTGCTTATGTACAGATTTTTGTTAGGTGAGGTAAAATGTAGCCAGGCCTGACTGGGAGAAGGCCTGATTGTTTTTTGTTTGTTTGTTTCTGGGCTGGGAGTGGCTCAGTGAGGATTGAGTTGATTCACAGATGAGGTCACCAGAACCTCCCACTTCTTACTAGAAACTGAAGGAAGGATTCTAGTCAGAGAGCTGGGATGGAGGTGGAGCTATCTGGAGTGTTCTAGGGGCCCTGACCAATCTCCAACCAGAATTGGCAGGGGCAGGCCTCCTTAAATACTCAGGGTCACCCCAATCTGGGAGAAGTTTGGGTGGAAGAGTGGAGCTGAGATGTAGCTGAGGTTTCTGAGGACTCACCCGGGAGGGAGCTCCCAGTCTGGGGGGATGGCCTTGAGGCCTGGGCTCGGGTGCAGCCAGGAGGAGAGACAAAGAGATCCTGGAGCAGCACAAAGGAACAGGAGATCAAAAGGCAGTGCTACTAGAGCAGCTCAACAAGGAGTCCATCCGGTGGTTGGTGAGTGGCACACACCCTGGGAAGCTGTAGAGGCATGCCGGAGCGGATTGGGGTGAGAGACAGTCTGGGAAGGATGCAGAGGTCAGTAAGGGACTGTGGTGGCAGTGAAGAAGGCCAATGCAGCTGGAGTAGCTGACAGCGCCTGGAGCAAGAGGATGGTCTGGGAGTAGTAGTCCATCAGGCCGGCTAGCACAGCAGTGTTTCTACACACTATGGGACCAACTGTCCCTACTTGCAATGGGTGGTTCTGAGGCCCTGTGCGCAGCATGGCAGGCCTCACCATGTGCTAGTCAGGCTAGTAAATTTCGTAGTGGGCCTGGAACAAATAATGTGTAGGAGTGAGGAACAAGGAGATAAGTCTGCAGAAGAGAAGTGCAGGACAGAGGAACAAGAAGATCAAAGTCAACAAGTTTGTGCTGTAGGAAGAAGTGGTGTATATACTGGCAGTGTATATAGTCGACCCTGTGTAAAGTCAATCGATTCTTTGGGCATCCCATAACAACCCCAATCCCTATCCAAGTTTAATCCCCTAAGAAAACAAACATAAACAAAGTACCAGCCTGTTCTGTGACTCCCGGTGCTGTATGGATGTGATTGAGGACAGTATGAGCAGGTGAACCTCAACAAGCAGCCACCCCTATGGGGGTTATTGGCTACATATGTGTTGCAGATTTACATAGATGTGTGAGTACCTGGGGGTGGGAACAGGAAGTAGGAAGTTTGGAAGTGAAACTAAAGAAGAAAGGTTTACACACGGTTCACTGTTGCTGGAAATAAACAACTTTTTTACAAGATTCATCATTGACTCATCATTGCTTCAACAAAATCTACATGGTGACAGAAGTGAGATCGCTGAAACATCATGGCTCAGAATCTATGTGGCATACAACCCCTAATCTTTGATAATGACATTGCTAACAACTGGCTGATATTCAAAAGAGAATAGGACATGTACAGCAAAGCAGGACTCACAGACAAGTCAAAAAAGGTACAAAACTACACCCTTCTCAGTTTTGCTGGTTCAGATGCACTAAATAAATATGAGTCATTTCATTTTCAAGATAATGAGGACAAGAATGATCCTGATGTCTTAAGAAATTTGATGAGATATGCTTACCACAACGTAATGTGATAATAGACAGACATGCAGTTAGCATGATGGCTCAGAAGCCTGATGAAGGAATACGATCCTATGCAGCCACACTGAGACTGCTGGCTCAAAAATGTGATTTTGGTACACTAACAGATGAACTGATACGTGACAGGATTGTATGTGGTATCTACAATGATGCAGTTTGTGCTCAGTTCTTAAGGGAGAAAGATTTAACACTGGAAATAGGCCACCTGAATATGTGTGTTGTTTGAACATTTTGAAAGGACCATTAAAGTGGAGTTCCACCCAATTAAAAGTCAGCAGCTACAAAAAGAGTAGCTGCTGACTTTTAATAAGCAGACACTCACCTGTCCCACGCTCCAGCGATGCGGCCACCCGATGCCTCGCTCCTTTCCCCTTTGCGGCACCGGCATTACAACTGTGGGAGCCTGGCTATGGCTTCACAGCCAGGCGTGCACTGCGCATGCACGAGCCGCCCTGCGCGTTCTGTATGGCCGGGCAATCTTCTGGGACCTGTCACGTGTCCCAAAAGATTGCAGGCAGGGAGGGGGGGAGAGGTGAACTTCCTTCTGGCACCACGGTGCCAGGAGAGGAAGTGGGAGCTGGGTACTTGTGAAAACAAGGTACCCGCCCCCCCTAAAAAAAAAAATTACATGCCAATTGTGGCATGTCAAGGGTCACGAACACTTAAAGCGGAAGTTCCACTTTTGGGTTGAACTAAAAAGAGAGGCTGAAGTGTTTGGGGTGCAACAGAACAAAAGGCAATGTGGCAACTGTGGTAGTGAACACGCTACTGAGCGCAACAAGTGCCCGGCTTTTAACAAAAGGTGTCACTCATGCGACAAATGGAATCATTTTGCAAAATGTTGTAGGTCCAAGTCTCAAAATAGAGGTGCGTGGATGACACCATCTAGTGACACTAAACAACAAAATGTGCACAGAATTAATGAAGTGGAAAGTGATGATCACTAAAATTGTTTTTATTGACCCCAAAGCTGAAATTGATCAGTCAAATAGAATAAACCTGATAGCTTATGGCAGTCAAACAGTTCAGACACTGGGCACTTCTACCTTGGATCTATCAGGGGATAAGCTGCTATTCCACATTGTGGATAGAAATGTTAAGAGCCTGCTAGGCTTGCTAGACAGCATGCGCTTAAATCTAATACAACTCAGTCCAGATGTACATGCAGTACAACAACAGCTCCTGAGCTGACCGATTATGAGGACTTATTTCAAACTGACACTGTTGGTAAGCTTCTAGTCATGTATCACATGCGCTTAGATGAAATGGTACAGGCTACTGTGTGTGGCCCTCGGAGGTTCCCACTGGCTATAAAAGACACAGTCTCGTAAGAGTTGGAAAGGATGACTAGATTGGGCATCATTGCACCAGTGCAGGAGGCTACCCCCTGGGTGTCTGCCATGGCAGCAGTAGTCAAGAAAGATGGCATTGTCTGCATATGCATTGATCCTGTGCATCTAAATAAGGCCCTCCTGAGGCCTTATCACCCATTAAAGACTGTAGAGCCCTGGCCCTTTAACGTTGTTTATTCTGAATTTACTAACCTTGCCATCCTGTTCCGTTTGAAAGTTAGTTTTTTGGGGGTCCGTTTTCTCCACTTCCTGTCCTAGATGGGTGACCCCTTCACAGGGGCCTTCTCAAGGGGTCACCCAATCATACATGCTCCCAGCACGGGGACTACAATATTGCATGGACACGCAGGCTGTGTTCGGCTGTCAGTGTGAGAACTTCAGCGGCTTCAGAAGCACAATCGGATACTGAGAGTGAGAGGAGCACCAAAACAGAGTCTTATTAAAGGAAGGTCATTTTAAAAAAATGGGAAATAGTTTTGTATACTCAGTGGCATTATACAATATGACTGCTTAATATATTTATTAAAATGTTTTTTTGTTCCATGCACATTTTTATTAATCATCCCTAGCCAGCTTTATGTGTAACCTCCACCACCCCAACAACCCCCCCCCCCCAGCATTGTCTAAGCCATCCCATTTCCATCCCATCTATGGCTCACCCATCCTCCCGTGCCTGTCAGTGCAGCCTGCGTGTCTACGCAATATTGTAGTACCCGTGCTGGGAGCATGCATGATTGGCTGACCCCTTGAGAAGGCCCCTGTGAAGGGGTCACCCAAATAGAAGGACAGGAAGTGGGGAAAATGGACCCCCAAAAAACTAACTTTCAAACGGAACTGGATGGCAAGGTTAGCAAATTCAGAATAGACAACGTTAAAGGGCCAGGATTAGCCCAAAAAAATGAGGGTTTAGTATCACTTTAAATGCATACTAGACCGTGTCAGAGCCATCAATATGCAGCTCAACCCTACCAAATGTCGCTTCAGGGTCTCAGAGGTGCCATATGTTAGACACCTTCTCACAGATAAAGGTGTCAATCCTGACCCAAAAAAACACCAAAACAATCCAACAAATGTCTGCTCCAGAGGACAAACATGGATTGAAAAGGTTTCTTGGCATGATGACCAATTATCTCTCAAAATTCATTCATCACTAAAGTGAGATAACATCTCCACTCAGTCATCTTTTGTGTCAAGATGCCGACTGGTTTTGGACTGAACAACATGCTGTTGCTGTGGATACATTGAAAGCACATTTAACTAGGCCACCTGTCCTACAGTATTTTGATGTGCATAAGCCGGTGGTATTGTCTGCTGATGCTTCCCAGCATGGTCGTGGTGCAGTCTGTCTTCAAAAAGCCTGTGGCTTTTGCATTAAGAGCTCTCACTGAGACTGAAGCATGCTATGCACGAATTGAGAAGGAATTATTGGGACTAGTATTTACCTGTGTAAAATGCCATGATTATATCTATGACCGTCCTGTGGAGATGGATCATCAGCCACTCATAACCATACTGAGGAAACCCCTGAACACAGCATATGCGTGCATCTAGCGAATGACACTACAGCTTCAACGCTACCACCTGAATGTTATCTATAAACGAGGCCGTGAACTATTTGTTGCGGATGCTCTTTCACACGCACACCTCCCCACTTATGAGGATTATGATGTGTTGGCTCTGGATGGGGTGTTGTCACCCAGAAGGATTCAGGAACTTAAGCAAGAAACACAGGCAGATGCCTCCTGTCAGCGCCTTATGGACATCATTCTCAATGGGTGGCCTGGCTCCTCTAAGGAAATCCCACATGATATCCGACCATTCTGCTCTATGAGGGATGAATTGACAGTGGATGATGGATTAATCTTGCATGGTTAGAGATATGTGATCCCTCACTCTCTCCAGAAATACTACTTAACACAGCTCCATCAAGGTCATATTGGCATTCATTCCACTAAGCAAAGGGCATGTGAAACCATGTTTTGGCCCAATATATACACTGACATTGAAAGAGAAGTTTTCAGATGTGCCCCATGCAATACTTTACGACAGAACCAGATGAGAGAACCCTTAACTCTTCATCAAATACCTGACAGACCATGATCTATCACAGCAGATGACATATCTGAGTGGTCAAACAAGGATTGCCTGGTCTTGGTAGATTCGTACTCTGGCTGGTGGGAATTTGATGTCCTCCCAAACACTTCCAGTAACACAATGATAAGGACATTAAAGCGGATATTCTCTACACATGGAATTCCCTATCAATTGATGACTGATCATGCAATATCATATAAATGCAAATACCGCGCTAAAAGTAACAACCCGTGCTACAGGTGCTAAAACACAATCGTGCAGGAACCCAATTGTGCAAAAAAAACATACAATATATAATAAAACATTCGCGCCATAAACGTAAATATACTATAACGTACTAGTCAGTAGTTAACTATCCCTTAAGGTACACATCTCTTATAGGCGAAATTACAGGAATAGTAACACAATGACCTTCACAAACCCTCCTGTAGTTTAAGGGTGGTCGGTCTCATGCTTAGATGGTTCTGGTCCGTTAGGAACAAACTGGTGAGTCTATACAGTAGACGACACTATCTAGTACCAGACAGTCCATAAACTACTTCTCAATTCCCAAGAGAGTAGACCAAGACAGCATTTCATAACGTACCCCGTGTAGACTTTTGAAGAGAAAGTTACAGTCACATA
>BLSH010339244.1:68618-93637 GCA_018402905.1 Glandirana rugosa | reverse complement strand
TCTTTCTCCTCATGGCGATGTGAGCTGATCAGCTACAGTTTGTGGAGGTGTCTGTTTGGAGATATATTGGTGAAGGAATCCCCTGGATGTGATTGCAATTATACACAAGCTGGCTTGAGTGCTCCTGCAGTGTTGGATTGGAAGCATACATTCTGGGTGTGATGGTCCTATGCTGAGTTCCCCACAGATATACCCAAAGGCGTTGTTTATCCATATTTCTGGTGAGCCTCCAATTTTTACCTTTTTGCACGTAGTGAACAGAGATGGAGGACACTGACTGAAGATTATTCACATAGTTTAAGAAGTTTTGGTTCCAGCACGGGCAATTTATTTTTCCTGGCACTGGCACTTTTTCACTGAACATTTAATATCATTATTTACTTTGTAATCTACCATATTACTCTGGAAGCGCTGCTAACACTGGACTTATTACACGAGTGTTGACTTTATCTTTGATCATGCAATATAATTTTCAAGTAGAGAATTCAAGAACTTTGCTCACCAATGGGATTTTCAGCACATTACTAGCAGTCCCAATTACCCTAGATCCAATGGTCTTGCAAAGCGTAGTGTAAGGTCGGACCAAGCATCTCATAGAGAAATGTTCACATGATAGTTCAGACGTTTATGCAGCCCTGCTCAACCTCCGCAACACACCTAGGGATGGAATGCCTTCTCTGGCATGACGTTTATTACCACGACAAACCAGGACTCTGATTCCCATGGTCCCATCCCAGCTCCTGCCAAGAGTTGGTACTGATTTTCAGGATGCTTTATTTACACTAATTTACACTTGACAAAAATTAAAGATAAGCCATGCCAAATCGGCCAGACACCTTTCCCCTCTGGAGCCTGGACAGGTGGTAAGGATGGAGACAACCCGTGGGTTTGACAAACTGGCCATGGTTCATGGAAAGGCCTGCCAACCAAACAGTTATGCTGTCCATTCTGATGGTAGGACCTATGTAAGGAACCAACTTCACCTCCTACAGGTCCCTGAATCATACTGTACGGCCTCTGCCCATGTGCCTATGGTCACTTCAGGACCCCAAGTATAGCCATCTGCTGCTGTGCAAATTGACACTTGTAACACACAACCACAACAAAATTAGGACAGTGGCAGGCAAGAGGTTTCAGACTCGCAAGCCCAACAAGTCGTTACTCGATCTGGATAAGTGTGTAAACCCAATTCAAAGTTCCAAGACTTTATCACACACTGACTTTTACCCAGCCATTTGCGTTTTATATTGTAGTTGTTATTGTTTCTTGCTATGCCGCACTCCTTGTTGGTTCTATATTACAATTCATTTATATATGCATATCTTTTCTTTAAAAGGGGAAGGATGTAGAATATGTATGTGTTGCAGATTTACATAAATGTGTGAGGACCTGGGGTGGGAACAGGATGTGGGAAGTTTGGAAGTGAAACTAAAAAAGAAAGGTTTACATGCGGTTTACTGTGCGTGGAAATAAACAAGTTCTTACAAGATTCATCTGATGAATCATCATTGCTTCAACAAAATCTACAACAATGAAGGGGAACCACCTGCTCTTGCAAGTGGGGGAACTTTTATTGGCCTTTTGGAAGCTGTATCTATGGGTTCGGGATGTGGGTGTGCAGGGGTCAAAAGATGGTGATGCCCTCTGCTTTGTGCCCTCAAAGCTGCCCACCTCTCCAATGAAATTGTGAGCCCTTGAGACCGTCCTTCACTAGTTCGCTTGAGAGTGACTGTTCCAGTTCTTTCTGTGGAAAGGTTTCAGGGCTTTGTTCCATCCTGTTTATGGTTCCGAAGCCCTATGGTAGCATTCACCCCATCCTAGACTTGAAAGGTTCTCAACATATTCATGTGGATCTAAAAGTTCCAGATGGATAAGTCTGTAAAGTTGCATTGCTGCATTAAGGTGAACTTCTAGCATAGACATCTTGAGTGTTCCCATTCGCATCAGTGGTTTGCCATGACCAAACAGCACTTCCAGTCCATGGCTCTTTCGTTCATATGTGTGTGTGTGTGTGTGTATATATGTATACAGTATCTCACAAAAGTGAGTACACCCCTCACATTTTTAGCGAGTGTACAGCTTGTATAACAGTGTAAATTTGCTGTCCCCTCAAAATAACTCAACACACAGCCTTTAATGTCTAAAACACTGGCAACAAAAGTGAGTACACCCCTAAGTGAAAATGTCCAAATTGGGCCCAACGTGTCAATATGTTGTGTGGCCACCATTATTTTCCAGCACTGCCTTAACCCTCTTGGGCATGGAGTTCACCAGAGCTTCACAGGTTGCCACCGGAGTCCTCTTCCTCTCCTCCATGATGACATCACAGAGCTGGTGGATGTTAGAGACGTTGCGCTCCTGCATCTTCCTTTTGAGGATGCCCCACAGATGCTCAATATGGTTTAGGTCTGGAGACATGCTTGGCCAGTCCATCATGTTTACCCTCAGCTTCTTTAGCAAGGCAGTGGTCGTCTTGGAGGTGTGTTTGGGGTCTTTACCATATTGGACTACTGCCCTGCGGCCCAGTCTCCTAAGGGAGAGGATTATGCTCTGCTTCGGTATGTCACAGTACATGTTGGCATTCGTGGTTCACTCAATAAACTGTAGCTCCCCAGTGCCGGCAGCACTCATGCAGCCCCAGACCATGACACTCCCACCACCATGCTTGGCTGTAGGCAAGACACACTTGTCTTTGTACTCCTCACCTGGCTGCTACCACACACACTTGACACCATCTGAACCAAATACGTTTATCTTGGTCTCATTAGTCCACAGGACATTGTTCCAGTAACCAATATCCTTAGTCTACATGTTTTCAGCAAACTGTTTGCAGGCTTTCTTGTGCATCGTCCTTAGAAGAGGCTTCTTTCTGCTGGGACGGCAGCCACACAGACCAATTTGATACAGTGTGCGGCGTATGGTCTGAGCACTGACAGGCTGACCCCCCACCCCTTCAACCTCTGCAGCAATGCTGGCAGCACTCATACGTCTATTTCCCAAAGACAACCTCTGGATATGACACTGAGCACTGCACTCAACTTCTTTGGTCAACCATGGTGAGATCTGTTCTGAGTGGAACCTGTCCTGTTAAACCGCTGTATGGTCTTGGTCACCATGCCGCAGCTCAGTTTCAGGGTCTTGACCATCTTTATATAGAGCAACAATTCTTTTTCTCAGGTCCTCAGAGTTCTTTACCATGAGGTGCCATGTTGAAATTCCAGTGACCAGTATGAGAGAGTGAGAGCGATAACACTAAATCTAATACACCTGCTCCCCATACACACCTGAGACCTTGTAACACTAATGAGTCACATGACACCGAGGAGGGAAAATGGCTAATTGGGCCCAATTTGGACATTTTCACTTAGGGGTGTACTCACTTTTGTTGCCAGCGGTTTAGACATTAATGGCTGTGTGTTGAGGGGACAGCAAATTTACACTGTTATACAAGCTGTACACTCACTACTTTACATTGTAGCAAAGTGTCATTTCTTCAGTGTTGTCACATGAAAAGATAGAATAAAATATTTACAAAAATGTGAGGGGTGTACTCACTTTTGTGAGATACTTTATATAGGGTAAGAGCTAGGGTAAGAGCTAGGGTGGACCGCGGAAACCGGAAATGGAAATGACTGCGTTCCTGGAAGAACATGTCACTTCCTACCTAATAGCAAAGAAAAACAGGACTTTGTGCACTTAGTATTTCTGAATTTATAAGCTTGCTGGTCATGTCAGCCTTCAATAATGAGAAACATCAACTAACTAAATGGCTGCAACTGGAAGGTTTTTGGGTCCATGGGGCAGACCAGGTCAGCTATACTGCATCCAATACAGCTTGGTCATAATAGTCCTTTCCTTCCAGCTGTCAGAAGTAATACTACCAGAACTCAAGATGAGGTGAAAGTCCAAACTGACCTCAACTTCATCCATGAGAACTTCTTATATGATAACTCTCTGTCCTTTCTTCTTTAGATTTAGAACATCCAGGAACAGATAATTCTGTGTCTCCCCGGACTCAGACTGGGTAAAGAGGTATATTGTCTGCCTAGACCTACAAATGGTAAGCAAAATTAATTTATTACAGATACAAAGCTGAGATTACACTGATCAATACTCATTTATATAGATTTGACACACAGTATTCCGCAGTGCTGTACAGAGAGCATTGAGCCAGTCACATCAGTCTCTGTACCAAAGGAGCTTACACTCTAATGTCCCCCACAGTCACACACTATTATTATTATACATTTATATAGCTCTGACATATACCGCAGTGCTGTACAGAGAGCATTGAGCCAGTCACATCAGTCTCTGTACCAAAGGAGCTTACACTCTAATATCCCCCCACAGTCACACACTATTATTATTATACATTTATATAGCTCTGACATATACCGTAGTGCTGTACAGAGATCACTGAGCCAATCACATCAGTCTCTGCACCAGAGGAGCTTACACTCTAATGTCTGCTGCTGTCTGTCAGTCTCTGGGTGTGTGGATTTACTTTCTGACCTTTCACATCCCCGAGATTTTTATAAGATCAGATTTTTGGGAAAAGGCTGTATGCATGGGTTACTTGTATAATCGTTTCTTAGCCTGTGGGGTGTTTAGGTGGAGGTTATGGCTTTGTTTTGCATAATTTTGTAGCTTGCTAGTAATACAATTATGTTTTCTTTGTATATAGTTTTAGTTATGCTTTTTTGGCAAAAAGCTGTTTGTTTTTGTTTTGTTTTTTTCTTATCTGCTGATGTAAGCCTGTTAGTTTTTGTTTATTTATGTATATATTCTTTCTTATTTATTTTTGTATATATGTAAATTATTAATACTCTTTCATTGCCAGGCCATTTTTCAGTTTTCTGTGCTGTGATAGCTGGACTGACAATTACTCTGTAATGTGTTTGATAGAATACCGTACCTGTAACAAGGTTCAATTCCACCCAAAACCCAAACTCTGCCTGGTTAATCCACCATTGAATGTAGCCACTCACCTTTCAGATATGCCTTGTCCTTCACAGGAATAACATTTGCATTTAAAAATCCTACAAACTAAACATTATTTTGTCTTTTTTTTTCTAGAAAAGATGTTGAAGCTGCGGAAGCGGACCCAGGAATGGATCCCATGGCTGTGTCCACGTACTGCCACGCTGCCACTTCCTGCGTCGCCACAGCTGTAATGATACAAATAATTATAGGATCTGCCATGCTGCTTCTCTGTAATTGCAGGGTGTGAAATTCTTGGTTTAGGAAGTTTGCTTCTTATAAATAGTTTGCATATGTCCAATACAGTTCAATACATTTATAAAGTGTACCTGTCTGCAGCACAGGGGTAAGATGTGAGCCTGGCTTGTATGTATGAGAATGCTGTCATTCAGTAGGATGTACAGTGTATCATTATGACCGGTCATGGCTAAGTCCTGTACATGTAATTCAAGCGCCCTGCATGTGCAAATTAAACTTTTCATTTGTTTCAGTTCTCATTTTGCATTCTAAATACTGTGGTGTTGGGGTGATTATGCTCATGTGGCAAATGCTGTTTCCCAATGAGTTGCACCCGTCCAAACTGTATTTTAGGGCATGGCAGCCCACCTTTTATTAAAGAAGAAAAACAGTTTACAAAGTATATCAGTTACCCACGCAGGGGTTCCTAGCATTAGCATGGAACATCAACTGAAAGTGCCAAGCCACTTGACTTCTTTGTCAGCAGCATCACTGCTCTCCTTACCACCAGTCCCTCAGACTGTGTTGTCCAGCTCTCCTGGTTCACTTAGTCTTTAGTTGAAGTGCCCTGCTGCATGGCCCACTCCTGATCTCTGGATAAGGGTTCTCCTGACACCCCGACAGGAGACCACCTGACTCCTGGGATGGGAACCTCTGTCTCCTGGTTACTGGCTGGGGCACTCCTGACCTCCAGACTCTTGACTCCTGCCTGGGCCATTTTTGACCCCTAGCTGAGACCTCCTGTGTCTTGACTCTTGGCTGGGTCACCTCTGACCCCTAGTTGAGACCTCCTGTGTCTTGACTCCCGGCTGGGTCACCTCTGACTCCTGGTTAAGACCTCCTGTGTTTTGACTCATGGCCGGGTCACCTCTGACCCCTGGTTGAGACCGCCTGTGTCTTGACTCCTGGCCGGGTCACCTCTGACCTCTGGTTAAGACCTTCTGTGTCTTGACTCCTGGCTAGGGCACCTCTGACCCCTGGTTAAGACCTCCTGTGTCTTGATTCCTGGCTAGGGCACCTCTGACTCCTCGTTAAGACCTCCTGTATCTTGACTCCTGGCTAGGGCACGTCTGACCCCTGCTTAAGACCTCCTGTGTCTTGACTCCTGGCTGGGGTACCTCCGACCCCTGGTTGAGACCTCCTGTGTCTTGACTCCTGGCTTGAGTATATGACGACCCTGCACTCCTGTGTACTCACACAGGCTGCAGGACAGAAAATCAGGACACAAGATTGAAGGTTCCGTACCAGCCAAGACACTTTGGAATCTTAAATCTCCAGGCCCCAATCCAGCTTTACAGAATTTAGAAAGAAGAAAAAACACAGCTTTCTCTGTTCAGAAATGATAGTCTGGAACCTGGCATTAAGCCTAAATGTGAATCCTGTGTAATTTTCTCCTACATTTTCACAGTAGCAGGGCATAGCACTGTCACAATACCCTATAGTATTTGTAGATGAGTAAGAAAGAGATTTACCTTACCCCAATGTGTTTGATGACCAATATGGAGAAACCACTTTTTGGGATGTTTCGACGCTTGCGTGGCACGCATAGGGATTCATAGTCCCTTCCTTGGTGCCGTTCAAAACCATTATGCTAATCTTTCTGCATCAAACTACCACACATCCCCTTATCCCCATTCCCGATATGCAATGCCAGCAGACAAGGATTCTCCTATCCCTAACCCTCTTTTTAGTTTGCATTGAAGTGCTAGCCTCCCACATGCACAACTCCATAGACATTACTGACATACAAATAAGTGTTGTCACTTAGTGGATGGATGACATTTTCTTAGCCCTAACAAATCCTCTGTTATCTAACCCCAACCTACACAAAGAACCCTCAATGTTCTACGATGAGGTTACAAACGAAACCACTAATTTTCAAAGAAATTCAAAGTTGCCAGTTGCAAATACTGTAGCTGCTGACTTTTACCAAACATATACTTACCAACCCATGAAATCCAGCAATGTGCTGCCATCTTTGATATTGGAGCTGGCTATGACTTCCTGGTGTCTCAAAGCTGGGTTCCTACTGTGCACGCACCACATCGCTTATCTCTGTGAGACTGCAGTTCTGCAGCCTAGTCTTAGGGCTAGGTAATTAAGTGGTAGCAGGCACCTGTCAAAAATTTTACCTATTCCCCATAAAAAAGGCTGTATTCAGTTAGAGGGAAGGGGAGGAAAACAATGAGAAGAACCTTCGTTTTTGGTACAAGTTTCACTTTAACTTGATGAAAACGGAAGATCTACCAAGAAACATACCAGCTGGAACACTTTCCAGTCCACTAACCTCTTTCAATTACAAATGGAAATGTGACAAAATCAAATATTCTGGAATATATTTCACACCCCAAGTATCTAATTTATGTTACACCAATTTCCTTGCATTATTTTGAAGAACTAATTTTGAAAAATTAAGTAAACTAACCTCCATTAAACCTCCATGGCTGTGCCATGCCAAGCTGGCCAAGATTGCATATGCGTGAGATTGTCAGGTGCATGCTGGGTAGCCAGCATGCATGGAATACAGGAAGAAGGACACTGCAGCTTCTGACGCCCACACTGGAGATGGCCGCGCTGTGCAGGAACTTCACAAAGTAAGAAAACAATGCTGTAAAATAGAAAACTGGGCATCGTTTACAGCAAACCTTTGTTACATTGCACGAGGCATGAGTATTCTGGGGGTAAAAGTCATATTTCAGCCGGAACTCCGCTTTAATGTTGATGATTATTTTGCTCAATAAAAAGCTTTGCGCAATGATTATCCGTTACCTTGTCTCCTTGATGATGCTTTGTAGTTTTATATGGAAACCACCTACGTGAAGATTGGTCTGTAGAGGAGGAGGAGAATTTGTGGTTTTCAGGCTGTTTTTGACCAACTGTTTTAATTAAATGGTTCACATTATATGGTGAAGAGGTTAACACATGGGGCATTTTTGGGAGAGGACCACCTAACTGATTTGTGAACCCTTTTCTCACCGCTCACCCCCTGGTTTATATTATTGCAACAACCGGTTCACATCTTGTTTTCGGACACTGCACTTTGTTTTGTTTAGCAAATGCAACTCTTGATATTTGACCTCCTGGCCACAGATGTCCATCTTCCAAGCCCTTGACTGACCTGACTTGGTGTAGTGTACTTCAGTGATTCTTAACCCTGTCCTCAAGTACCCACAACAGGCCATGTTTGCAGGTTTTCTTTTATCTTGCACAGGTGCTTTAAATCAGAGTCAATGGCTTGGTATTTTGGAGCTAGGGAGAAACTTCTAAAACATGGCCTGTTGAGGGTACTTGAGGACAGGGTTGAGAACCACTGGTGTACATAACCGCTTGCCGACCGCTGGTCGGCAATTGACGGCGACAGAGTGGCTCCTCTGCGAAAATCGGCGTCACATGACGGCGGCTGCGAGATCGCGCACAGTGAGCGTGCGGGCGCGCCGCCGGAGGCGCGCCCGCACGCTCACTGTGTCCGGGGAGGGCCAGGGTGTGGGTGCGGCGGATTCAATCTCCGCCGGCCACCCGCTATGCCCCCCCCCGGAGTGAAAGAACGGAGGTCCGTGTAAGTAAACACGGACCTCCGTTCTGTGAGGGGGGGAGGGCTGTGATCACAGCCTTCCTCTACACGGAAACTGTGATCACTTCCCTTCCCCTGTTAGGGTAGCCCCCATACAGTTAGAATACACTGAGGGAACACAGTTAACCCTTAGAGCGCCCCCTGCAGGTTAACCCCTTCACTGCCCATGGCATTTACACAGTAATCAGTGAATTTTTATAGCACTGATCGCTGTATAAATGCCAATGGTCACAAAAAAGTGTCAAAATGGTCCGACATGTCCGCTGAAATATCGCAGTACCGCCATTACTAGTAAAAAAAAAAAAAAACCCCAGAAATGAATTCTCATCATCCGTAAACGCGACCACTTTTGCGCAAACCAATCAATAAACGCCGATTACGATTTTTTTTATCACAAATATGAGGAAGAATATAAATCGGCCAAAATCGATGAAAAAAAATGTTTTTTTATATTTTTTTTGGATTTGTATTTTAGCAAAAAGTAAGAAATTTTGTTTTTTTTGCAAAATTGTCGCTGTTCTTTTGTTTATAGCGGCGATCAGAAATGATGCAGAGATGATCAAATACCACCAAAAGAAAGCTCTATTTGTGGGAAAAAAAGGACGCAAATTTTGTTTGGGTACAACGCCGCACGACCGCGCAATTGTCAGTTAAAGCGACGCAGTGCCGAATCACAAAAAGGGCTCTGGTCCTAAAGGGGGAAATCCTTCCGGGGCTGAAGTGGTTAATGTCATGTTCTGACTTTCCTGAGCTCTTTACCCTGCTTGTCTCCCAACTATCAGTCTCCCTTTCCTTATCCTGTATCTTTGCCAGCCTTCCCTTACACAGAATACCTGGTTTTCCTTGCCTAAAGTGGAGCTTGGCAGAAGTGCACCCCTTGGTACAGTATGTGTGCCTAGGCACTCCTCTCAACAGTACATCTGCAGTGTGAGATCATCTAAGGCACTGCAGCCTCTGACTGCTATTCTTAGCAGATTTGGAATGTGATTTGCTGATGTCATTAGCATGCTAATTACTGTTCTCCATGCTGGAGCCCCTGACATAAGGAAGCAAAACACTTCCCCTTCCAAAATGGCCAGTTCTACACAGGTAGAACATGTAAGGCCAGTCCAAATAGCTTATCTATAGATGGTATTATTGTAGATGATAGTACTTGAGCTTCAGGCCAAATTGAAAAATCTAGGGGTGATATTTGATCTGAGTCTAACCTTTGAGCTACATGCAAAAAATATTGTCAGAACATCTTTTTTCCACTTGAGAAACATTGCTGCGTCCCATGCTATCTTACACTGTAGCTGAAAAGCTGATCCATACATTTGTGTTCTCCCGACTTGACTACTGCAATGCTCTACTTGCTGGTGTACCTAAATCCATCATAAATTGGCTCCAATATGTTCAAAATTCTGCCGCTAGAATCCTGACTAGGTCTGGTACAAGTGACCATATTACCCCTATCCTGGAGTCTTTGCACTGGCTACCCGTCAGGTTTCGCATAGACTTTAACCTCTTGCTTACTGGGCACCCCCCTCCTGCCCAGACCAATTTTCGGCTTTCAGCGCTGTCGCATTTTGAATTACAACTGCGCGGTCTTGCAACATTGCACCCAAACAAAATTTTTTGCATTTTTTTCCCACAAATAGAGCTTTCTTTTGGTAGTATTTGATCACCTCTGCGGTTTTTATTTTTTGCGCTATAAACAAAGAGCAACGATTTTGAAAAAAGAACAATATTTTTTACTTTTTGCTATAATACATATCCCAAAAAAAAAAATCTAAAAAAAAAAAAATATTCATCGGGTTTGGTCAATATATATTTTTCTACAATCGGCATATATTGATTGGTTTGCGAAAAAGTTATCGCGTCTACAAACTATGGGAATTGATTTATTGCGTTTTTATTTTTTTTATTTTTTTACTGGTAATGGCGGCGATCTGCGATTTTTATCGGGACTGCGATATTGCGGCGGACATGTCAGACATTTTTGACACTTTTTGGGACCAATGACATTTATACAGCGATCAGAAATTTAAATGTCCACTGATTACTGTATAAATGTCATTGGCAGTGAAGGAGTTAACACTAAGGGGGCAGTGAAGGGGTTAAACTGTTCTAACTGTGTGGGGGCTGGGCTACCAGGGACATAACAGATCTAACTGATCCCGATCACAGGGATCAGTAGATCTGTTATGTTCCCCCTCATAGAACAGAGAACCATTGTGTTTACATCAGCGGTTCCCCGTTCTGCTGCTCTAACAGGGGATCGCGGGTCTCCGGCGGACATCAAGCCCGCCCGAACCACGGGCACACCCACGCAGCGTGCGGCGGCCGCGAGAGCACGCCGCCGCCGGCTGTGAGTGCGTGCGGGAAGTGCGCAAAGGGGCGGACATCCATGGACGCCCCCCCCGGCAATTCAGATCCGTGCTGTAGCCGTCTTTCGCCTATAGCGCGGATCTGGACTGGTTAAGATCCTGTTGCTCTCCTACAAGGCTCTTCTTGGCTTGGCACCCCATTATTTCTCTGAACTTTTTTCAACTTACTCCCCCCCTCGTAACCTCCGCTCCTCAAACTCTGGTTTACTGTGTGTCCCCCCTACTAACACTCAATGGGGGACCGAGCCTTCTCTTGCTATGCTCCAAAACTATGGAATTCATTTTCTAAGAAGGTCAGAGACTGAGTCCTCTTCTCTAAACTCATTCAAATCAAATCTAAAAACTTTTATCTTTAGGCAAGCTTTCACTTAAAGCGGTTGCCTACTCAGTTTGTTTACTTTTACCTACAGGTAAGCCTATAATAAGGCTTATCTGTAGGTAAAATGAATATCTCCTAAACCTGCAAGGTTTAGGAGATATTCGCCCTAAATGCAGCGGCTGACGTCACGGCGCATGCGCCGTGAGGTCCAGCGTTGGACCTTGCCGGAAAGTCTTAGGGTATAACTCACAGTTCAGTTCAATGCAGAAATGCAGCGGGAACGGAAGCACCAATAGTCTGTCTTCAGAGAGCGGAATGCGGCCTTGCTGGTCCGGTCCCAAAGGGGAGGCTTCCTTGCAGGGCTAATTAATAAATGCCTGGTGTGCAAATGTCTCAGCATTAATACAGCCATCATGAATAATCCCTGCCTTAACCCTCTTGGGCATGGAGTTCACCAGAGCTTCACAGGTTGCCACTGGAGTCCTCTTCCACTCCTCCATGGCGACATCACAGAGCTGGTGGATGTTAGAGACCTTGCGCTCCTCCACCTTCCATTTGAGGATGCCTCACAGATGCTCAATAGGGTTTAGGTCTGGAGAAATGCCTGGCCAGTCCATCACCTTTACCCTCAGCTTCTTTAGCAAGGCAGTGGTCATCTTGGAGGTGTGTTTGGGGTCGTTATCATGTTGGAATACTGTTCAGGATTAAGAGTACTGATCGGCAGGTGGTGTTCCTCCTTCTCCTCTGAAGACCCTGGCAGGATTAAGCCTTAGGCTCTTATTGCATCTACTTCTGGTAAGGTTCCAACTTTACTGGTGGAGGCCCTGTTTGGCATTTGTAACAAGCACTGGGTGTTTTTCACAATTTACCTTCTGGACCCTGGTGGGGTTTTGCTGTTTGCTGAGATTTTACTTACCTTTGAACTGTGATCAACCTCGAAACCATCTAATCGGACTGGTTGAGACGATCGTTCCTTTGTTTTCCCCTGGTGGCCCCTGGCGGGGTTTAGCCATATGCTCTGACCCCGCTTACTTCTGGTAAGCATTCAATTTTATTGGTGGAGTTACTTATACTGTCATCTGAAGTATTTGGTGTATTTAGTACGACCTACATCTGTACTGGAAGAATACCCATTTGACGTTTACAAGAACTACCTAGGTGGCTGGTCTATGGCTACATGAAATTTGCACCACCCCCTACATAATCTATTGGGACTGTGATATACACAATTTGTATTTGTATTTTCAAATTTACGGCCAATATTGTGTATGGTTATTTGATATAGGAAAACTTCCTTTAATATCCATTCATAGACTGTGGTTCAATCGACTGTGTTTTATTATTTAATTTATATTTCATTTAGCGTGGCCATTTTTCCTACTACACTTGTCTTTGTACTCCTCCCTTGGTTGCCGTCTTACACTCTTGACACCATCTGAACCAATTAAGTTTATCTTGGTCTCATCAGACCCATCAGATCCATGTCCTTATTCTGCTTGTCTTCAGCAAACTGTTTGTAGGCTTTCTTGTGCATCATCTTTAGAAGAGGCTTCCTTCTGGGATGACAGCCATGCAGACCAATTTGATGCAGTGTGCGGCGTATGGTCTGAGCACTGACAGGCTGACCCCCTCACCCCTTCAACCTCTGCAGCAATGCTGGCAGCACTCATACATCTATTTTCCAAAGACAACCTCTGGGTATGACGCTGAGCACGGCAGTCAACTTCTTTGGTCGACCATGGCGAGGCGCTGTTCTGCGTGGAACCTGTCCTGTTAAACCACTGTATGGTCTTGGCCACCGTGCTGCAACTCAGTTTCAGGGTCTTGGCAATCTTCTTATAACCTAGACCATCTTTATGTAGAGCAACAATTCTCTTTTTCAGATCCTCAGAGAGTTTTTTGCCATGAGGTGCCATGTTGAACTTCCAGTGACCAGTATGAGAGAGTGAGAGCAATAACACCAAATTTAACACACCTGCTCCCCATTCACACCTGAGACCTTGTAACACTAACGAGTCACATGACAACGGGGAGGGAAAAATGACTAATTGGGCCCAATTTGAACATTTTCACTTAAGGGTGTACTCACTTTTGTTGCCAGCGGTTTAGACATTAATGGCTGTGTGTTGAGTTATTTTGAGGGGACAGCAAATTTACACTGTTATACAAGCTGTACACTCACTACTTTACATTGTAGCAAAGTGTCATTTCTTCAGTGTTGTCACATGAAAAGATAGAATAAAATATATACAAAAATGTGGGGGGCGTACTCAAATTTGTGAGATACTGTATACAGGCAGTCCCCAAGTTACGAACATCCGAGTTACAAACGACTCCTACTTACGAACGGGGGTGGTGTGACGTCACTGCCGGCCTCTTGCACTCCACACCGGATACAGTGGAGCAGCTCCAGACACATCCCACAGTACTGTGTTAGCATAGCCATTAACCGGGCTACCATGGGCATAAGAGATCTAACTGATCTCAGTGACAGGGATCAGTAGATCTCTTACATGCCCACTGACACAGCGGGGAACAGCTATGTTTATATCGGCGGTTCCCCGTTCTTTCTCTCTGCCAGGTCATCGCGGCTCGCCGGCGGACATCGGGTCCACCCGAGCCACGGGCACACTCCTCCAGAGTGTGGCGGGCATGAGAGCACACCTCCGGCGGCATGCTCCGGCACATGTGAGCCGCCGCTTATATACAGCGATTCGCGGGACGCTGCCACTCTGCAGCAGTAAATATAATGCGTGCGGTCGGGAACTGGTTAAGCCGCAGCACTCTGCCTCAAAGGACAATTGAGTAACAAGAACCACAACAAATAAGAGTGCGCTGGTACACAAGGGTAGTAATAGCCATAGAAATGATAAAAAACAGGCAGTTTTATTGGGTGTAAAAAACAGGAAGATGTTGATTGCTGTGGGGAGGGGGATGTAGAGCAAGGCAGCCGCAGCATGCCCAAGCACAGCTGTGCCTCAAACTCTCAGATGGTAAGCTTGTCCTCGGATGGCAGGAACAGGCAGCCCGGAGTTCACAGAGACGCTGAGAGCCAGGATCACTGTGTCAGATGCCGTCCGCCGCTCGACTTCCGGGAATGCGGGAGGCGGATCACATGACAGGATCAGTATCGTGATGCGGCGGTCAATACAGAAACAACAGAAAACCAAGGCTGGGGAGCAGGCTCCAGGATGAGATCACATTGGCGGCAAGGTGCTGGAAATGTTTCTGGAAATTCCAGAGGCACTGAGAATTTAAAGGATAAGACTCCAGGAGTCTTATCCTTTAAATTATCAGTGCCGATGGAGCCTGGTCACATGACTTGATGAAGGGAATTTCCGGAAACATGTAGTCAGGGCCGGTCCTACCATGGGTCCTAGTGGGTCCATTGGACCCAGGCGTCACTTTGAGAGGGGCAGCAAATTGAACCACGCCTGCCTCTCCTTTTCTTCTATTTACCCAGCAAATTGATGACCAAGATTTTTTTTTCCAGCAGTTTTCATGATGACAACGACCCCCCAGGCCGCTACACCTGCCCCTATAAAACCCTAGCCCCCCTCTATACTGCCCTAGCCTGTCTATATACTTCCCTAGCGTGTCTATATACTTCCCTAGCCTGTCTATATACCATCATAGCCTGTCTATATACTTCCTAGCCTGTCTATATACTACCCTAGTCTGCCCCTATACTGCCCTAGCCTGTCCATATACTACCCTAGCCTGTCCATATACTACCCTAGTCTGCCCCTATACTTCCCTATCCTGTCTATATACCATCATACCCTGTCTATATACCATCATAGCCTGTCTATATACTTCCCTAGCGTATCTAAATACCACCATAGCCTGTCTATATACTACCCTAGCCTGTCTATATATTACCCTAGCCTGCCCCTATACTGCCCTAGCCTGTCCATATACTACCCTAGCCTGTCTATATACTACCCTAGTCTGCCCCTATACTTCCCTATCCTGTCTATATACCATCATACCCTGTCTATATACCATCATAGCCTGTCTATATACTTCCCTAGCGTATCTAAATACCACCATAGCCTGTCTATATACTACCCTAGCCTGTCTATATATTACCCTAGCCTGCCCCTATACTGCCCTAGCCTGTCCATATACTACCCTAGCCTGTCTATATACTACCCTAGTCTGCCCCTATACTTCCCTATCCTGTCTATATACCATCATACCCTGTCTATATACCATCATAGCCTGTCTATATACTTCCCTAGCGTATCTAAATACCACCATAGCCTGTCTATATACTACCCTAGCCTGTCTATATACTGCCCTAGCCTGTCTATATATTACCCTAGCCTGCCTTTACATTGTGAAAGAATGTATAGGGACCCTTTTTTGTCTGTAGGCGGAATCTTATTATAATTAAGGGCGGGACATTTGTTTGTAGGTGTCATAGATGGAGAAGAAAATGCAGTGCGTGAAGCGCGTCATGGCAGAAATTGGTGTGGCTTAAATGAAATAGTGGGCGTGGCTTGAAGAGGGCATGTCTCAAATGGGGTGTGGTTCTAATCTGAGATTAACCTCTTGCTTACTGGGCACTTAAACCCCCCTCCTGCCCAGACCAATTTTCGGCTCTCAGCGCTGTCACTATTTGAATGACAATTGCGCGGTCGTGCAACGTTGTACCCAAACAAAATTGGCTTCCTTTTTCTCCCACAAATAGAGCTTTCTTTTGGTGTTATTTGATCACCTCTGCGGTTTTTATTGTTTGCGCTATAAACAAACAAAGAGCGGCAATTTTGAAAAAAGAACAGTATTTTTTACTTTTTGCTCTAATAAATATCCAAAAATAAAATATATATAAAAAAAAAATATTCATTGGGTTTGGCCGATTTATATTCTTCTACGTAATTTTGGTAAATAAAATCGGTGTATATTGATTGGTTTGCGCAAAAGTTATCGCATCTACAAACTATGGGAATTGATTTATGGCGTTTTATTATTATTTTTTTTTTACTAGTACATGTTGGACATTTTTGACACTCTTTTGGGACCAATGACATTTATACAGCGATCAGAAATTTAAATGTCCACTGATTACTGTATAAATGTCATTGGCAGTGAAGGGGTTAACCTGCAGGGCGCAGTGAAGGGGTTAACTATGTTCCCTGGCTGTGTTCTAACTGTGGGGGGGATGGGTTGGCAGGGACATAACAGATCTCACTGATCCCAGTGACAGGGATCAGTAGATCTGTCTTGTCCCACTTCACGGTCCCTCCTTACATCAGGTATCCCCAGCGGAGTCCCTCCTTAAATTAGGTGTCCCCAGCGGAGTCCCTCCTTAAATCAGGTGTCCCCAGCGGAGTCCCTCCTTAAATCAGGTGTCCCCCAGCGGAGTCCCTCCTTAAATCAGGTGTCCCCCAGCAGAGTCCCTCCTTAAATTAGGTGTCCCCAGCGGAGTCCCTCCTTATATCAGGTGTCCCCAGCGGAGTCCCTCCTTAAATCAGGTGTTCCCCAGCGGGGTGCCTCCTTGCATCTGGTGTCCCCCAGCGGGGTGCCTCCTTGCATCTGGTGTCCCCAGCGGAGTCCCTCCTTAAATCAGGTGTCCCCCAGCGGAGTCCCTCCTTAAATCAGGTGTCCCCCAGCGGAGTCCCTCCTTAACCTGTTCCTTACCGAGTCATTGTTAAATGACGTCGGCAGGAACCGCTCATCGATCCGGGCCAACGTCATAGGACGTCGGCCGCTTCTCGCCACTACTGCGGGCCCCTGGGGGCCCGCAGAGCGGCGATCACGGATCGATCGTGTGCCGGGGGTTGTGTCCCCCCCCTGATCGGGGTAAAGAGCCAATAAAATTGGCTCTTTACCACGTGACCAGCTGTGTCCAATCACAGCCGGTCACTACCGATCTTCACGTGCACACCGCTCATATGCGCCCCCGGGGGCGCGCAGCACAGCGATCAGGGCTGAGGCTTGTCCCTTACTCTTGATGGTCACCAGACCATCAGAGTACCTGCCCATCAGAGTACCCGAGCACCTGTCACCTGCCCATCAGAGTACCTGTCACCAGCCCATCAGAGTACCTGAGTACCTGTCACCAGCCCATCAGAGTACCTGAGTAGCTGTCACCAGCCCATCAGAGTACCCGAGTAGCTGTCACCTGCCCATCAGAGTACCCGAGTAGCTGTCACCTGCCCATCAGAGTACCCGAGTACCTGTCACCAGCCCATCAGTGTACCCGAGTACCTGTCACCTGCCCTTCAGATTACCCGAGTACCTGTCGCCAACCCATCTGAGTAACCGAGTACCTATCTGCAGCCCATCAGAGCACCCAAGTATCTTTTACCAATCCATCAGATTACCTGAGTACCTGTCTCCAGCCGATCAAAGTACCCAAGTACCTATCTGCAGCCCATCAGAATTCCTGAGTACCTATCTGCAGCCCATTAGAGTACCCGAGTACCTATCTGCAGCCCATGCCTCATAGAATATACCTCGGGTGTTTGCTTTCTAAAATGGGGTCATTTTGTGGGTAATTCCACTGTCCTGGTGCTCCGGGGCCTTCAAAAGTGTGATGGGTATGAATGAAATTTTATGTGTAATTTATGCTCCTAGAATGCCTGACGGTGCTCCCTGCATGTTCGGCCTCTGTATGTGGCCAGGGTGTGAAAAAGTCTCACACATGTGGTATCACCATACTCGGGACGAGTAGCAGAATATATTTTGGGGGGTAATTTTTGCTATGTGCATGCTATGTGTTAGAAATATCTTATAAATTGACCACTTTGTGTAAAAATAAAAGCATTTCATTTTGTTTCCACGTTTTTCGAAGACCTGTGAATAAAAAATGAACCATTCAAAAGACTCATAATGCCTCATAGAATATACGTTGGGGTGTTTGCTTTACAAAATGGGGTCATTTTGTGGGTAATTCCATTGTCCTGGTGCTCCAGGGCCTTCAAAAGTGTAATAGGTCGTTAGGAAATTAGATGTGAAAATTCTGCTCCTAGAATGCATGAAGGTGCTCCCTGCATGTTGGACCTCTCTATGTGGCCAGGCTGTGAAAAAGTCTCACACATGTGGTATTGCCATACTCGGGGAGAGTAGCAGAATGTATTTTGGGGTGTAATTGGAAGTATGCATATGCTGTGTGTGAGAAATAACTTGTTGTTTTGACAATTTTGTGCAAAAAAAAAATAATTTCTTAATACTCCCAAGAATTGTGGGGAAAAAGTACAACTTCAAAAAACTCACCATGCCTCTTACTAAATACCTTGGAATGTCTACTTTTCAAAATGGGGTCATTTGGCAGGTATTTGTACTTTCCTGACATTTCAGGGCCTCAAGAAATGAGATAGGCCATCAGTGCATCAGGTGTGATCAATTTTCAATGATTGGCACCATAGCTTGTAGACGCTATAATTTTCACACAGACCAAATAATATACACTTATTTGGGTTATTTTTTACCATAGATAGGTAGCACTATAGGTTTTGGCCCAAATTTATGAACAAAAATGACTTATTTGCAAAATTTTATCACAGAAACTAAAAAAAGGTGGTTTTTTTTCAAAATTTTCGCACTCTTTTCACTTATGTCGCAAAAAATAAAAAACCCAGAGGTTCTTAAATACCACCAAAAGAAAGCTCTATTTGTGTGAAAAAAATGATAAAAATTTTGTTTGGGTACAGTGTAGCATGAGAGAAAATTGTCATTCAAAGTGTGAGAGCGCTGAAAGCTGAAAATTGGTCTGGGCAGGAAGGGGGTATAAACGTCCTGTATTGAAGTGGTTCCCCAGCAGAGTCCCTCCTTAAATCAGGTGTCCCCCAGTGGAGTCCCTCCTTAAATCAGGTGTCCCCCAGCGGAGTCCCTCCTCAAATCAGGTGTCCCCCAGCAGAGTGCCACCTTCCATCATGTGTCCCCCAGCGGAGTGCCTCCTTACATCAGGGTATCCCCCCGGCGGGGTGCCTCCTTCCATCAGGGTGTCCCCCCGGCGGGGTGCCTCCTTGCATCTGGTGTCCCCCAGCGGGGTGCCTCCTTGCATCTGGTGTCCCCCAGCGGGGTGCCTCCTTGCATCTGGTGTCCCCCAGCGGGGTGCCTCCTTGCATCTGGTGTCCCTCAGCGGGGTGCCTCCTTGCATCTGGTGTCCCCCAGCGGGGTGCCTCCTTACATCTGGTGTCCCCAGTTAGTACCCCTCATCACCCCTGGATATCAGCGCCAGGGTCTGCAGTGCTTGCTTCTGATTAATTTGGCCTCTGCGCCATATACCAGTACTGGAGGCCGATGGGAACAACCAAGAGGCGAAGCCTGGGTGGCAATGAAAGCAGGCCGTGGACCTCTAGCGGCGGCGGAGGAGAATCGGGGAAAAAGCTAATTTCTCAGGACATTTCCCGGGAATCGGTTAGACCGGGAAAAGGTCTAAATCCCGGGAATGTCCAGGGAAATTCTAAAATGTTGGCAAGTATGCCCTTATACTGCCCTAGTCTGTCTATATACAACCTTAGCCTGTCTATATACTACCCTAGCCCGCCCTTATACTGCCCTAGCCTGTCTATATACTACCCTAGCCTTTCTATATATTACCCTAACCTACCCCTATACTGCTTTGGCCTGTCTATATATTGCCCTAGCCTGTCTATATATTACCCTAGCCTGTCTATATACTACCCTAGCCTGTCTATATACTACCCTAGCCTATCTATATACTACCCTAGCCCGCCCCTGTACTGCCCTAGCCTGACACTTTACTGCCCTAGTCTGCCCCTATACTACCCTAGCCTGCCCCTATAATGCCCTAGCCTGCCCCTATACTGCCCTAGCCCGCACTTTTACTGCCCTAGCCTGCCACTATACTGCCCTAGTCCGCCCCTATACTGGATATAGCCTGCCCCTATACTGCCCTAGCCTGCCACTATACTGCCCTAACCCGTCCCTATACTGCCCTAGCCTGCCACTATACTACCCTAGCCCGCCCCTATACTGCCCTAGCTTGCACTTTTGAATTGAACATAATGGTATGTCATATAAGTTTGCATATAGACAAGGTGCTGTTGCATGTAAATCTGACTTCCTGATAAATTTAATTTTAGTTTTATTTATCATGATACAAAATAATGGATGTGGGGGCCTTTTGGTGGGCATGATTTTTTTTTTGGGCTGGGGTGGGGGGGAGGGGCAGCATTTTATTTTTGGACCCAGGCAGCACAATGTCTTGGGACAGCCCTGCATGTAGTCTCATTGTGACCAGACTCCAGCACCCTGCTGCCAATGTAATCTCATCCCGGAGCCTGCTCCCCAGTCCTGGTTTTCCGTTGTTTCTGTATTGACCACCGTATCACGAGATCCTGTCATGTGATCCGCCTCCCGCATTCCCGGAAGTCGAGCGGGAGACGGCATCTGACACAGTGATCCTGGCGTCTCTGTGAACTCCGGGCTGCCTGTTCCTGCCATCCGGGGACAAGCTTACCATCTGAGAGCTTGAGGCACAGCTGTGGTTGTGCATGCTGCGGCTGCCTTGCTCTACTTCCCCCCCACAGGAACAGGGGCATCTTCCATTCTGCTGTCCGAGCAGGTCTGACTGTAAGGTAAATCCAGAGAGCCTTTTGATTGTCTCCTCTCCCTACCAGGTTGTTATGAATTATTTCATGTACTTTTTCTTGGTTTTTACACCCAATAAACTGCCTGTTTTTATCATTTCTATGGCTATTACTACCCTTGTATACCAGCGGACTCTTATTTGTTGTGTGTCTTGCCTACAGTCAAGCATGGTGGTGGGAGTGTCATGGTCTGGGGTTGCATGAGTGCTGCTGGCACTGGGGAGCTACAGTTCATTGAGGGAACCATGAATGCCAACATGTACTGTGACATAGTGAAGCAGAGCATGATGCCCTCCCTTCAGAGACTGGGCCACAGGGCAGTATTCCAACATAACGACCCCAAACACACCTCCAAGACGACCACTGCCTTGCTAAAGAAGCTGAGGGTAAAGGTGATGGACTGGCCAAGCATTTCTCCAGACCTAAATCCTACTGAGCTTCTGTGGGGCTCCTCAAATGGAAGGTGGAGGAGTGCAAGGTCTCTAACATCCACCAGCTCTGTGATGTCGTCATGGAGGAGTGGAAGGTCTCATAGATGGTTTATTCTATAATTAAGTGCTTTTAAGTGTGGAACCTATTAGAGATTTTATGCCCTCACTGCAGCCTGTTTTTATGAAATAAAATAATTTGCATTCATTATTCCAGTGTTGTCAACCTGGGGTTTACTGTAATATATGATTCAGTTGCATTTGAACCTGGAGCGGTGACATTTTGTTTTAGTAAACCATATTCAAGGGCAGTGCTAGTGCTGGGCTCCCGTTTAAGACAAACTAGCATGCACTGCACACATTGGAACACTGTATTTATTGTTTATTTGTAGAAGAACAATATTACACAAATTAAAAGGGATAGCAGAAAATATCATGTTATAAACGTACTTTATATTATATCAGATAATAAAAAAATAAAAGCATGATTGTCCAAGTAATGGCTACATCACTGCTTTTATACTACAACTTCTTTGTCATTTTGCCAAATTATGATATTGAGTATCAAAATCTAGAACAGACCAAATCCCGTTAGACAGTCCAGAAAGAACGAATGGTCTCCATCCTATAGGAAGGTCACCCTCTGCCCTTCACAGCTGCTTTGTAAAGGCGATGATGGAGCGTTTGGCAGATACAATTAAGTCATTGATGGAAAGGCTTTCTGGGACAGGTGCCTTGGACACGCAATTACGGCAGTGAGGTCATTTAGGCTGTACATTGTATTTATTATAGATCTCTCTTCTCTGTGTTGTTACATTGTCACCCATTCTGTGTTGTCTCTGGATGAGGATCAGCTCCATTCAGAAGCCACAAGGGTTTAGTGAAAGGGGCAGCCCGACCGTGTACCAAGAATGCCGGGAAGAGAATTGGAACCATTCATGAGGCTGGCTGTGAAGGCTTATATATGAAATGTTCATTTTTTAGTTTAGTATGCCTTTAATTCCTTCTTCATTACGAAACAAAATTCTTTCTGTTGTCCTAGATGTATTGGGCCATTTATGAATTTCTTCACCTTTTGGGTTGTGTTTGTTTATATTTAAATTCTATTCTTCTCATCATCCAATGTCCCGGTACCATTCACAGCTGTAAAAGGGCCTCTTGATCTGGGGTCATTATAGTTAGACCTCTTCCAGCTTTCCTAGCTGTGTTCTTATTTCCTGTGAAATGGAATTGCCAATGATCCTACAAAAGAGAATATAACTGGTCGTCAGATATCAGTAGAACGCTCTCACACTATTTTCCAATAGCCACCAGGAAGTCTATTACGCAAACCAGTTACCTTCTTATAGGACTTTAAGAGGTGACATTTCACTATGGAAATAAGGGAATATCCCTCCCCTTTGGTCATTTGTTTTGTAAGATCCATTCTGTGTTCTCCCATGGCCACCAATCACATTCAGACTTCTCATTTCCAGCTGTCAATCTCCAGGGTGAGGATGGCTCTGATTGGAGGCTTTGGGATAACATAGAGCAGTTCTAATGAACTAGGCTAAATATGGTACATGAAAACAGAAAACACTGGCTAGCAGATCATGTAGAAGAGCAAATGTTATCATCTGAACAGTGAGGAGAGATCTGATCCTGTTTTGATCCCACAGATTTGAGGAAGGTTTTAAAGACAGGGTTTAGCCAAGGGGATGATAGGAGTTAGAGAAGATACAGTACATGGGTCTAACAAGCAGAAAAGCTGTCCTATGAAGGCTAAATTGCCGTTGCTAATGACTTCCGTATTTGTGTCACATGCTAAAGCAGTCAACCGGCCGGAAAAGAGGTGATATGGCCGGGGTGATGGATACTCTGGTAATGAAGGAATGTTATATTTGGCCCCATCACTGGCAACCAGTTCCCCACATACTGGGACCAGTCTGGCAGCACAGAGCACCTTGAGACCTAGCCTGGAGTCACAGAGAGAACAGGTTACAAGGTGTTAACCGTGCAAGTTGTCCGGCTCGCTTCTAAATTTGGAATGCCACCTTAATACTGAATTCACATGACTGAGGCTTTCACCTGCCATGCAGATATTAGAGAGCACTATTTAACAGTGTCCCCACTGGGCGCATCAAGCCCCACCCAAAGGCTCTTCCAGCATCATGCTCAGCCTCCCCCCCTTCTCTCCATGATGGACATGAGCAGCAGAGCTTTCCGGAGTGACCAGGGAAGAGAGGAGTCCCTAACCGTTACTGGATAATTATCACATAACTGGTAGTGATGAGCTTGGGTTCAGTCTGAACCCAAGTTAGTCCAAACCTGGAAATTTATTGCTGGGCCAATGAGCTGTGGGTGTGAGAATCCCTGAAGCTGACCTACATAAAGGGGTGGGGATACTCATGACATAATTTACCTAATATGGACACATGGCCACATTAGGTCAATGTAATTGACCTAGTATGTCCATGTAGCCATATCAGGTTAATGATGTCCCCAGCATCTCTGCTCCTTTGTATACATGCTGCTGCATGGTTGGGAATCTCCTGTGTGCAGCCTATTGGCCAAGCAATCATGGCTAACATCTAACTGCGTTTAAACCGATCCCAAACCTGAACTCTAGTTCATCACTACTGAGGAGGTAGCAATTGTCCAGCAATGGTCAGGGGTTTATCTCTTCCCTGGTCACTCCTGGCAACTCTGTTCCTCATGTCTCTCATGCAGAGAATGGAGGAAGGCTGAGCAGAGGGCATCAAGAGTTCAGGGAAGGAAGAATTTTGTTATGTTTTATAAAGATAGCTGGCCCTTCCATTGCCATCATTATCCTCCATTTCAGTGGAAACATTCCTCCCCTCACTGGTAGTGTCTAGTGAGCTTGCCAACTCTTGATGGCTGCTAGCTTTCAAAGCTTCCTCCAGTCTGTGAGTTTAAAACAGGATCAGATTGCTCTTCACTGTTTAGATCAGTGATTCTCAACCGGGGTTCCGCGGAACCCTAGGGTTCCGCGAGAGGTCCCCAGGGGTTCCGCCGCGATCTGCCATTCATCACAAGCAGATGAACGGTGGATCGCATTCCCCACATAGCTGACAGGCTATAGAGATGACAGCTCACATCACTGTCCCGCGCCTAACACAGACGCCCCTCCCCTCCATCCCAGGTGCCTGTGTAATGTAAATGTGCTGTGAGGTCACTCAGGAGGGACGAGAGAAGAGAGCGGGCGGGAATCGGCATTCCGGGCATTCCAGCGACATTCTGAGCATTCCGGGCATACCAGCACCTTCCCTGAGCTACTCTACATGGGGAATATTTTGAAAGATGCCAGTATTGTGCTCACCAGTTTTCTCCTGGTCCCCCTGAACTATACTATTCACTTCTGGCCCCCTGTACTGTTTTCCTCCTGTGCCCCCTGTACTGTGCTCCTCCTGTGACCCCTGTACTGTGCCCCTCCTGTGCCCCCTGTACTGTTCTCCTCCTGTGCCCCCTGTACTGTTCTCCTCCTGTGAGCAGGGAGGACTCACTGGAGTGTCGTGTAAATGTAATGTGTCCGTGGACCCTACCTCCCCT
>BLSH010339244.1:43668-63120 GCA_018402905.1 Glandirana rugosa | reverse complement strand
CCGCCATTATTAGTAAAAAAAAAAAAATAAATAAAAACCCCAAAAATGAATTCTCATCATCCGTAAACGCGACCACTTTTGCGCAAACCAATCAATAAACGCCGATTGCGATTTTTTTTTATCGCAAATATGAGGAAGAATATAAATCGGCCAAAAACGGTGAAAAAAAATGTTTTTTTATATTTTTTTTTTGGATTTGTATTTTAGCAAAAAGTAAGAAATTTGTGTTTTTTTGCAAAATTGTCGCTCTTCTTTTGTTTATAGCGGCGATCAGAAATGACGCAGAGGGGATCAAATACCACCAAAAGAAAGCTCTATTTGTGGGAAAAAAAGGACGCAAATTTCGTTTGGGTACAACGTCGCACGACCGCGCAATTGTCAGTTAAAGCGACGCATCGCCGAATCGCAAAAAGGGCTCCGGTCCTAAAGCTGGAAATCCTTCCGGTCCTTAAGTGGTTAATCCTTTTGTATTCTATTGTATTGTACCTGTATTGTCCCCCCTTTTATATTGTAAAGCGCTGCATAAACTGTTGGCGCTATATAAATCCTGCATAATAATAATAATACCAATAATATCAGATTCCCCTTTGTATAACCAACTGTAATCTCATCTATTCTACTACGCAGAAGACTAAATGGAATATCAATATTTAACAAGATTTTACAAAAAGACTATTGCATATCTGCTAAGAGTATGAAAAAAAATATAGAAACATGGAGTAAAAAAAGGAGATCCGTTATGAATAAATTATTAGGAATGAGCTGTTCAGGTCCCCAAACCTGTAAATCAGCTGACATTGCTGGGCACATAAACTGCGAGCAGGAGATTCCACACCCCACGGCTGGTTTACACAAAGAGGTGAGAATGCTCCTGACACCATTGACCCAATATGGGCACATGACCATATTAGGCCAATGACATTGACCTACTATCGCCAAGTGGTCACTAATGTCATGAGCATCCCCGCCCCTTTGTGTTAACCAGCCATGGGGTGTGGAATCTCCTCCCGCAGATGATTGGCCCACCATTTTCAGGGTTTAGTCTGAGCCCGAGCTCTTCATTATAAATATTAAAGTGTATACTATTATATTTATACGTAGCCCTATTTTTACACCTTCTGCAGACTACTGGGGTATTGTGGTACCGCCGGTGTTGCATTAAGGAGCAGAGCCTTCACCTTTTCTGTGGGAAGACAGAATCTGTAATAGGCACCAGTGCTTCTACTGGTTGGTATCCCCCAAAGTGACTGTCTCTGTCAGTCCTGTTGTACTCACTGTAATTCCTTGATCTGGCTTGTGGTCAGAGCTACCATCAGATCACTGAAATTAGAACCCTCCAGATTGTTTCCAGACAGGTCCAGGGTCCTCAGTGTTTGGTTATTCCTTATTCCAGAGGCCAGGTGGGGGCAGGAACTGTCTGTCAGGTGATTATAGGACAAACTGTAAAAGAGAAGAATATAAAGAGAGGAAATTTAATTTCTCCCTCAGCAATAAATACAACTATTCTCTAAATCGGGGGTCCTCAATTGTATGAGGGCCGCATTGTATATTTTACAAATTGCAGACCAAAAAAAAGCCCTATCAGAGTCCCCCTTGCATCCAGTCCCCATCAGAGTTCCTTCTTTACATCAGGGTTCCCATCGGAGTGCCCCCTTACATCAGGATACCCATCTGAGTGCCACCTTACATTAGGGTCCCCATCTGAGTGCCCCCTTCTTCAGGGTCCCCATCTGAGTGCCACCTTACATCAAGGTCCCCTTCACAGTCCCCCCTTACTTCAGGGTCCCAAACAAAGTGCCACCTTACATCAGGGTCCCCATCTGAGTGCCACCTTACATCAAGGTCCCATCACAGTCCCCTCTTACATCAGGGTCTGCATGAGAGTGCCACCTTATATCAGGGTCCCCTTAAGAGCTCCAATTTACATCAGGGTGCCCATCTGAGTACCCCTTACAACACAACACAAGGGTGCTGCCTTACATAGGGTCCCCGTCAGAGCCCCCTTTACATCAAGGTCCCCACAAAAGTCCCCTCTTACATCAGAGCCCCCCTATGACATCAGAATCAGAGACCATTGGCAGCCTCTGCTGACAGACACAGACATATTGGCTATCATTTCTAGAGAGAACATACAGGGTCTAATGAATCCTTGGTGGACAGGATAACACATTAAGCATGTAGCTTTCCATTCGACACTGTATTGCTCAAATGCTTATGCAAAATCTTATAACTGATTTTCATGTTTCCTGTCACTTTAGGTAGTTCGCTTGGACCAAGCTAATCCAAACAAACTATTTCTTCACTAAGTGCTGCAGTGTCTCTAAGCATTGTACTGCATTTAGTTTCAGCTACATACAGCACACAGTGCTGGATTCCGGCTGTGAGACAAAGACTTCCCATCTCACCCCCCAGTGCCCCCCACCCCTAATAATGCAGTGAAGTGCAATGAGTCAGTCTGAGAGGTGCTTAGCCATTCTAGGCAGCTTTGTATTATGTGAATGTATACAAAGCTTCCTCTGATTGGCTGAGTTGGAGGGGTAGGCTGATGATATCACACTCTCTGACTTGGACAGTCAGAGGAAGCTTTGTATTCACTCACAGAATACAGAGCTGCCTATGAATAGCTGAGCGCCACTCAGACCAACTCAATATTGTTTTGGGTGTGAGTCTCACACCCGAAACAAAAACTGATGGGAGTTACAGCCCTCCTTTACTCTATCCTTTACTCTGTGTTCTACTTTAATTAATGTTTGATTCTGCTCATGTGTATTTGAATTAAAGTCTACATTTAGTCACAAATGAAAAAAATCAGTACAGGGGACCTTACTTACAGTCAGTAAGATTTGTGGTGTTAGTGCTGCTGACTCCTTTATTATCTGAAATCCTCCTCCATCGATGCCCCCCTACCCCCTGCCACACTGGAAGATTTTTTTAGAAAAGGAGCTGATGGTAATAGAACCAATGGAGCTGGACAGGCACTCATTAAGGGTGCCCAACGATCCCTGCCTTTTCTGCCCAACGCATCCATTCATAGAAGTGATACTATAGTTTCTATTAATGAAATATGATCCACGAAAGGACGAGGTCCACCCCCCTTCATTCATACTACCTGTATAGCAGGGTCAGGAAAAGGGGTGGGCAGGGGGGACAGTTGCCCTGGGCACAGCAGAAGAATTGGGCAGAGAATGAACATAGGGTGGTGCACTCATTCTACAACATGCATTAGTAGTGCAGAGGGGACGCAGTACCGCATCCTTGCCTGGGCCCTGGATGGACCTGTCCTGATACTGCTGTATGGGAAATATGAAAGTTCAAGAAAACTGGGCTCCTGACAAGAACAGCATACAAAGGAATATTGCAAGTCACATATGCATGCAACAAGCACAGGTGTGAGCGGTCTACAGTTTGGGCTTAAGGAATTGATTGATGGAGGTGTAGGAAGTTTCAGGGTTTCACAGGCATTCCCTACTGAATTGGAGCCCTATAGGAGGTTAGATTTTTAATTTTTTTTAGTAAGTATCAGTAAGTAAGAGTTTCTGAAAATGAGTCTATGGGGTTGATTTACTAAAGGCAAATAGACTGTGTACTTTGCACTTGTACTTTGGGTCCGTCGCTCTCCATGATTGACGATGGATTACAACAGGGGACGCTATTTTTTTTTTTCCTTTTTTAATAAAGGACTTGTCCCTAATTGTCTCCTTTGTTTTTTTTTCTTTTTTGGTGAATTAGTAGGGATACGATGTACCCAATACTAATACACATAAGGGGGGGGGGGCGGATTCTGATAAGCCCCCTGCCCGCAGACCCCCACAACCACAGCCCAGGTGTGGGGAAGAGGCTCTTGTCCCCATCAACATGGGGGCAAGGTGCTTTGGCGCGGGGTTCCCCTTAAAATCCAAACCAGACCCGAAGGGCCTGGTATGGACTGGGGGGACCCTACGCACATTTCTTTCAGTGATTTTTTTGTATATTGTCAGGAACCGGCAATATACATTACAACTTCGAGTGGTTTTAAATGACAATTTTTCCTTTGGAAATGTCATTTTGCTCTGGCTATGTTCTACACATCACAGAGATGCGCCCTTTTACACACAGACTAGGGGGACCCCCCAGGCACAATATTTAAAGGAATTTTTCATTTTATTTTCACTTTAAGCATTATTAAAATCACTGCTCCTCTAAAAATTACATTTTTTACAAACTTTTTTCATTGATACATGTCCCCTAAAGCAGGACCCGGACCCCTATAACCATTGTATGCCCAATTACTTGCATATAAGCCTTCAAAATGGGCACTTTTGATTTTTGATGTTCCCATTGAATTCAATAGGGTTCGTCGTTTGGGTCCGAACTTTCGGGATGTTCGAAAGTGCTGGTGCGAACCGAACAGGGGTCCGTTCGGCCCATCCCTATTTGCCAAGGGAAGCTTCACCTCATTTACTAAGCTCTGGAGCAACTGCACTTGCAAAGTGCACAGTCTTTTTGCCTTTAACAAATCCACCCCATTGTGTTGCCTGACTTCTGTGAAATATACAAATTGTTTCTTTCAGGCTCTAGCAATGGTTTGTCTGACTGCCAATAGCACAAAAATGGCTGGCCCTAAATTGGATAAGGGAAGGAAGTTTTAAATGAAGATGCGTGAGCCAAGAGTGTCTCAGAATGGGACAGTGGAATAGATTGAGGAGCAAATTGTATACTTTGGTCGAGAATCTGGACCAATGTATTGGGCAGGTCCACCAGACATGCATTATATCTCTGGGGACTTTACAGCCCCTGAAGCATAATGGGGAGTGTGAAGGATGGATGTGGGCAAGTCTGGTAGGAACCATCGGGTGAGGACCTTAATAGCAGATTTTGTAGAGGTTCTATTGATAAAGTAATAAGCAGCTGTGGACCAAATTTGTTGCCAATCCACCTCAGATTTGGTGTTTCTAAGATCCTTCTTCCGCCTAGAAATTAACTATAAGATTTAGCTTTGTAGGATGGCAGAATGTCAAAGTTTCATAAGGTTTGATGAAGAGACCACAGTATATCATGGCTGATCACAGAGTGTGATCAGATCCAAGAACTTGGCAACAGACTGGGGTTGACTACTTATGGAGTCTAAGTATGATTTTGAATTGCATTATCATATTTATATATTATTTATGCAGTTTTCCAGAATTATTTTGTCCCAATCAGTCCTGTTATACTCACTGTAATTCCTCTATCCGGCTTGTGGTCAGAGTTTCCATCAGATCCCTGAAATGAGGACCTTCCAGATTGTTCTCAGACAGGTTCAATGTCCTCAGTGTCTGGTTATTTGTTATTCCCAATGCCAGGTCGGGGCAGGAACTGTCTGATAGGTCATTATTATACAAACTGTAGAAGAAAAGAAGAATATTACCAGAGGAAATTGAATTTGTCCCCCAAGTAATAAATATAACTACAGTATTCTCTACATCAGTGGTCTCCAAACTGCGGCCCTACGCTTGCCTTTATCCAGCCCTTGGGGCACTATCAGGGGAGGGTTAGTAGCCTTAGGCCTGGGGGGCAAGTCCAGTCAAGTGGCCCATTGAACCACCGAATCAGCTCACCATCCATGCCCACCAGGTTTTATAATGGATATTGATGTTACGAAGCAAGACAAATATGATACAATGTGGTTACAAAATTTAATGTTAGTGGCAACAAAGGAGGTTTAACAAAAATAATGCATCACTGCAGCCTCACCAGTGCCCATCCAATGCAGCCTGCAATGCAGAGAGAGGAGAGCCGCCGGATTACAAAGAGCCTGCTTACCTCATGCTGTCATACGAAGTCCCGTCTCCTGGACTGGCTCCTATAATAGACATCATCCATGGTAGGGCCGGCCCTGGGGGCCTCCCCCTGCTTGCAGTTAGTTGGCGGCCTCGCCCCTGGCCTCTACTTGCTCCACAAAAATGAAATATTGTCAACGGGCAATGGCCGCCAGCCTTTTCGAATGTAAGGTGGGGTGGCCTGGGGGGCAATTGCCACCCTGCCCCCTGGCCCAGCCCTCCCCTAGGCACTATACCCATCACTGACCACCTCGGTGCAAAATGAAATATTGTCAGCGGGCAATGGCCGCCAGCCTTTTCGAATGTAAGGTGGGGTGGCCTGGGGGGCAATTGCCACCCTGCCCCCTGGCCCAGCCCTCCCCTGGGCACTATACCCATCACTGACCACCTCGGTGCATGAATCATATACACACAGTGTGCGGCCAAAGTCAGCATTGCTAGTGATAAAATAGGATGCTTTGATCTAATATTCTATTTATCTCTGTAGATAAGAGCTCTTTACTCATAGGAAGGGAAGGGAAGATACTCAGCACTGAATAGTGGATGTGCAGTAAAGGGGAGATCCTAAAACTGAAGAGAAGAAAGTCATGTTTGGTAACAGGAGGCACATAAGAAGCTCCGATTGCTCATAACATTGAGATTTCCTCTGTGTGTGACCTCTTATAATCTCATGGAAATCTTAATGGAATATAAGATTTTAGGGAGGTTAAGAAATGAAAATTCGCGGCTCACAACAGAGTATGGTAAGATCCAAGAATTAATCTGGTCATGCATCAGTACAATTTTGTTCCTAAATATTTGTGTAGCACCCTGGTTTACAGCAGGGGTGCTGTTAAATTTAGTTTGCTGGGTGGTAAATATTTAGTTTGCTGGGTGGTGAAGGTCACCATTGGGCCTGTGGAGGTCTGGTTAGACTCACCAGATTGTATGGACCCCTTAGCAGTACTGCATGTGGGTTAATCAGACTTGTGCTGGTGAGAAGAGTGCTGGAAGCTCCTCTGGGCAGCACGGCTGCGGCAGCGGGAGCAGTGGCGGTGAAAGAAGAAAGCGATGACGGGAGGAAGGAAGAGGACCGTAACAAGAAACAGAAGACCAGAAGAAGGACCGGGGCAGGAGAAGATGGAGGAAGACCAGAGGAAGAAAGAAGAAAGGAAGAAAAGAGCTATTTTACACAATAAAGGACATGTCAAAAACTGCCTCGTGTTTTTTGTACCACTTCTTTTTTGGTGAATGGGTAGGGGTGCAATGTACCCCATACCCATTCACATAGGGGGGGGGTCAGGATCTGGGGGCCCCCTCATCAAAGGGGGCTTCCAGATTCCGATAAGCCCCCCTCCCGCAGACCCCCACAACCGCCAGCCAGGGTTGTAGGGATGAGGCCCTTCTCCTCATCAACATGGGAACAAGGTGCTTTGGGGAGCGGGACCTTAAAGCACCCTCCCCATGTTGAGGGCATGTGGCCTGCTATGGTTTGGAGGGGGGCACTCGCTCATCCCCACCCCCTCCTGCCATGCCAGGGCTGCGTGAAAAAACAATTGTTTTAAAACCTTTTTTTTCATTGATACATGTCCCCTAGGGCAGGACCCGGGTCCCCATACACTTTTTATGGCAATAACTTGCATATAAACCTTTAAAATGAGCACTTTTGATTTCTCATGATCGAGCCCCATCGATTTTAATAGGGTTCGCATGTTCGCACTAATTTTTTGCCTGTTCACAAGTTCTGGCGCGAACCAAACCTGGGAGGGGTGTTCGTCCCATCCCTAGTTTTGAATAAGAAAAAGGTCATCCGTCTAGAGTACATTATTGTACATTTATTTTACCTGTGACCCTGGGTTTTGCTTAGAGGCCCCACCCTGACTACCAAAATCCTGTGAGGTGGATGCCACTGTTTATTGAGGGTGCAGGCTGGGGATGAGTCTGTCCTGACTCAAAGCATGCAGAAGAGAAGAAGAGACGTGTCGTTAGCAGACAAAAGCAGCCTCAGCTCACTCCATCAAGGTCACTTAACCAACGCGTTTCGTCCAGCCACTGGGGCTTAATCATGAAGGTGGAGTGAAATGTGTTGGGGGCGTGGTCTTGATGGAGTGAGCTAAGGCTTCTTATATCTGCTAACTGCACTGCCAGGCGAGGTGTGTGCCGGCCAATACACTTTATTTTACTTGAAAGAGAATAGGGGGGTGGTACCGCGCGACGAGTGCCTAAAGATGATAGAGGAAGGAAATTCCTAAATACCCTTTAAACTAGTAGGCAACCCTGGGGTGTGATAAAAGGACAATGAGTTAAATTATGAATATGTAAATGTACAAAGGTACTCAATTGGCTGCAGCCCTGCCAAAACACCACAAGGTAGTGGATAAATGGGTAATATAAATAAATATGGCAGAGTGGCGCTGCCAAAAAATGGTTATGTGCAAAATGTGCAATAAAGTGTATTAATTTAGTGCAAATATACTTGTGCATATGCCTAAGGGCACCAATGTGCAAACCAGCAAATATAAAGTGCAAGTCCAAGTAAAGGTGCAAATAACTGTGCAAAGTAATTAGAAGAAATAAAAAGTTTTTGATATGTGCAAAAATGCTTGGAGATAATACACAAATTAATATATAATGTATGCCATAATAAAAATTATAAAGTGCCTTTAACCTATTGAACAGATACATAAACATAAATTCAAAGCCAAAAACGAATTGTATAAATTCAGTACCAAACGTTCAATATGTCTCTTGTGGCCAGGAAAAGTGATATTGGATGTCATACAGAGGAAAAAATAGTAGTTTCCAGCGCTAGAGGACCTTCAGAATAACAGGCAACCGGAACAACAAGGGGTAGGAGACCAGATATGTGCTGCCCCCCTCGGACGGGGTAATCCGAAAATGACTATAAAACAAAACAGAAGGAAGGCGCACGCACCTAGTGCATTTCCATAAAAATTTTAATGGAAGTAAAAAAGTTAAAAATGAATACTCACAAAATGGCGTCACAAAGCCATGGCAAGACGACACAATTGAATAAAAAGGCACAAGGTGGGGTATCAGCTGGCGCGTTTCGGGGGCGCACCATGTTCCTCAGAGCTGTGCTCAGTGATATTGGATGCGGATTGAGTTCATATATAACGCGCCCTCTGCTGGCCTTTCAGGGCTAAGTGTGAGGCAGGAGGAGAAGGTATAACTATTCAGCTCCGTTCACCATATCAGCAATGGAGCCGGCCGGCTGCCGTTCTCATTCATCCATACTCAATTAGGAGTCAGACCTGTGTCCTCCGTTTGCCATGTAGTAGAGAGGAAAGAGCACAATTACGCGTTTCGTCATCGGACGTCATTGGAGGCAACGCCATCCTGCTATACCCACGGGCTTATATGCCCCAATCATAACCCAGCAACCTGCTATCACGTGACCGCGGCCATTTTCAGATCTCTTTTTTGCGATAATCATCATCCCTCTTTTGTATGTAATAATATTAACATGTCAATTTTATTTATAACATTTAACCGCTTGCCTACCGCCCACCGTCAAATGACAGCGGAGTGGTGAGGCTCTTGTTCTGGGCGGACGTCATATGACGTCGCCCCTTTAAGCTGGGATTGCGCGTGATCAGGCGCGCGCATCCCGGCTCTGTCGGTGTCGACGGGAGTGAACAGCCATTGGCCGTGGCTATTTACCATGTGATCGGCCATGACGAAGTCACGGCTGATCACAAATGGCACGTCCCCCATTCGCACGGCGCATGCGCGCGATCAGGGGCGCGCTGCGCGTGCATGTCGGTGGCGACGTGTTCCCAGGGAACACTGCCTGTCACCGACACTGGTATCAGCCGTTGGTCGGTGGCTGTTACCTTGTGAACGGCTGTGATCTACTTCACAGCCGATCACATCCAATGTAAACAGAGCAGTAACTCACTGGTACCAGCTCATCTCTCCTCACACAGTTTCCAGGGTGAGGAGAGAAGAGCTGGGATCAGTGAGTTACTGATCTGTATAGTAAAAACACACACTGACACTTCACCCTGCCCCCCCAATGCACCAGTCACCCAACAGTCACCCCATATGCCCCCATAAAGTGTACCTGTCATCATAAAGTGTACCTGTCATCAGACTGCCATAATAAAGTGCACCTGTCACCCATCACCCATCAGTGACCGTGGCCTGTCACCTGTCACACGTCAGTGACCGTGGCATGTCACCCATCAGTGGCCTGTCACCCATCACTGACCGTGGCGTGTCACCCGTCACCCATCACTGACTGTGGAGTGTCACCCATCACAGACCGTGGCGTGTCACCCGTCAGTGACCGCGGCATGTCACCCATCACCCATCAGTGACCGTGGCTTGTCACCCGACACCCATCAGTGACCTTGGCGTGTCACCCATCAGTTACCGTGGTGTGTCAACCGCCACACATCGGTGGCCTGTCACCCAACACTGACCATGGCCTGTCACGTGTCACCCATCACTGACCATGGCCCGTCACCCATCAGTGACCACCGGCAGTCACCCATGGCCTGTCACCCGTCACCCATCAGTGACCACCGCCAGTCACCCATCAGTGACCACCACCAGACACCCGTCACCCATCAGTGACCACCGCCAGTCACCCGTCACCCATCAGTGACCACCGCTATTCACCCGTCACCCATCAGTGACCACTGCCAGTCACCTGTCACCCGTCACGCATCTGTGACCACTGCCAGTCACCGGTCACCCATCAGTGACCACCGCCAGACACCCGTCACCCATCAGTGACCACGGCCAGCAGCACCCATCAGTGACCACCGCCAGTCACCCATCAGTGACCACCACCAGTCACCCATCACCAATCAGTGACCACCACCAGACACCCAGCACCCATCAATGACCACCGCTAGTCACCCATCACCTATCAGTGACCACCGCCAGTCACCCGTCAGTGACCTCCACCAATCACCCGTCACCCATCAGTGACCACCACCAGACAACCATCACCCATCAGTGACCACCACCAGACACCCATTAGTGACCACCGCCAGTCACCCATCAGTGACCTCCACCAGTCACCCGTGACCCATCAGTGACCACCACGTCACCCATCAGTGACCACCACCAGTCACCCATCAGTGACCACCACCAGACACCCGTCACCCATCAGTGACCACCGCCAGTCACCTATCACCTATTAGTGACCACCGCCAGTCACCCATCAGTGACCACTGCCAGTGACCTATCACCCATAAGTGACCACTACCAGACACCCATCACCCATCAGTGACCACCGCCAGTCCCCCGTCACCCATCAGTGACCACCGCCAGTCATCCATCGGTGACCATCGCCAGTCACCTGTCAGTGACCGTCACACCCATGAGTAAACATCACCTGTAAAAGTCTCACACATTTGGCATCGCCATACTCAGGAGGAGTAGTAGAATGTATTTTGGGGTGTCATTTTTGCTAGGTGCATGCTATGTGTTGGAAATATCATATAAATGGACAACTTTGTGTAAAAATAAAAGCGTTTTCATTTTTTTCCCACATTTTCCAAAAACTATTGGAAAAAAATGACATGTTCAAATGACTCACTATGCCTTATAGTTTATAGGTTGTGGTGTTTGCTTTCCAAAATGGGGTCATTTTGTGGGCAATTCCATTGTCCTGGTGCTCCAGGACCTTCAAAAGTGTAATAGGTAGGTGGTTGAGAAATGTGATGTGTAATTTGTGCCCGTAGAACGCCTGAAGGTGCTAATTCAATGTTGGGCCTCTGTATGTGGTCAGGCTATGTAAAAGTCTCACACATGTGGTATTGCCATACTCAGGAGGAATAGCAGAATGAATTTTGGGGTGTCATTTTTGCTATGTACATGCTATGTGTTGGAAATATCTTATAAATGGACAACTTTGTGTAAAAAAAATGGACCATTCAAAAGACTCATTATGCCTCATAGATTATTCCTTGGGGTGTTTGCTTTCCAGAATGGGGGCAATTCCATTGTCCTGGAGCTCCAGGGCCTTCAAAAATGTGATAGGTCGTCATGACATTAGATGTGTGATTTATGTCCTTAGAATACCTGACGGTGCTCCCTGCATGTTGGGCCTCTGTATGTGGCCAGGCTGTGAAAAAGTCTCACAAATGTGGTATCGCCATACTCAGGAGGAGTAGCAGAATGTGTTTTGGGGTGTAATTTGTGGTATGCATATGCTGTGTGTGAGAAATAACCTGTTACAATGAAATTTTTTTGAAAAAGAAAAAAACAAACAATATTCATTTTTCAAAGAATTGTGGGAAAAAATGACAACTTCAAAAAATTCACCATGCCTCTTAATAAATACCTTGGAATGTCTACTTTCCAAAAAGGGGTCATTTGGGGGGTATTTGTACTTCCCTGGCTTGTTAGGGTCTCAAGAAATGAGGCTGTCAGTATCAGGTGTGATCAATTTTCAATGATTGGCACCATAGCTTGTAGACGCTATAACTTACACAAGGACCAAATAATATACACTAATTTGGCTTATTTTTACCAAAGATAGGTAGCAGTATAAATGTTGGCCAAAATTTACAAAGAAAAATTACTAATTTGCAAAATGTTATGACAGAAACAAAGAAAAAGGCATTTTTTCACAAAATTTTCAATGTTTTTTATTTATATCACAAAAAATAAAAAAAAAACCCTAGTGATTAAATACCACCAAAAGAAAGCTCTATTTGTGTGAAAAAAAGGACGCAAATTTCATATGGGTACAATGTTGCATGACTGAGTAATTGTCATTCAAAGTGTGATAGCGCTGAAAGCTGAAAAATGGCCTGGACAGGAAGGGGGTTTTCCTGCCCAGTATTGATGTGGTTAAACATTTAAAACAAGGCGATACTACTCTTCCAAAAAAGAGTTGCATTATTTATAAAAAGGAAAAAATAAAAACAAAAATAGAAATAAGTGTGCAGCAATGCAAGTGTTTATGGATCCCAGAGAAACTACATGGGGCTCTTGATGCAGGAGTATGTAAATATATCTGTAAGATAGGAGAAGCAGTATATATGGTGTAGGAGAGTGAAAGTCTAAATATGTATTTCTGTTAGAACAAATGAATAAAAATAAAAATGTAAAAAAAAATTTTTAGGATGGTAAAATTAAAAATAAAAATGAAAATGTGTAAATATAGAATATAACAAAAATCTATATATACATATTCATATAAGAACATAATGCGCGGGATAAAAATTGGACCAAACTGTACTTGTTACGCATAAGAATAGGGGCAGGAGGGAGGAAGAGGGGGTGGTGTTTTCGCTTTGGGAAGAGACCCCCAAGTGATGATTACATCATTCTGCTAATAATTGGACAAAAAACAGTTCAGATCAATATCAATATTGAGTCCATCAGGTCGTAAAGTATTTAAAAGATAAATCCATTTTGTTTCATTCAATTTCATTTAATGTGATCAATAGCGTAGAAGGTCAAGAGGGAGGCATCTCTGTTATGTGTGTCCCTAAAGTGTCTCGAGAGGCTATGGTACTTAAAACCCTTCTGAATGTTTTTGATGTGCTCGCGTATTCTTGCATATAAGGGCCTAGTGGTTCTTCCCACATATTGAAGTTGACACGGACATTCAATAATGTAAGTAACATATGAGCTGGTACACGTAATTAGCTGATTAATTTTGTAACACTTACTTGTGGCAAAGGAGACAAAACTTTCTTTTTTCTGTGGCTGCTTCCTAGTTACCCTACAAGGAAGGCATTTTTGGCATCTGAAAAAATATTTTAGTTCAGGAAATCATTGAATGTTTTTGGGTGGGGGTCAATAACCTTATGTACTAATTTATTTCTTAGATTAGGGGCCTTCCGATAAATGAAGTTAGACTTGCCAGGTATGAGGTTTCTTAAGATTCGGTCTGACTGCAAAATAGGCCAGTGTTTCTTAATTATTCTTTCCACTTGCCTATACTGTCTATTAATACCTGTTAAAAAGGCAAATTCCATGTTAGCTTCCTTCTTGGGTCTCTTCGTGAGGAGAGCATCTCTACCCAAATGTCTAATCTCTCCTTTTAACTTTATCAAATCACTTTCTTTGTAACCTTTTTCAGTGAATCTTTCGATCAGTGTATTTGCCTGGTCATTATAATCATCATCATGTTTGCAGTTTCTGCGAAACCTTATTAATTGCCCTTTGGGTACATTAGTGATCCACCTTGGGTGGTGGTGACAACTTTTGGTGGGAATGTACCCATTTCTGTCTGTTTTTTTAAAATAAGTTCTTGTACTCAAACGCCTGTTATCCTTAAACATTTTCAGTTCCACTTCGGTCCCTTTCCATATCACAATTATATCATCAATGGACCTTTTCTAAAACTTCAATTTGGGTCTGGGTACGTTGAAAATCTGTTCCTCCTCCCACTTACTCATAAAAACGTTTGCCACACTGGGTGCGTATTTAGCGCCCATGGCAACTCCTTTTCTTTGTACGTAATAGTCATTCTTATACCAAAAAAATTGTGACTCATGGCTAAATCCAGCACTTTTTTCAAAAATTTAATCTGTTCTTGTTTGAGGTCTGTGAATTTCTGCAGAGTCCATTCAGCGGCTACCAGCCCATCTTTCTGTACAATGTTAGTGTACAGAGCATTTACATCTATGGTTACTAACAAATCATCGTCATCCACTATGATGTTTTTCAACTCATCAATTAGTTGTGCACTATCTCGGAGATAAGATTTGCCAAACTGGATTGTTGGTTGAAGAAATTTGTCCACATATTCCCCCAATCTGGAAAAGAGGGAGTCAACCCCACTGATGATGGGCCTCTCCTGTGGTTTGGTTTGATTTTTATGTATTTTCGGCAGGTAATATATAACAGGGGTTCTAGCCGATTCCGGTTCCAGATATTTCGCTTTTTTTTGTTGAGAGACCCAAGAAGGAAGCTAACATGGAATTTGCCTTTTTAACAGGTTTTAATAGACAATATAGGCAAGTGGAAAGAATAATTAACAAACACTGGCCTATTTTGCAGTCAGATTGAATCTTAAGAAACCTCATACATGGCAAGCCTAACTTCATTTATCGGAAGACCCCTAATGTAAGAAATAACTTAGTACATAACATTATTGACCCCCCCAAAAAACATTCAATTATTTCATGAACTAAAAGGTTTTTTCAGATGCCAAAAATGCCTTCCTTGTAGTGTAACTAGGAAGCAGGCAAAGAAAAAAGAAAGTATTGTCTTCTTTGCCACAAGTATAAGTTACAAAATCAATCAGCTAATTACGTGTACCAGCTCATAAGTTATATATTTTTGTTATATTCTATATTTACACATTTTCATTTTTATTTTATTTTTACCATCCTAAAAAAACTTTTTTACATTTTTATTTTTATTAATTTGTTCTAACATAGAAATACATATTTAGACTTTCACTCTCTTACACCATATATACTGCTTCCCCTATCTTACAGATATATTTACATACTCCTGCATCAAGAGCCCCCATGTAGTCTCTCTGGGATCCATATACACTTGCATTGCTGCACACTTATTTCTATTTCTATTTTTGTTTTTATTTTCTCCTTTTTATAAATAATGCAACTCTTTTTTGGAAGAGTAGTATTGCCTGTTATAAATAAAATTGACACGTTAATATTATTACATACAAAAGAAGGATGATGATTGTCGCAAAAAAGAGATCTTAAAATGGCTGCAGTCACGTGATAGCAGGTTGCTAGGTTACGATTGGGGCATATAAGCCCGTGGGTATAGCAAGATGGCATCGCCTCCGATGACGTCCGATGACGAAACGCATAAGGAGGAGCCTATACGTCACGACGCTAACCCATACAGTTACACATGGAGCAGCGGTGATCTCTTACAGGCTTGATCTGACTTCTAAAAGTGTGAGTACGGTCGGCACTTGTGTGCCTAGTTTTATCTCGCATACAGTATCACACTATTGTGCTCTTTCCTCTCTCCTATATGGCAAACGGAGGACACAGGTCTGAATCCTAATTGAGTATGGATGAATGAGAACGGCAGCCGGCCGGCTCCGTTGCTGATATGGTGAACGGAGCTGAATAGTTATACCTTCTCCTCCTGCCTCACACTTAGCCCTGAAAGGCCAGCAGAGGGCGCGTTATATATGAACTCAATCCGCATCCAATATCACTTTTCCTGGCCACAAGAGACATATTGAACGTTTGGTACTGAATTTATACAATTCGTTTTTGGCTTTGAATTTATGTTTATGTGTCTGTTCAATAGGTTAAAGGCACTTTATAATTTTTAGTACGGCATACATTATATATCCATTTGTGTATTATCTCCAAGCATTTTTGCACATATCAACAACTTTTTATTTTTTCTAATTATTTTGCACAGTTATTTGCACCTTTACTTGGACTTGCACTTTATATTTGCTCGTTTGCACATTGGTGCCCTTAGGCATATGCACAAGTATATTTGCACTAAAGTAATACACTTTATTGCACATTTTGCACATAACCATTTTTTGGCAGCGCCACTCTGCCATATTTATTTATATTAACCACTTTATTTTACTTGTGTGAATATAAAAGTCTCCCAGGGTAATATTGTCCCAATCAGTCCTATTATACTCACGATAATTCCTTTATCTGGCTTGTTGTCAGAGCTGCCATCAGATCCCTGAAATGAGGACCCTCCAGATTGTTCTTAGACAGGTCCAGTATTTTCAATGTCTGATTATTTCTTACTCCAGATGCCAGGTGGGCGCAGGAACTGTCTGTTAGGTTGTTGTTAGCCAAACTGTAGAAGAAGAGAAGAAAGATAGCAGAGTGTATTTTTTTTAGATTGTAAGCACTCAGGAGTAGGGCCCTTCCAACTTGATCCTTGAATTGTATTGCAACTGTACTGTCTTCCTTTATATTGTAAAGCACTGCACAACCTCTTGATGGTAGGTAAATCTTATATATAATAATAAAAATAATATTAATGATAAAGTAAATAAAAATTATTTTTTTCCCTCAAAAATTAATATAAATATTCACTATATGATGAGAGCTAATTTTGCTTTACTGAAATCATTTATATTTAGATAAAAAATCCAGTAAATATAATCTTATAAGAAAAAATGTTATAATGCAATAGACACACCAATATTGCCATCCATGTACAGAGACTCTGATATCTCCACTGTCAAGAACACAATTGACATATTGTACTATAATCTCCTTGCGTCATGTGCATATGCCGACATTGTGAGGCCGGAATCAGCATGGTCAATGATTGGATGGAATGAACGTTTTTGATATTCTATTTATTTCTGCTAATAAAATCTCTGTACTCATAAGCAATAATGCAGAGATCCCCTCACATTGAATAGTGAATATGCAGTAATGGGGAGATCCCCTGACACTAATGAGGGGAACCCCCAACCAGTGGTGGCTGGTGCTCCATATTTTGGGGGGGCGGCAAACAGACCACCCGGCTGTCCCCTTCCAGTTGGTCAGTCAGTCAATACCCCCCCCGTCACTGGGTCGCTCGATAAATCCCCCTGCTCGCCCCTCCGTCTGTCCATCCGCCAGCCCCGCACTTACCCCATCAAGGTCCCAGGAAGCTTCGGCTTCCCCCTGCATCTTCTCCTCCCTGCTTCTGCTCCAGCCAATCCGGTTGCTTCTATTCTTGGCCAATCGGGTCTCAGGACCCAATTCCTGATTGGCCAGGAGGAGAAGCAGGAAGACAATAGTGAATATTAATTTGCTATTGTCACACTACTGGGTGGGCTCAGGGCACAGTGCTCTGCACCCCGAGCCCACCTTTTTATTGGAGCCAATTAGAGACTCTGGCTCTAATCATGTGCTTGAAAAAAAACATGCATGTAGATTGGGGGGGCATTGCGCACGGTTTGGAGGGTGGCCGCCACCGCCCCAACACTAAATCAATTTAATGTGCCACATTAATATTCTCCATATTGCCACAGATAACATTTAGGCTGGATTCCCACCTGTACCATGCAAATTCCAGCCTGCCGAGAAGGGGCGGAGCCACTGTTCGCGGCTCCTGTCCGTTCTAACAGCGCAGCAGCTGCGGGGTGAGGGAGGGGCCGCGAGCAGGGGAAAATATCCCTGTTCAGTGCGGAGCGCATCTCCGTGTTAGATGCACTCCTATTGAACACAATGGGCTGGGAATTCGCACTGCATTGCACAGAAAACGCACGCGTGTTCTGTGCAATGCGGACTGCGAATGCACTGAACCTATGTGAAAAACAATGTGTTTTCAAGTGTGCTGCGAATTGGATGTGGTTTAAGCTGCATCCAATTTGCATAGGTGTGAACCCAGCCTAAAGGTAGTCAATCCCCTTCATTTAAAATGTTAGGTGGACCTAAAGGTAGAAGCAGAGTTTCTGTGCCTGGTGATATCTACAGGCTGGTTACATCTGCCTTTTCTTTCTGAGATTGGCCATGCTATACAACCAGAGCACATGCAGGTTGAGTGAAGCACATGATTATGTAAAATAAATGTGCCACACTAGAATTACACCCAAAAAATGTGATAAACCAAATATTACAAAGTAAATAATATATAATAGACAATAAGAATGTACACAGTCTCTCATAAAGCGATTCCAGAAGCTTCCAAAGAAAAGGCTTCCACCACCGTAATCCATCACCATTAAGAGATCCAAATCTGCTTTCCAGATGTTGGTGACACTCAAGACTCTCTCCATGTATTGAACAATTATCCACACTGGTCATCTCTACCATTACTCTGGAAAATAATTCCCTGGAAACCACTCTCTCTCTCTATTCCAGATGACTCCCCAACACCATTCACTACAAAACAATGCATGCAGGTAAGCACCCAACACAAGAGAATAATATGCTCCACATAGTGTGAAAATTGTGTGCATTTGATTACAAAATCAATTAAAAGTGCACTCACAAAGTTAAAATAGTATACAGTGCTGTAAAAAGCATCCCAACATATACAAATCATGTTACTAGCATACTTCTGGTTTACCGGTCAGCGTGACAAAGCCACAGCAAAGCTCCACCCGATATGTTTAGTCATAAATCTGTCATAAATCATAAATCATAAAACTGAACTCTACTCTAATCTGTGTATTTTTTGCTATGGTATTTGTCAGCTGAAGCAATCCACTCTCAACTGAACTCTACTCTAATATCTATGTATTTTTGGTATGGTATGTGTCAGCTGAAGCAATCCACTCTCAACTGAACTCTACTCTAATCTGTGTATTTTTTGCTATGGTATGTGTCAGCTGAAGCAATCCACTCTCAACTGAACTCTCCGTTGTCTACCTTGTCCGGTGTATGGTATCGTTTTTATGTATCTATAATCTCATCTCAAGTCAACTCTCACCTAACGAAGTCGACTGTGTATGGTATCGTTTTTTATGTGTCTAATCTCATCTCAAGTCAACTCTCACCTAACGAAGTCGACTGTGTATGGTATGGTTTTTATGTATCTATAATCTCATCTCAAGTCAACTCTCACCTAACGAAGTCGACTGTTTATGGTATCGTTTTTTATGTGTCTAATCTCATCTCAAGTCAAAATACTAAATACTAAATACTGTCTAAATACTGATTTGTATAGCCCACCTCGAAACGACACCGAAACAGTGCGACTGGCCATTTGGTCTTCATACGATCATTGTACTAAACATATACAACCCTACGAAAAATGTCGTGACATA
>BLSH010339244.1:0-27314 GCA_018402905.1 Glandirana rugosa | reverse complement strand
CGCTCGCTCCACCGCTCCTAGTGGCTTGGGGGGGGGGGGTGTATTTTTTTCCATTATCTGTGCCCCTTTCTGATGATCATCTGCTGATTGGAGTGGAGGGACTATTTCTTCAGTTTCGGGCACATGCCCATTCCGCTCCCGCTCACATGTTTTTCCACCTTGGCTCAAGTTCCGGCCAGCCACCTGCCTGCCTATATCCTTGCTTTCCCTGGCGGAGTGATCCTTTGATCGACCCCCTTCCCAGCCAGTGTCATTAGTATAGTGGCAGTGCATATTTTTTAGCACTGATCACCGGTTGCCACAAAGAGTCAAAAATGTCACTTAGAGGTTGATTTACTAAAGCTGTGTGCAAAAAACAGTGCAGCTGTGCATGCTAGCCAATCAGCTTCTAACCTCATCTTGTTCAATCAAGCTTTGACAATATGGCACCATTCACACAGGGGCGACTGTCGCTCCGACTTGGGTAGCCTCAAGTCGCCCCAGGTCGCTTGACATCTGAAATCCCATTGAAATGAATGGGAGCCGTCTTAATGTACACTACTGTAGTCGGAACGACTTCAGAAAAGGTTCCTGTACTACTTCTAGGCGACTTCTATCCGACTTGTGCCCATAGAATTGAATAGAAGTCGCCTCCAAGTCGGATCCCCCATCTAAATAAAAGCGACTTTGTAGTGAAAAGAATACAATTTATTTTTAGGCAACCCCCTCCCTCCCTTTTCTGATTGGTCAAGGCAAAGTCGCCTGGAAAAAGTCGTGTTGTAAAGTCGCCTCAAGTCCCTGGAAGTCGCGCCGAAAGTCGCGCTGAAATTGCCTAGCAAAGTCGCGTCGAAGTCGGGTTGCCCCTGTGTGAATGCAGCCTAAAACCTTGAAGCTGATTGGTTTCTGGGTGGAGTTGCACCAAATTTTGCACTTTCAAGCTTTAGTAAATCAACCCCTTAAGCCCCGTACACACGGTTCGACGATCGCACGTACGATCGCGTCGAATCGTATGTTGGCTGTTGTATGCAGCATACTGACTGCACTACACGATCGTACGGCCGTGGAAAGAACGTTCAGGTGCATTTAATTAGCATCCAGCCATTCCTGACTTTGAGCATGCGTGTTTTGCACAATACAACTTGTTGTACCAACTGCTCTGTACACACGATACAACGGTCGTATGAGAGCTTGTTGGTACGACCAAGTTTTCTAGTCTGCTCATACAACACCCTTGTACAACGTATGTTTGACTGTTCAAATCACGCATACGAACGATTGATTTTGCATACAACGGTCGTGAGTACGACCTGTTGTATGCGATCGTCGAACCGTGTGTACGAGGCTTAAGTGTCCAATTTGTCCGCCGCAATAGCGCAGCCCCATTATAAGTCACTGAGTGCCGCCATTACCAGTAGAAAAAAAAATATGTCCCCGGATTTCATTCTAAAAATCTGGTCACCTTAGCATATGTGATATACTCACAGTAATTCCTCGATATGGCTTGTTGTCAAAGCTGTCATCAGATCACTGAACTGAGGACCCTCCAGATTGTTCCAAGACAGGTCTAATGTCCTCAGTGTCTGGTTATTTTGTATTCCAGATGCCAGGTGAGGGCTGGAACTGTCTGTCAGGTAATTATTAGACAAACTGTAGAAAAGAGAAGAAATTACATTTCTTTAGAAATTAAATCAGGCGGAGTTCATTTCTCTTTATTAGAATCATTTATGTTAGATCACTTTATAGAACTTATCATTTTTTTGGAAATATGTTACAATGGAGTGGATACACCAATGTTGTCATCCATGTGTACAGACGGTGATATCTCCATATACAAGATCATCACAGAACACCACTGACATGCTCTCACATGCTCTCTAACAGAACTAAATTCTTCAAAGCAGGTCTCTAGGACGATGTGGACATTCAGCTTCAGGGGAGTCCCACACTGTAAACAGCTCAGAGCCAGCAAAAATCTGAAACAGTCTCTAGCAAACAGCAACAGTCTCTCCAGGATCTCTCGGGCCTTTACTGTCCCTGTATACATGGATACCTCCCTCCAGTATCAGCCAGACTCGGTACCATGAGCTTGCCGGCCAGATCCTCTGTAGACTTCACCCCAGACTGTTCCTCATACTTTAGGAACAGGCCCCCCCCCCAGCTCTCTCTGAGCTGGGTTTACATTAAACCACTTGTGGGCTCCACTGGATAGCCCAGGAAGGAAGGCAGACAGCCCCCCCCCCCAGCTGGGTCTCTCTCCATCAGGCTAAGCACCCTTCTGTTCTAGGTCCCAGGCTGATTATGCATACCCCAGCCCCCTGCTGGTCACCATCCTGACCAGGGATTGGCTGAGGCTGCATAAATATTCATGCTGCCCCCATTTGATTACTCCACACTTATGTTCCAGAACCCCCCCCCCCTCCCCCCAGAGAGTTCTGGAATGCAGGGAGGAGCAATCAAACTTGTAGCCTGTGAAATCCAGAACAGCCAAATGCAATCAACCTGCTCCTCGGGCTACAGAGGAGCCACACTAGATTTGCCTAAACTTACCAGCACCTAAAATTAGGAGGGTGCTACCATATTACAAGCATTCTGCCCCTTTGTGTATGTGTAACTGCAGGATTGGAAAGGCCAGGGTGGCAGCTGATTGGGCCAGCACTAACAGCTTCCTGCTGGGTTCAGAGTGAACCCAAACTCATCCTTAGTAGGAACCCAACTTCGTTTGTAGGCAGGTGCCTACTTTTGGGATGCAAACTACCCAGGGTGGGGGGTCAGAGCCCCCCTGCCTTAAAGCACCCACTTTAACTGTTAATGGCATATGGCCTGGTATGGTTCAGGAGAGGGGAGGGTGCTCGTTCGTCCCCTCCCCTTCCCAGACCTGCCAGACTGCATGCCGCATGATTATGGGGGGGGGACCCTACGCCGGTTTTCTTTTAATAGACGGGTGTCGGCAATTGTAACCGCGAGTCAATTTAATGGGATTTGACTCGTTTTTTTTTTCTCAAGAAATTTCAGTTTTGCTGTAGCATGTTCTGTATATGCTACAGATGCGCCACTGTACAGGCACATTAAGGGGACCCCCCAGGCACTATATTTAACACTTTCGCTGCCAGGTGTACGGATGGACCTACATCGTACGGACATAACGGTGGGGGGTATTACACACGATCCAGCCGCTGCAGCCACAGGGATTGTGTGAAACTGAGAGGCAGACTCCTGCTTGTCAGGTGAGAGTGTTCGGGCAGCGCCGCTGTCGCCCGATCGCTCTCATGGACCCCGTATCCCTCCCACGTGCGTGCTCCCGCCATGCTTACCGGGCTCCGATTGCCCATCGGCGGGCCCAGGATGTTCATGGCAGGTGACAATGGCTGGAGGGGAAGGAGAAGAGTGGATACACGTCCAATCTCCTCCCCTTCTTGCAGTGACCTGGAAAGCGATGTCTCTGACATCACTTCTGGGTCATGTTGTCCGTATCTCTGGCTCACTCAGCCGAGAAATAATGTACAGAGGAGACATTGGGGGTCTTTTAGACCCTGCATGTCTCAATAAAGAGAACCTGTCACCAAAAAACATCACATAGGGGACTTTTTGTCCCCTATGTGATGAAAAAAGGAAGTTAAGTAAGAAAAAAAATTATTTATTTTTTTTGCAAAAAATAAAGTTACTCACAAACACATAAAATCCCCCCAAAAAATGTTGAGGCCCCCCCACCCCCACATATACACACGCACAAACGTAAATGCATGAGTCAGGGCACCTACGCGTGAAAATGTTGACTGCGATACACATGTTATATATCGAGTGAGAGCAATAATTCTAACTCAAAGCTTCCTCTGTAACACTAAACTGATACCTATAGGGGGCTTCTGATGCGTCACCTATAGAAAATATAGGGTACTGAAGTTTGACGCCATTTCACGGGGTGTACAAAAATGTAAGGTTTGGCATGTTGGGTATCTATTTACTCGGCGTAACCTTGTCTTTTATATTTTATTAAAAATGTGCGTAATTTATTGCGTTTATTCGCCCGACAATTCATGTTAGTGTGTTTTTACTGACATTTTGCGTTTCCTAGACCTTTGCGGTAATATCATGTGACATAAAAAAATTGGAACTACCACTATTTTATTCTCTAGGGTGTCTGCTTTCAGAAAATATATAACGTTTGGGGGTTTTGTGTAATCGTAAGGCCTAAAATGATTTTTTAAACATGTGTGCCAAAAAGGCAAAAAAACGGCTCTGGCAGAGAAAGGGTTGAAGGAATTTTTCATTTTTATTGTTGCACTTTAAGCATCATTAAAATCACTGCTCCTGAAAAAAGCTAATTTAAAAAAAATATATATATATTGATACATGTCCCCTAGGGCAGTGCCCAGACCCCCAATACCCCTTTTATGGCCAATTACTTGCATATAAGCCTTCAATATGGGCATTTTTTATTTTTCATGTTCGGCCCCCATAGACTTCAATGGGGTTTGTTGTTTGGGTTAGAACATCTCCCCTGTTCCGGAGTTCTGCTGCAAACCGAACAGGGGGGGTGTTCAGTCCATCCCAGGCCATGAAGAATTAAGGCAGTTCTGAAGGCAAAAGGGGGTCCAAACCGGTACTAGCGCGGTGTACATAATAAAGTGGCGGTGAGTGTATTTCTCTTTGAAAATGAAGTATTACCTGATGTGTTCACAAATATATACACAGTCTGCATATAATAAAAAACAAAAAACAATAATGATTAGTATTTTCTTTGGGAAAATTCCAGTTTAACCACTTCAGCCCCAGAAGGATTTCACACTTTAGGACTAGATCTCTTTTTGCGATTCGGCGCTGCGTCGCTTTAACTGACAATTTGCGCGGTCGTGCGATGTTGCACCCAAACTAAATTTGCATCCTTTTTTTCCCCACAAATAGAGCTTTCTTTTGGTGGTATTTGATCACCTCTGCGTCATTTCTAATCACCGCTATAAACAAAAGAAGAGCGACAATTTTGCAAAAAAAATTTTTTGTTACTTTTTGCTAAAATATAAATCTAAAAAAATATAAAAAAAACATTTTTTTTAATCAGTTTTGGCCGATTTATATGGTTCCTCATTTTTGGTATAAAAAAAAAAAAATCGTAATCGGCGTTTATTGATTGCTTTGCGCAAAAGTTGCCGCGTTTACGAATGATGAGAATTCATTTCTGGGGTTTTTATTTTTTTTACATTTTTACTAGTAATGATCTGAATGAATAAGCGATCTGCGATTTTTAGCGGTACTGTGATATTGCGGCGGACATGTCAGGCCATTTTGACACTTTTTTTGGGACCATTGGCATTTATACAGCGATCAGTGCTAAAATGCACTGATTACTGTGTAAATGCCATTGGCAGTGAAGGGGTTAACCTGCAGGGGGCGCTCTAAGGGTTAACTGTGTTCCCTCAGCGTGTTCTAACTGTATGGGGGCTGGGCTGGCAGGGGGAGGGGAGTGATCACGGCTCCCATATACAGGAAGCCTGTGATCACAGCCCTTCCCCATCTATGAGAACGGAGATCCGTGTTTACATGCATGGACCTCCGTTCTTTCACTGCAGGGGGGCCATCGTGGGTAGCCGGCGGAGATCGAGTCCGCCGCACCCGCTCCCTGGCCTCCCGGAACACAGTGTGCGCGCCCACAATACTAGTTATCGCGCCGGTTTGCGATAACGAGCCACTTTGTCGCCGGGCGGTCGGTAAGTGGTTAACAAAACAATGTGATTGTTCATATTTAATCCTTACCTCAGGCACTTGATGGTATGTAGAGCTGGAATAAGTTTCTTCAATCCTTCACCCTGAATATTACATGACGCTATATTTACTTCTGTCTCTCTGCAGGATTGAAGGATAAAAGACAGCACAGAGCAGTCCAGGGGGCTGAGGGGGACACCAAACAAGTCAACTTCCTTTGATCCGAAACATTGCTCCACCAGAGCCTTATTCCTGCTCTCATGGAGACAGTAGAAGGCATTAAGAAGTTCTCTCTTGTCTCGTGTAGAGTTCTCAGGTTGTTGTTTTGCAATTTTCTCCTGGATCCAGTTGATGACATGTCTGGCAGCCTCAGTAGACAATTCTCCCACATGAGACTTTAACATGGATCTAGTAGAAGAGTCTGAGAGACCGCAGAGGAAACAGAAAAATATCTCAGCACGGCCGTCATTGAAATGTCTTGCCCCAACAAATGTTTCCTGTAGTTTGTCAGCATTATAGTTCATAAAATATACCAAAGCGGCAAAAAACTCCTGAAGAGTGAGATGTAAGAAGGTGTAGTCCACATCAGGATGGTGACCAGATTCCATGATGAAACTTGAAAAGAGATGTTTATCATTTCTCACACTGAATGAGTCCAGATGTCTCTCATCAAATACAGTCATGTGATTTATGACTCCATGTTCTGCCATCCAACCAATAGATGTCAGCAGTTCTCGGGTAGTGTAAGCATCATCTTTATTCTGGCTGTGATTGGCCAAAATGTTGGAGACGAAGGTCACAAAAAGTTGCGTCACTGTTTTAGGCAATGATGCCATCAGCTGATCTGTGTTTGTTGGTTGGGCTCTGAAGCACATTGACAACACCGTACAGATGATCCAGCAGTATGATGGGATATAACAGAAAGTGTACAGTGTGTCGTTCTCCTGCACATAATCAAAAGCCTTTTCTGAGACTTCATCATTTCCAAAGAAATTTTTAAAGAAGACCAGTCGGTCTCCATGGAGAAATCCCATTATCTCTGTTATTCTCTGGAAAACGCCAGTATCAATGGATGCCAGTCTGGTTGGGCGGCTAGTTATTAGTACAGAGCAACCTTTAAGTAGACTCTGCCTTGCCAAACTGACCACAATCTCACCAAAATCTCTTCTCTGTTTGGGATTGGACACTTTACATAATCTGAAATCCATTTGGTGAATACTTTCATCTAGGCCATCAAATATAAACAGAAGTCTCTCGGGATATTGCAAAATATTTCCAATTTGGCTCTCCAGATATGCATACTGATGGAGAATCATCTCCTCCAAGCTGACCTCTCCCAGTCTATTAAGGTCCCGGAATCGGAAGAAGAAGACAAAGGCAAATCTCTGGTAGTGTTTTCCGTTCACCCAGTCATAGACAAACTTCTGCATCAGTGTGGTCTTCCCTATTCCTGGCACTCCACTCACCATTACTGCGTTTGGTACACAGTGGGACTGGTGGTTCCATCGGAACAGCTTGTTGGGGGAAATGTGTTCCAGTCGAGATTTTGTCTCCTTCAAGTATTCCACATGTTTTACCCCAGTCTGTATTAGCTCATTCTGCGGACGCTGCCTGAACTGATTGGTGGAGACTATAATCAGGTTCACATAACGCTCATTGATCAGGAACCCTTGTGGTTCCATGGTAGTTCCCGGTGGCCTATGCTCCACTAGAATCTCAGTCTTTGCCATCAGATGTTGTTTGTGCTTTTCTTGAATATCTGGGAATAGAATGGAAATAATTATTGACTCTTGATTTAAAAAAAAAACAGCAGAGAATATGATGTTTATCACTATTATTTGTCACAATCCAGCCATGAGTGAATTTAAGTCCAAATCATACACCACTAATAGGAATAAGACAAACGTATCTGGGTTTGGTGTGAGGCTGGTTCGGCAGACATCCAGGTTCAATTTAAGTCAATACGACAGGGTTTCTCAACCAGGGTTCTGTGGAACCCTAGGGTTCCTCCAGAGGTTGCTAGGGGTTCCTTGAGCAATGGTCAATTTCTACCTCTCAGATAAATTCCCAATGATACCATTGATCTTTTCAGCTATCTGTAAGGGGGTAATTCTTCCCAATGACCACAAGTGTAAGGAGCATTCTTCCCATTGCCCATCACACTAATGTATCATGAGTTGTAGCTTTTTCATTTTTAGTAGGGGTTCCCCGAGACCGGAGAATTATTTCAAGGGTTCCTCGGTGTTCAAAAGGTTGAGAAAGCCTGCAGTAGGAGCTGAATGTTAACAATCAGTTCTGGCCAATGTCATTTGTTTTGACAAGGGATTGTCAAACAAATGACATGGGGGGGGGGGGTTTGGGGACCATGTATTAAAGCAAAAATAAGTAAAAATGATATTTACAACACCAACATTTACAAAGAAAGAAAAATGCTATTTAAAGGATGCTAGTAAAGGAGCATTGGATGGGGATTCCACCTATACCAGACCTTTATCCTGTGTCATGTCATGTCTATATTTGGTCAATGACATCACCTGGGAGACCCCACCCCTTTGTTAGCTGTCATCCGCCGAAGCTCTCATTCTCGGGCAAGACGTTTTCAAGAGAGGATCATGTCAGTGGTTGCCATTTTTTTGGCAGGTCGGTGGGTATCGCATGGATCTGCATCACTGGACCACATGATTGATGGTGGACTTACATTGTGGGAAATATTTTGTCTTTTTTTTAAATTAAATTAAAAATGTCTAAATCAAAATATTTAACTCGAAATTGTCTGATCAGGGTCTAGAAGCTCTCAATGAAGTGGACAGTACAAATGAAGTGCGAAAATTCCAACACCACCACCAAGAAAGGAGACCACACAGTCTCCAAAATGTCAGTGAAAGGTGATGGTGAAGGATGGATTTTTGCCCATGTTTTATTTACCTGTCATGTCAGGAGTTAGTGAGTGTCCGAATTCATCCATCAAAATCTGCTCAACCAAATGCTCACCTGTAGAGAGAAATATAAAATGACGGGTCATGAAAGATTGAAGCTGACCTTTCACATCAAACCACATAAAAGTACACATTAGAATTAGGTTCAAATAACCATAGAATATATCTAATGCTATGTTATATTTAACAAGATTTAAGATTGTGAATGAGTGTCATGCATCCACCTCCAGCAACTCTATTTGGCCACTCTCGGTGACACATCCTTGTTGCTGTAGATGAGGACATGCCCATTTCACACCGATTAGCCACATATGGTAAACCCATGTTGAGCATCTCCTTTTTTAATCAGCTGGTCACTCCATTTGCCTAGCCTTCCTATTCTGCTGCATTGGCCAGTGGCATACGCCCTTGCCCCTGGCTTCCCTGCTCTAATTGGCTGCACATTTCTGGTGCCAAATTTAGGCATCGCAAGCCCAAGTCTTCGGCCTTGTGATAGAGTTTGCCACCAAGCTCCCTTCCTGTCTTGCCCTACCTGCTGTGTTTCCTGTCCTTTGGATTCCTCATTGTAGACCCCTGCCTTCTACCTGGACTACTCTTTTGGATTGCCACCTGAACTTGACCATTGTGATTGTCCTCTACAGGCCTTGACCTCAGAACTGTCTACTGGATTATTCTTGCCCACTACCTGCCCTGATCTGATCCCAGAACTGTCTACTGGATTATACTTGCCTGCTATCTATTTTAAACTTCAACTGTTCCAGAATTCCACTACCAGACGTTTTCTTCTACCTGACCAGCTATGAGATCACAGGTACCCTTCCTTGTCTCAGTTGCTCAGTCCCAGTGCCATCTAGCCAAGAACTATAGCATTCTGTAGTAAGGGAGCAACCAAGTATGGGTAGCCCTGTATAGCCTCTGATGCAGCCGGCTAGTGAAAGCGAAACCGATCAGGCCGTTCCTTATCTGGGCCACCATTAGCCTCATGGATCAATAAGTATTGATCTTTATATCTCCTGCATGTGCACCAAAGGCTTTTATTTGTTTGCCATGGATTACCACCTTTCATTATATTTTGGGCTGAATTAATTTCAACTATCGGAGATATTGATTTGAGTGGAGTTGCTAGCTGGATGTATGGAATTTAAGCCGACTCACCATGGATTTTATGTGTCTCCCAAGTATAAAGTACCACCTGTGACCAGCCATTACCAAAGGTTGAAGTCTCTGTGAACCATATAGTCATCTATGGCTGCACTCCACTGTATGAGATACTACACCTCGAGATATCCACATCTGTTTCTGGTGGATTTCTATCTTATTTGGCTCCTCTGTATCATACTACCATTTATATGTAGTGCCCCCTGGTAGGTGGGAGCTAAAGTATGGAGTTTTTGTTAGGTGAGGTAAAATTTAGTCAGGCCTGACGGAGAGCAGGCCTGATTGTTTTTGGTTTCTGGGCTGGGAGTGGCTCAGGTAGGATTGGGCAGTTCCTAGATGGTGTCATCGGATCCTCCTACTTCTTTTCAGAAGGGACTGAAACATTCTGGAGAGAGAGGCTGGAGGGGAGGTGTAAACATCTGGGTGTTCTAAGGAGCCCTGACCAATCCCCAATCTGGGTTGGCAGGGGGCAGGCCTCCTTAAATACCTTGGGACAGCCCAGTGTGGGGAGGAGAGTGTCGGGTGGAAGAGTGGAGATGTAGCAGGTGCTGTGCAGGCCTTACCCAGGAGGGAGCCCCCAGTCTGGGGGGGTGATCTTGAGGCCTGGAGGTTCGGGTGCATCCAGGAACGCAGTCAGTTCTTGGAGCAGCACAAGGGAACAGGAGAGCAGCAGAAAAGCTACATAAAGACTCTTTAAAGGATCCCCCGGTGTCAGTGAGTGACAGACCCTGGGAGCTGGACAAAAAGGCTGGAGTGAGCTGGGAGGAGACAGTGGACAGTCTGTGGAGGTCAGAGGAGCCAGTCAGGGAAAGGCAAGTCTCTGGATAGAGAGGTAGGCTGGTGTGGCCTGGAAGACGATGGGCTGGGAGTAGTAGTTCATCCATACCCAGCTAACACCAATGTACTTAGCTACACTCTGAGGGCCCGTGGCTTCACAACTGGGAGCCCATGGCCCTTCCCTGTAATGGGTGGTCCAGAGGGCCTACTAGCAAAAGAGCAGGCATCAGCATGTGCTAGCTGCGGTGGAGGAAGGAGTGTCATGGAGGCCGGATAAATTGCCTTTCAGGCCTGGAAGAACAAGTATTGTGCAGGAGAGAAGTAAGGAGTGGAACAGTCAGCAAGTGTCAGTGCTGGAGGCAGAGGAGTGTATATACTGTTGGTGTATATAGAACGGTCCTGTTCATCAATTCACAGGGCATTCCACAGCAATCCCTACCCCATCCAAGTTTATCCCCTCAAAAAAATAACAAAACAAAGTTCCGGCCTGCTCCATGACTCCGGATGTGAGGAAAATTGTGTGATTGAGGGCAGAGAGACAGGTGGACCACAACTACCAGCCACCCCTAAGGAGGCTATTGGCTACATATACTACAGCCCATTTTATGGAACTTTATACTGGATATACAGTATTTAGCCTATATGGAGAGCCTTTTGGAATACTGTGCACTCAATCAGGATCATTATAGACTTTCAGTCTGCATGAAGATTATGTTCTAAACTTTTTAAGGAGATTATTCAGTATATGGACTTTAACATGTTCCAGCAGATTTATTTATTGATTAGCCTATACCATTATTTGAGATTATTTTACTGTATATGAAGAATTGTGGTACCAGTATGTTACTATAATTATTCTTTGGCCAATGATTTTATAATATGCTTCAGCTTTTAAATGTTTCCTAATAAAATATTATTTTAGGTTGCCTTATCTGACGTGTCCTGCAATATAAGGGCAGCAGTCATAGTCCGGTGTTTTTATCCATATTGTGTAGCTATAGGATTGTACCGAGTCCGACGACTTCCCTTCCCATAATACATTATGGTTTTTCTTCTTTTCTTTTTGTTTGATGGATGTCATGGATTGAATTTATACCTGGTTTGAGAAAAATCCCTTTAGCTTATTGATATAGGTAGGCCTGCTTGCCTTATAGGAACGGGGGCTGCTAAAGGCAGAAGAAACACCAGCCAGCTATAATTCCTGACCTAAGCATCAAGTTGTTCATCACAGCAAGTCAGAGTAAAGTTCTCCATATTTTGAATGCATATTACTCAGAGTCATATGACTGAATGTCCTGACCAGGGCCACCTATAGGGGGGTACCACCAGGCCTCCTGTAGGGGGACCGGGCACACCGTGAGGCCCAGACAGCAGCGGGATTGGTGCAGCGGGATGGGAGGAGAAAAAGAGAACAATGCACTGCATCTGTGTCTTCCCCTCCAGCAGCTGAAAGCTGGTTCCTCCCCATCTCCCTCTCCCCAGATTTCAGCTGCTAGAGGGAGAGACACAGACACAATGCATTGTTTTGTAATTGTCTTCCCGTCCCACTGCACTGATCCTCCTTCTTGTGCTACCCACATCTGATCCCCCCCTGTGTCCCTCTGTCACCAGCCATCTATAATTCCTGACCTAAGCATCAAGTTGTTCATCACAGCAAGTCAGAGTAAAGTTCTCCATATTTTGAATGCATATTACTCAGAGTCATATGACTGAATGTCCTGACCAGGGCCACCGATAGGGGGTACCACCAGGCCTCCTGTAAGGGGACCGGGCACACCGTGAGGCCCAGACAGCAGCGGGATTGGTGCAGCGGGATGGGAGGACAAAAACAGAACAATGCACTGCATCTGTGTCTTCCCCTCCAGCAGCTGAAAGCTGGTTCCTCCCCATCTCCCTCTCCCCAGATTTCAGCTGCTAGAGGGAGAGACACAGACACAATGCATTGTTTTGTAATTGTCTTCCCGTCCCACTGCACTGATCCTCCTTCCTGTGCTACCCACATTTGATCCCCCCTGTGTCCCTCTGTCACCAGCCATCTAAAATTCCTGACCTAAGCATCAAGTTGTTCATTACAACAAGTGAGAGTAAAGTTCTCCATATTTTTAATGCATATTACTCAGAGTCATGTGACTGAATGTCCTTACCAGGGCCACCAATAGGGGGGTACCACCAGGCCTCCTGTAGTGGGCCCGGGAACACAGTGAGGCCCAGATAGCAGGGGGATTGGTGCGGCGGTATGGGAGGACAATTACAGAACAATGCACTGCATCTGTGTCTTTCTCTCCAGCAGCTTAAAGCTGGTTCCCCCCCCATGTCTTCCTCTCTCCAGATTTCAGCTGCTGGAGGGAGAGACACAGACACAATGCATTGATTTGTAATTGTCCTCCCATCCCACTGCACTGATCCCCCGTCCTGTGCTACCCACATATGATTCTACCCTGTGTCCCTCTGTCTGGGAGCCTCTGTCTCTGCATCTTCAATGCAACTGAGGCTACAAAGAAAGGAACTGAAGAATCTGTCTCCTCAATTCCTTTAAGGTGAGATGTCAGGGGTCTGTGTAGACTTCTGATAGTTCATCCAACCCCCCCGCAACAGAGTTGTAAAAATAAACAAATAAATAAACATAATAAAAATCATTTAAAAATACATAATTTTTTTTGAAATTATGAAAAAAAAATGTTTTAAAAATTGGAAAATATAATTTAAAATACATTTAATTTTTGACATTTGGGAACTGTCAGGTAGGCTGTACAGGACCCCGTGATTTCTAGCGGCAGCCCTGGTCCTTGTAATTTAATGCTAATAACAATGACATCTCAGTTTCCAGTCGGTTTCAATTTTCTAAAACTGATGAAAAAATGCAAAGGTTGTTTCTCTATAATGTAACACTATGAGGTCTATTTATTTAAATATACTGTGTGAAGTCTCAAGCATTCACTCGGCTTTCACAAATAATTTCATATTTTGCCCATTATATTTATTTCCTATGATTGTCAGCTTTATCTAATGGCCATAATGCAGTCATTTCTCGAAATACTTCAATCAGGAGAATGCCGCATTATGGCCATTATATGGGGCTGAAGACCACAGGAAATAGACGTATTAGGTAAAATATGGTGATTATTCGTGACAGCTGAGTGAATTTTGTATAAATAGACCCTTAATTTCCAAATCCAAACGAAAAGGGAACAGAGAAGGAAAATAATGAAAGTGGAGAGAACATTTACTAAAAACATAAAAATAATTGGTGTCAATGAATATACAGTATATTGTCAAAAGTATTGGGACACCTGGCTTTACATGCACATGACCCTTAATAACATCCCAGTCTTAGTCCGTAGGGTTCAATATTGAGTTGGCCCACCCTTTGCAGCTATAACAGCTTCACCTCTTCTGGGAAGGCTGCCCACAAGGTTTAGGAGTGTCTATGGGAATGTTTGACCATTCTTCCAGAAGAGCATTTGTGAGGTCAGGCACTGATGTTGGACGAGAAGGCCTGGCTCCCAGTCTCTGCTCTACATAGGTGTGCGCAGCCTATTGCAGGGGATGGTGTCAGTAGGGCAGAGATAGGTGTCAGTAGTTTATTTTTATTTTATTTTTTTACAAGTTTTATTTTTTACAATATTATATTTTATTTTTTTTTTTTTTTTAATTTTATTTAGGAGCCCTGCTGGGGGGCTGTGGTGAAATATCAGGGGTCTATACAGAGACAGAGAAAGAGACTGAGGACAGAGATTCCCCAGTCCCTTTCTCTGCAGCCAGGCAGCAGAGGTAATCTGCACAGTACAGGGTGATTAGGGTGTGCCCAGGCACACATTCCACCCTATGTGCGCACGCCTATGCTGATCTAATTCATCCTAAAGATATTCTATTGGGTTGAGGTCAGGCCAGTCAAGCTCCTCCACCTCAAGCTCGCTCATCCATGTCTTTATGGACCTTGCTTTAGCACTAGTCCAAATCATTTGGTGGAGGGGGGATTATGGACTGGGGTTGCTTTTCAGGGGTTGGGCTTGGCCCCTTAGTTCCAGTGAAGGGAACTCTTAAGGTGTCAGCATACCAAGACATTTTGGACAATTTCATGCTCCCAACTTTGTGGGAAGAGTTTGGGGATGGTCCCTTCCTGTTCCAACATGACTGGGCACCACTGCACAAAGCAAGGTCCATAAAGACATGGATGAGCGAGTTTGGGGTGGAGGAGCTTGACCGGACTGACCTCAACCCGATAGAACACCTATCAAATTAGAGCAGAGACTGGGAGCCAGGCCTTCTCGTCCAACATCAGTGCCTGACCCCACAAATGCGCTTCTGGAAGAATGGTGAAACATTCCCATAGACACACTCCTAAACCTTGAGAACAGCCTTCCCAGAAGAGCCAACTCAATATTGAACCCCACGGACTAAAACCGGGAAGCCATTTACGTTCATGTGCGTATAAAGGCAGGTGTACCAAGACTTTTGACAATATAGTGTATTATTACAGTTTTAATAGAGTTCTGTTACCTGTCTGGCTAATCTCATCCAGAACAGCCAATAAATTAGGATGATCTTTTTGTAGCGAATGGAGACATTCCCAGAGTCCAATCACAGCTTCTCTTCCCAGATCCTGAATATCTTCTATCAAGGTGTGTGAGAAGATAGGCGGGTCTTTTTCCATTGACAGGTATTTCTGAAAAATAGGTTTTCATTTATTTTTTTTTTTTGTTTCGCAATCATTTTTTTCACTTCCTGACCTTTTTATGTCTCTGTATACCATCTCCACTCAGATGTCCGGTGTGGGCATAGGGTATGGTAGGGGCAGGGTAATTCACATGCTCAAAAAACAGCCAAAACTAAAAGCTGTTACAGCTCCAGCAGCCAACAGTTCTGTGTAACCACACCCAGGCCACACCCTATGCATTTTGTCGTATTTACGTCTTTGGGGGGGCATACATGTTTTGCCATATAGATGTCATGAGGACCCCAATGACGTCAATACGACGAAACATATAGGAAATGACCTGGGCGTGGTTACACAAAGCTTGGTAAGAGATAGAGAGCTATCGTCCACTGGAGCTGGATCGGCTTTTAGTATCTGTAGACATCTGCCCCAGCAGCTTTTGAAATTGGATTTTAAAGTGATGTGTGTCCTGTTTTCTTCTTTTAACAGGTGAGTGGAATTTTATTTCTGGTTTTATTAACAAAAATAGCAGTGTCGGTTTTCATTGGTTTTTGAGCATATGAGTTACATTGATCCATCTACCCACCAACTGAGCTTCTGATGATTACCAGAGCCCCAGAGCTGATAACAAGGACCTTGTTTTGGGTTGATTCAGCTGAGGGTGTATAGACCTGACTGATCAGAGGAGCGTGATTTGACCTTTGCAGTTCTGAGGGTCAATATATGGAGGTGAAAGCATACCCAAAGGGGTTCACTTTGGTGGAGGTCTCAACTTTCATGTATCTTGTGCACTTGCTTGAAGTGTTTTCTCACTGAATTTCTCAGAGATCTATGGACTTTATTATGGACTTACACAACTATAACTCTTGCATTAATGTTCATTTTGGATTACCTTTATAGTTTTTTCACTTTATTGTACAACGGGTACATAGCTCCCAACTGTCTCTTTTTTTGAGGGATTGTCCCTGATTTGGAGCAATGTCCCTCTGTTTCTCTTTCCTCCTCATTGTCCCTCATAGTGGTCTGATCTATATACAGTCAGGTCCATAAATATCGGGACATCGACACAATTCTAATCTTTTTGACTCTATACACCACCACAATGGATTTGAAATGGAACAAACAAGATGTGCTTTAACTGCAGACTTTCAGCTTTAATTTGAGGGTATTTACATCCAAATCAGGTGAACGGTGTAGGAATTACAACAGTTTGTATATGTGCCTGCCACTTTTTAAGGGACCAAAAGTAATGGGACAATTGGCTGCTCAGCTGTTCCATGGCCAGGTGTGTGTTATTTCCTCATTATCCCATTTACAAGGAGCAGATAAAAGGTCCACAGTTCATTTCATTTCAAGTGTGCTATTTGCATTTGGAATCTGTTGCTGTCAACTCTCAATATGAGATCCAAAGAGCTGTCACTATCAGTAAAGCAAGCCATCATTAGGCTGAAAAAAAACAATGTGTCAATGTCCCAATATTTATGGACCTGACTGTAGGTGTATAAAAAATGCACTTTTAATCTATCAAAAAGTGCTTTCCTGCACTAAACCTTTCATCTGATTTCTAAATTGTTGCATTTGTAAATTCCAAAAGCCAATATAAAGGAATAGTAGTGGTAAAAAAAAAAAAAACACTTGTGAGTTTAACCAATCTTGTTTTTTTGTACAATTCTCCTTTAAGGGGGCGTGGCAATGGGTGTGACCATTGCCTGCATACGTTTGCTGATAGGTGGCCCTCATTCCCATCTCAAAAAGTTGGGAGGTATGCGTATATATTCAATATTTTTGTGATTTAATTTTAAGGTCGTGCCACGCATTTATATTTTAGGTCCTCAAATTGGACTCCTAGAAGTTGATAAGGTTACAGTTGGTACGCTGTTGTTGCTTAGGGCGGATCAATGCTCAACTTAACTCCAGTACATTGTTCATTGTTCAGGCTGAGAAGACGTCACTCCCTCCCGCTCTGTGCACAGCTTAGTATACAGTGAGGACAGGTAGGTAAGAAACTCTGATGCAGAAGAGACAAAGGGGTTGATTTACTAAAGTTGGAGAGTGCAAAATCTGGTGCAGTTGTGCATGGGAGCCAATCAGCATCTCACTTCAGCTTGTTCAATTAAGTTCTGACAAAGAAACCTGGAAGCTGATTGGTTTCTCTGTAGAATAGCACCAGATTTTGCACTCTCCAGCATTAGTAAATCAAGCCCAGTATGTCTCTTCTGCATTAAAAAACCTGCCTGTCCATCATTATTTTTCCCCAAAGTTCCACTTTAAATAGTTGCTTAACAACCCCCTGGAATAGTAAGCATGGTATGCCACACAGGGCTGTAGATAATGTTTTTCCTGGTGGGGTTCAGTCTTGGGGACCCAAATGCAAAAATATTAGGCAGCATGTGCAGTGACTAGGGTTGGCACATCATCCCTTTAATCAGGGATCCATATTAATTACACAGGGTCTGTGGCTGATTAAAGTGGTAACTAAACTCACTTGGTGCCTCATCTGCATTAAATTAGCCTCATAACCTGTGTAATTCTTATGTGTCCTGGATTATGGGGGAACCGTAGCAGTGAATGGTGTGCTGAACTTTGCATGTAGCAAAATTTCAGTAGCAGTAGGATCGGGTCCCTTGGCTGGGTCACGTGACTGAGGCTGGGGAAGAGCAGCCTTTCCCACTCTGAACTGACAGGCTACAGGATCTGCTCCTGTTTCAGGAGCCCGAGTGACTGTCAGTACTAGCTGCAGATGTGGTACCAGCCCAGCCCCTGCAAGTGTGGGGCTTCTTGGGTCAAAGGCTCTGTAAATAAATTGTCTGGCGGGAGTCTGCCAGGAGGAGTTGGTCATGGGAAGCAGTGCAAGGAACAAGGCAGCAATGATGTAATCTTTGAGGCTCTAGATTTTGGGGTTTCCTCTTATGGGAAGAGCGAGGCAATAAGAGATGCAGGAATTATGGGACAACTTATATCCCCTGGGTATGGGGCGAAATACTCTGTCAAACTCCTAAGAATATCAGCTGCTAATGCACCACGACAGATTAAAAATTACTCCTGAGCCAAGTTCGACTAGTGCAGCACCTTAATAGGCATGGTATGGGTTACTGTGCATTGTAATGCAGGTGCTTTGGGAAGGTATGTTGAGTTGGCATGCACAATGAACAGAGGTGGAGAATGGCGGCTGGTGCTCAATATTTTGGGGGGGGCTGCAAACAAACCTGCTCCCGTCATTCGCACAACAACCATCACTCCCCTTCCCCTGCCGGGACAGGCAGGAAAGCGGCGATCAGTCCGGCTTTACCTGCTCCTCGCTCCAGCTTGCACAGGTGTTGCGTCTCCTACCGGCCGAACAGGAAGTGGGTCCTGAGACCGATTGGCTGGGATGCCTTAGACTCCCTGGCAAATCGGGTCTCAGGACCCACTTCCTGATTGGCCAGGGGGAGAATCAGGAAGACATTAACAAATATTAATTTGCTACTATAAGACACCACGGTGGGCTGAGGGTGCAGTGCTCGGTGCCCCGAGCCCACCCTTTTTTGAAACCAATTAGAGCCTCGGGCTTTTATCATGTGCTTTAAAAAAAAACATTGAAATCCATGCATCTGGTGGCCACAACTGGAGGTGGGGGTGAGAATTGCAGCAAAAACTGATTTTTTATTTCAAATAAACCCTGGCTACTTTGTTTTTATTATTACATAAATTTGGAGTTTGGATTAAAACGTATAATTCTGCAGGAAAATCCTTAACTGTTTAATGGAATATCCCGATGACCATTGATGTGACATCACAGGTCACTTATAAAGCACAGAGAATGAATGGTTAAGTATCACTTCAGTGGTCGCCAGCAGCTTTCCCATCAACTATGAAGCATCTTTCAGCAGAAATGAAAGTTTAAATACTTCAGTGTCTCTACTAGGGAACTGTAAAGAGGGAATCGTTGAGGGGGAGTTGAGGAGTGGCATTGTCCACACTTTGCAGTGGGGTTCATCTTAAAGTGTATATCAAGCCAAAACTTTATTTGAAATTTTGGATAGTGTGGGGAATCACTGGAACTAATATCAGGGCTCCTTTAGAAGAAATTCACCAATGGTACTACTAGTTTGCCTGAACTTAGGGGGAGCTGTCAAATGATAGCAAGCTGCTGGTACAATCAGCTGCAGTTGGGGAATTTAGCCACCATGTTGCAACATGTAACAAAGGGCGGAGGAAACTGGTGACATCATTGACCTAATATGATCACAAGGGCAAAGTCATTGACCAAATGGTCATGTGGCCATATAGGTCAATGATGTCACCAGCATGGGGCTGCAGGGAAGAGAACTCCCTGGCCACAGCTGATTGGGCCAGTGGCCTGCTATCATATGCCAATATATGACAATTAACTGCACAAACTTTAGCTCATCATTATTTACCACCTAATAAGAACCACCTCAACATCCAGGAAGATAACCTTCCTGGAATCATAGGACATAGTGGATGTGAGATTATAGGACTTTGGTCATGGATCTCAAACATTCCTCCAACAATCTAATTATACTATCCCATATAAGGAAGATGTCATCAATGTAGCGCAGCCATGTTAAAATATGGTCTGAATACATAGATGACTTTTCAGGGTTATTGTTTGTTTATTGACGAACATGCCATTGTAGTAAGTGTGAGAACTTCTTGGAACAGCATATCCTGGTGAGTTTATCCCCTTGATCTTTCATTGTGATCATGCACCTTGTGAAAGAGTAATGGCCTTTATTTTGACTATTGTATCTCATTTTGAAGGTTTTCCTTGTTTGACTCTGGAAGTCTATATTAATTACAAGCAGCGACTAGGATTGGCATATACAGCTCTAAAGACAGTAATATTTGAATTACTTCTTTTTCTGGCTATCTCTCATAGGGAATGCCTGAGGCATGTAACCGGAGTTAATTGTTTGATATACCTCTTGCTTATTTTTTCCTTTCAGAGTTGATTCAATTCTATTGCTGGGAGAATTTGCTGCTTGGAAAGTTTTCAATAATTATTTTTAGATAGAAACTCACTGTGTTCATTCAGTGTTCATTCAGACAAGGAAGGGCCAGCAAATTACATATTTATCAGCCCCTTCCCCCGCTCTCTATCCTGAAACATCTCCCTGTGTGCCCATAGCAGCTGCCAGTGGTAGAGGAGAGGAGGGGAGCAGGCAGCGCTGTGGAGGAAAGGGGCACACAGAGGGTCTGAACAAAAAATTGAAGGGGCACATGTGTCAGGACCAATCCCCCTGTAGTGCAGCTGGAGGGAGAAAGAGTAGAAGAAGCTGGCAGAGCTTCAGGGAGCGGCAGAAGATGATTGGTGTCTGCAATAAGACAATACAGCTGGCCCTTTTGCTCAGTAGGGGCCTAGGCCCCCTTTTGAACTGATGGGCCCTGGGCCCAGTACAGGGGGGGGGCTGGCTATACTACCTTATTAGCGGCCCTGCCTCTATACTTATACATCTTTTACTGTAGGACAATTGCATTGTAGAAATATATTTTTCTTACATCTGTGTTTAACACATTGCGGGATTTGAGTTCTACCAGGACAGCATGGGGGTTCAAGTTCTCCAGGACGAAGATCAGATCATCTTTGTAATACTCGTGTATCCTCCTCAGTGATGAGTCGCTATACTTATACACCTGCTGGGGGAACGGCCTGATGTTATCTAGAAAAAAAACAAAAACACAGAAAATACATTTACAGAATTTAAGACTTTAACCAGAATAAATTGGCATGTAGGCGTGTCAAATACAAGAGGTCAGAAAGTCGAAATATTTACATTTTATTTGCTCTTATGTTCAAGGAAAATGTGCCAACACATTTCAGGGATCTTAAAATGCTTCCTTCTCCAGGGTCAACTTAATGATCACATACAGATGAGGCTTCTCTGGAGTTTGCAAGCACTCTGCTCATCCGCATGGGATTATTTTTATTGGGGTCCACAACCTATCTCAAAGTACTACTGGGCTCATTTGTAATTTATTTCTATTTAATTGACCTGGTGTTATCATGGCATTAAAACTGAGCGTATACTCAGTGGATTAGATCTAATATTGATGTAACACTCACACCATGTATGGGCCCTGTTCTGAGGAAACAGATATGAGAAACGCAATGATAAGGGTTCCTTTATATGAATGGTCTCCAGATGCAGCCCTTTGCTTGCTTTTATCTGGCCCATGGGCCACTATTTTCATCCACTGATACCAACAGTGGGGCATAATTCCCCCCTATATACACCAACCAAGGGGTAGAATTCCTTACAATGACACCAACAATGAGGCCTAATGACACCAATGGTGGAGCACAATTCCTCCCAATGACACCAACAATGAGGCGCTATTCCTCTCACTTGCACCAAAGATGGGGCTTAAGTTATTCCCACTGACTACGGGACTTTTTCTACTCCCAATGGCCCCAAGCGTTGGATTGTTCACCCACTAGGGAATGTGAGCTGAGTTTAGACCGTCATGCAATAAGTGTAGTTGTATTTCATCAGCGGCTATACAAGATGTACACTCACTACTTTACGTTGTAGCAAAGTGTCATTTCCTCAGTGGTGATATTATAAAATATTTATAAAAAGGGGGGTGAGGGGTTTACTCACTTTTGTGAGATACTATATATATATATAATTAATGTAATTTCAGATTGATATATACATTTATGCACTTTTTGATTCGTATACATTTTGGATGCACTTTATGTTTATGATCTTATGAACGTTCTAGATGCACTTTTTTCTTTTTGGTGTTAATTTCTTCTAGTGTATAGGCAGCTATGCATATACATATGAGAATTCTGCATTCTCAGCTGTCCGGGACTCTCCCTCCTCACTCTTTGGCTCCCACTGGTGTCAATAAAAGTCAGTGAGCCAATGAGGAGAGAGAGGGGCAGGGCCAAGCAGCAGCTCATGTCTGCATGGACACATAGAGCAGTGGCTCAGCTCGGGTGCCCCCATAGCAAGCTGCTTGATGTGGGAGGACTCTTCAGGAGGGAGGCGGCCCGTCCATTAAGGGTGCACGGGCGCTGCCCCCCATCCATGCGTCTACATACAGGACGTCGGATTCATGGGTTCCAATGGGGGGGGTGTTTTTTTGAAGCACGTGATTAGAGCCAAAGGCTCTAATAGGCTTTAAAAAGGGTGGGGTTTGGGGCGCAGAGCACTGCGCTACCAGCCCACCCAGTTGTGTGACAATAGTTGTGTAACAAATGAATATTCTCTATTTTCACAGTAAATCTTCTCCCCGCCAATCAGGAAGCTGATCTGAGATCCGTTTCCCAATTGGCCAAAACGTCAGACGACCCTATTGGATGTCTAGGAGGAGGAGGAGAAAAGGACACCGGAGCCATTCGCAGCCCGCCGCCAGCCACCCGCCATGCTGAGGACACCGGAGCCGCTGCCCGTAATCCACCACCCTCCACCTAGATGGGGTGCCAGACCGACCGGCAGATGGGGTGGTGTAGTGCCACACTTCCGGCTGCCCCGGGGGGGTAGTGCCATGCCGCCGGCCGGTGGGGGGCAGTTGGCTTTTTGCCAACCCCCCCAAAAAAAAAACATCAGACATGGGGCTGACGCCAACACCCCCAACACCCCCCCCCTTCCGGAGGCTGGCATTGCAGTGCTGACAAACCCCCCGCACCTACCCGAGGCTGGCAGGCTGTGGTGTCCTCTCCTCCTCTCATGGGTGTGGGCAGCGGCTCTGGTGTCCTCTCCTACCGCGGCCTCTTCCGCAGTGTGTCTCCTCCCTGTCTCTCCTAAGCGCTAGGCATCCAATAGGATCACCTGACGCTTTGGCCAATTGGGAAACAGGTCTCACGACCTGCCTCCTGATCGACGGGGAGGAACTTTAGTGTGAAAATAGCGAAAATACATTTGCTCTCCTCACACAACTGGTTCACTGCACACTGCGCCTCGAGCCCTTCCTATTTTGAAGCCTATTAGAGCCTCTGGCACTAATCACGTGCTTCAAAAAAGCACTCCCTCCATTGGAATCCATAGTCTGGTGCCCTATGTAGATCAGGGGGCCAGACGCATGGAGGGGGGCCGCGCCCGTGCCCCCTCTATGGACGAGCTGCCACTGCCTGTACGTGATCCTGCACTTCTGGGTCTGGGGCATGCATGCGTGCCACAAGTGACCTACTCCCACTGTGATAGGACACAGTGAGAGCCAATCAGCGGGTCTGGTGGATGGGATGTCTGCCGGGACCCGTCGATCATTTGCGACACAGGCAGAACAACGGTCTGTTTATGTAAACAAGGCAAATCGCCATTCTGTAAAAAGGGAAGGCAGGGATTCTGTGTTTCTGCTAAGCAGGAACACGGATCTCTGCCTTTCCACAGTACAAGCACCTCCCCCACAGTTAGCAAGCACTCCTTAGGGACACATTTAACCCTTTAAACACCTCTGTTAACCCCTTCCCTGCCAGTGTCATTAGTATGGTGAGAGTGCATAATTTTCGCACTGATCACTGTATTGGTGTCACTGGTCCCCAAAAAGTGTCACTTTCATGTCAGATTTGACCGCCGCAATGTCACAGTCCTGCTATAAGTCACTGATCACCACCATTACTTGTAAAATAAATAAATAAAAATTCCATAAATGTATCCTATAGTTTGCAGACGCGATCATTTTTGTGCAAACCGATCAATATACACTTTTTTTTTACCAAAAATATGTAGCAGAATACATATTGGCCTAAACCAGGGGCCTCCAAACGATGGCCATCCAATTGTTCAGGAACTTCCCATCATGCCTAGCCATGTCTTTGAATGTTTTGCAATGAGAGTTTTTGAGAGTAGTTTTGTAGTTCCACAACAGCTGGAGGGCCATCGTTTGGAGATCCCTGGCTTAAACTGATGAAGACATTTGATTTTTTTTTTCCATTTTTTTTATTGACAACGTTTTATAGCAGAAAGTAAAAAATATTGTTCTTTTTTCAAAATTGTCGCTCTTTGTTTGTTTATAGCGCAAAAAATAAAAACCACAGAGGTGATCAAATACCAAAAGAAATCTCTATTTGTGGGGAAAAAAGGACGTCAATTTTATTTATCGGGTAAAGTAACGAACGCAGTGCCGTATAAAAAACAGCCTGGTCATGAAGGGGGATAAACCTTCCGGAGCTGAAGTGGTTAAAATCACCTTAACCACTTGCCGAACGCCCGCCGTAGCGTGATGGTGGCAAAGTGGTTTGTTATCGCGAAACGCCGTCACCGATAACGAGTATTGTGAGTGCGCGTGCGCAGCTGGAGGCGCGATCACTGAGTTCCGGGGAGGCCAGGGAGCGGGTACGGCGGACTCGATCTCTGCCGGCTACCTGTGATGCCCCCCCCCCGCAGTGAAAGAACGGAGGTCCGTGTATATAAACATGGATCTCCGTTCTGACAGAGGGGGTAGGGCTGTGATCACAGGCTTCCTGTATATGGAAGCCGTGATCACTCCCCTCCCCCTGCCAGCCCAGCCCCCATACAGTTAGAACACACTGAAGGAACACAGTTAACCCTTAGAGCGCCCCCTCCAAGTTACCCCCTTCACTGCCAATGACATTTACACAGTAATCAGTGCATTTTCATAGCATTGATCGCTGTATAAATGCCAAAGGTCCCAAAAAAGTGTCAAAATGGTCCGACATGTCCGCTGCAATATCGTAGTACCGCTAAAAAAAAAAATCACAGATCGCCGCCATTACTAGTAAAAATTAAAAAAAAATAAAAACCCCTGAAATTAATTCTCAGCATTTGTAAACGTGGCAAGTTTTGCGCAAACCAATCAATGAATGCCGATTGTGATTTTTTTTACCAAAAATATGAGGAAGAATATAAATCGGCCAAAAGTGATGAAAAAATGTTTTTTTATATTTTTTCTTTGCAAAAAGTAAGAAAAATTGGTTTTTTTTTGCAAAATTGTTGCTCTTTTTTTGTTTAGAGCGGCGATCAGAAATGATGCAGAGGTGATCAAATACCACCAAAAGAAAGCTCTATTCATGGGGAAAAAAGGACGTCAATTTTGTTTGGGTACAACGTCGCACAACCGCGCAATTGTCAGTTAAAGCGACGCAGTGCCGAATCGCAAAAAGTGCTCTGGTGCTAATGTGGGAAATCCTTCCGGGGCTGAAGTGGTTAAGCTGATCATAAAAATAAATAAACAGGGATTGATCTCTGATTACCGGGAGAAGCAGGTCCTCCCAAGGAGTCATAACTCTTCTTGCGGTTGAAATTCATCCTGCCGGTTTTGAGTGAAATTAGAACAGAAATCCGACCATCACTGCGCACACCTAGGCACAACGACACCATCGTTATTAGGACTTTACAATATAACAAATCTTTATTTCTTAGGCCATCATATTGTTACATAAGTGTAAAAAAACACAACACTATCGTTTTTTGAGTACGTCTTACGATACACCTTTTGTCATATGATACGTTTTTTATTATATTTACTTTGTTCAAAATTCAATAAAAAGACAATTATATCAATAATATCGGTTTCATAGTTGTGTGCACCCCAAAGCTCAAACACACACCGCCGATCGCACAATGTTCATTCAGAAAGGGAAGGGGCCGGTAAATCACATTATTTACCGACCCCTTCCCCCACTGCTAAATCCTTCCCACTCCAATCCTAAAACATCCCCACAGCAACAGCCAGCGGGAGAGTAGAGGATAAAAGCCAGAAGCACTGTGGGGGGCAGGATGGGGGGAGCCAGGGTAGTAGGGGAAAGCTGTGCTGCGCAGGGTGATTAGGGTGTGCCTGGGCATGCCTATGATCAGTTTAACTGGTTCTCGACCGACTCGCGTACATTTCCTGCTGCAGAGTAGTAGCGTCCGTCCCGCGAACCACCATCTATAAACGGCGGCTCGCGCATGCGCTGTAACGGGCGGAAGCATGCCCGCCGCACTCTGCAGGGGTGTGGCCGCGGCTCAGGCAGACTCAATCTCCGCTGGCGAGCCGCGATTGCCTAGTAGAGAACAAAAACGGGGAAGCGCCGATGTAAGCACGGCAGTTCCCCGCCTGTCAGAATGTATAAATGTCATTGGCAGTGAAGGGATTAACCTGCAGGGGGAGATCTAGGGGTTAACCGTGTTCCCTAGGCGTGTTCTAACTGTGAGGGGGCTGGGTTGGCGGGGGCACCAGGGATCTAACTGATCCCAGTGACAGGGATCAGTAGATCTCTTACATGCCCACTAGGCAGCATGTAAGAGATCTACTGATCCCTGTCACTGGGATCAGTTAGATCTCTTATGCCCCTGGCAGCCGAGCCCCTGACAGATAGAACACCGCCTAGGGAACACGGTTAACCCCTAGATCTCCCCCTGCAGGTTAATCCCTTCCCTGCCAATGGCATTTATACAGTAATCAGTGGATATTTAAATTTCTGATCTCTGTATAAATGTCATTGGTCCCAAAAAAGTGTCAAAAATGTCCGACATGTCCACCGCAATATCAAAGTCCCGATAAAAATCGCAGATCGCAGCCATTACCAATAAAAAAAAAAAAAAGGAAAAACTCCAGAAATTAATTCTCATGGTTTGTAAATGCAGCAAATTTTGCTCAAACCAATCAATAAACGCCGCTTGCATATTTTTTTTTTACCAAAAATATGAGGGAGAATAGAAATCGGCCAAAACTGATGAATACATTTGTTTTTTATATATTTTTTTGGATTTGTATTATAGCACAAAATAAGAAATATTATTTTTTTTTTCTAAATTGTCGCTCTTTGTTTATAGCGGTGATCAGAAATGAAGCAGAGGGGATCAAATACCACCAAAAGAAAGCTCAATTTGTGGGGAAAAAAGGGCGCAAATTTTGTTTGGGCACAACGTCACACGACCGCGCAATTGTCAGTAAAAGCGACGCAAAAAGTGCTCTGGTCCTAACGTGGAAAATCCTTCCAGGGCTGAAGTGGTTAATAACTTTTTTTTATATTCTTAGCAGAAGTTGTTCTCAGATTTATAACCACCTTTATAAAACCCTATGCATCCCTACTAGCAAGAGACCATACTGAGGGCATACGGTCACCCTTCAACTACAAAATGGTACCCATTATGCATACCCACCGCCCCACATTTTTTAAAAACGTCTTATTGAACACCATTTCAATATTGCTG
>BLSH010339200.1:2561-13116 GCA_018402905.1 Glandirana rugosa | reverse complement strand
GCTATCTGGTGACCCTGTATACTGCTATATGGTGACTCTGTATACTGCTATATGGTGACTCTGTATACTGCTATCTGGGACTCTGTATACTGCTATATGGTGACTCTGTATACTGCTATATGGTGACTCTGTATACTCCTATTTGCTGACTCTGTATACTGCTATCTGGTGACTCTGTATACTGCTATATGGTGACTCTGTATACTGATATATGGTGACTCTGTATACTGCTATCTGGGGCTCTGTATACTGCTATATGGTGACTCTTTATACTGCTATCTGGGGCTCTGTATACTGCGATATGGTGACTCTGCATACTGCTATCTGGTGCTCTGTATACTGCTATATAGTGACTCTGTATTGGGGGGGGGGGCGGTGGCAAACAGCGCACCTAGCCACCCCACCTGGTGGGTTGGGTAACTTGTAAGCCCCCCTCCTCAGCATCATGGATGACTGCTTCCCCTTCCCCTGCTCTCCTCACAGTTAGAACACACCCCCTGTCACTGGCAGCCCCGCCCCCTCACAGTTAGAACAAGCCTAGGGAACACAGTTATCCCCTTCACTGGCCCCTGCAGGTTAACCCTTCACTGCCAATGACATTTACACAGTAATCAGTGGATATTTAAGTTTCTGATCGCTGTATAAATGTCATCGGTCCCAAAAAAGTGTCAAAAATGTCCGACATGTCCACTGCAATATCGCAGTCCCGATAAAAATCGCAGATCGCTGCCATTACTATTGAAAAAAAAATTGCAAAAATGGCAGAAATCAATTCTCATGGTTTGTAAACGCGGCAACTTTTGCGCAAACCAATCAATAAACGCTGATTGCGATTTTTTTTACCAAAAATATGAGGAAGAATATAAATCGGCCAAAACCGATGAAAAACATATTTTGTTGTATTTTTTTGGGGATTTGTATTTTAGCAAAGAGTAAGAAATATTGTTTTTGTTTTGCAAAATTGTCGCTTTTTTTGTTTGTCAGAAATGACACAGCGGTGATCAAATGCCACCAAAAGAAAGTTCTATTTGTGGGGGAAAAAAGGACGCAAATTTCTTTGGGTACAACGCCGCACGACCGCGCAATTGTCAGTTAAAGCGACGCAGCGCAAAAAGTGCTGTGGGGGGAAATCCTTCTGCGGCTGAAGGGGTTAAAAGTCAGCAGACAGAGTTTTTGTAGCTGCTGACGGTGAAACTCGGCTGTAACAGAAATAATCTTCCCACATTCACTATGGAAAAATATTTGTATAAAGAGGTGAAGCGCTTCCTCTTCTCATATAAACAGCATGAGCGCCACCCGGTGGCTACTTACAGAATAGCATTATAACTTAACCCCTTCAATACCAGGCACTTAGAACACTTCCCGGCCAGACCAATTTTCAGCTTTCAGTGCTCTCACAATTTGAGTGACAATTACTCAGTCATGCTACACTGTATCCAAACAAAACTTGTATCATTTTTATCTCACAAATAGAGCTTTCTTTTGGTGGTATTTAGTCCACACTGGGTTTTTTATTTTTTGCGATATAAGCAAAAAAAGAGCGAAAATTTTGAAAAAAAAAACACTTTTTTTATTCTGTACTGTAAAATTTTGCAAAAAAGTAATTTTTCTTCATAAATTTGGGCCAAAATGTATACTGCTCCCCATCTTTGGTAAAAACCCAAATTAGTGGATATTATTTCGTCTGTGTGAAAGTTGTAGTGTCTACAAGCTATGGTGCCAATCACTGAATATTGATCACACCTGATGCACTGACGGCCAATCTCATTTCCTGAGACCCTAACAAGCCAGCAAAGTACAAATACCCCCCAAATTACCCCTTTTTGGAAAGTGGACATTCCAAGGTATTTGATAAGGGGCATGGTGAATTTTTTCACGGATTCATTTTTCCCCACAATTCTTTGCAAAATTACCTTTTTTTTCCCCACAAAATTGTCATTGTAACAGGTTATTTCTCACACCCAGCATATGCATACCACAAATTACACCCCAAAATACATTCCACTACTCCTCCTGAGTATGGTGATACCACATGTGTGAGTCTTTTACACAGCCTTGCCACATACAGAGGCCCAACATGCAGGGAGCACCTTCAGGTGGTCTAGGAGCATAAATTACACATCTCATTCTCAACCACCTATTACATTTTTAAAGGCCCTGGAGCACCAAGACAATGGAATTACCCACAAAATGACCCCATTTTGGAAAGCTAACACCCCAACGTATAATCTATGAGGCATAATGAGTCTTTTGAATGGTTAATTTTTTTTCCAGAAGTTTTTGGAAAATGTGGGAAAAAAATGAAAACACATTTTTTTTTTTTACACAAAGTTGTCCATTTATAAGATATTTCTAACACACAGCATGCACATAGCATAAATGACACCCAAAAATACATTCTGCTGCTCCTCCTGAGTATGGCAATACCACACGTGTGAGACTTTTACACAGCCTGGCCACATACAGAGGCCCAACATTGAAGTAGCACCGTCTGGCATTTTAGAAGAAAAAATTACACATCTCATTTCTGTTGGAAGAATGGGCAAAGTCAGGAATCTTACATCAAATGCAGCTGGAATAATGCTTAATGTGAACCTATAAAATGTTGATTTGTGATGTGCTAATGAATGTGTTTACCCGAGACAAGGAAAACATCTGGCGACGAAGAGACGGTTTGATTATTTCAAAAGAAGAAGACATGCTGACCACCTACCTTCCTGTTTGAACCAACAAGACTGCTGCAACTTCTCTTTTTGTGTCAGTCACATGATGTTGACACCCATTTAACTATTAACTCACCATAAGAAGAAAAGGACGCTGATTGGGTTGATTGTATGATCATCCCTAGGTTACAACCCAGAACACACCTTATGCATATTCATTATTATAAAAAGCTTAAGCCCTTGCTTTCAGTAGGACTACACGTAGGCAGACTGAGCTACTTGTTTGTACCGTGTCTCCTCCATGCGCATGAAATAAAGCCAATCTACTTGTTGTCCTTCAATCACCGGTGTCCAGCCTGAAGTTTTTCCAACAATTTCTCAACCACCTATTACATTTTGAAGGTCCTGGAGCACCAGGAAAATGGAATTGCCCACAAAATGACCCCATTTTGGAAAGCAAACACCCCAACGTATAATCTATGAGGCATAATGAGTCTTTTGAAGGGTTCATTTTTTTCCAGAAGTTTTTGGAAAATGTGTAAAAAAAATGAAAACGTATTTTTTTTTACACAAAGTTGTCCATTTCTAAGATATTTCCAATACGCAGCATGTACATAGCAAAAATGACACCCCAAAATACATTCTGCTACTCCTCCTGAGTATGGCAATACCACATGTATGAGACTTTTACACAGCCTGGCCACATATAGAGGCCCAACATCCAAGTTGCACCTCCAGGTGTTCTAGGAGCATAAATTACACATACCATTTTCTGACTACCAATCACATTTTTGAAGGCCCTTCATATTTCTAACACATAGCATGTACATACCAAATAACAAAAAATTACCTGTGGTTTTAGTAGCGCAGTGGTCCACAGACGAGAGCATCGGTCCTGGCAGCAGGCAGGGATGTGGTCAGCGACCGCAAAAGCAATCGTCCAAGCAGCAGGCAGGAATATTGTCCATAGTACAGGCAGAAATACTGTCAGCACAGCCAAAGCATTGGTCCAGATAGCAGGCAGAGATGTCAGAAAGATGATGTCAGAAATACTGTCCATAGTCAGTTGAGGCAGCAGACAGAGATATGGTCAACACAGCCAATGCATTGGTCCAGGCAGCAGGAAGAAACATGGTCCAGAAAGTCCTGGGTCATTACAGGCAGCAATATGGTCAGCACAGCCAAGTATTGGTCCAGGCAGCAGGAAGAAACATGGTCCAGATAGTCCTGAGTCATTACCAGGGGAGGGCTGGCCCAGGGGGTAGGGTGGCAATTGCCCCCCAGGCCACCCTAACTTACATTTAAAATGGCCGATGGCTGCTGCCCGCTCACACTTTTTTTTTCTTGTGGAGGAAGGAAATAGGGCCCAGGGGCGCATCCACCAACTAACTGCAGGCAAAGGGGGGGTGCCCAGGGCCGGCCCTACCATGGATCCCGCTAGGCCCATTGGGTGGGCATGGATGGTGAGCTGATTTGGTGGTTCAATGGGCCACTTGACTGGACTTGCCCCCCAGGCCTACGGCTGCCAGCCCTCCCCTGGTCATTACAGGCAGCAATATGGTCAGCACATCCAAAGTATTGGTCCAGGCAGCAGGAAGAAAGGTCCATAAAGTCCTGGGTCATTACAGGCAGCAATATGGTCAGCACAGCTAAAGTATTGGTCCAGGCAGCAGGAAGGACCATCAAGCTTAGGGCCAGAGGGACAGGGGTAGAGGCTTCTCCCACCCAGACGCTTTGGAGCCTCCGGGAAACCAGACCCTGTTCTGGGAACACAGAAAACCAAACACTGGTTTTCTATACTCCAAACGCTTTCTGGAGCCCCTCAGATATGTGAGACCCCTGTGTACTAAAGTATAAGGGCAAAAGATCAGTCCAAGTGGCAGGCAAAAACATGGTTGATCAACAGGCCGAGGTCATGCACGTGGAAGTCAGAAATGTAGTTTGAAACGGCAGGCAAAGACATTGTCGGTAAACAGGCCAGGGTCAGTTAACGTGGTAGCAAGCAAATGGTCCACACAGGTATTTGAAACGGGGAATGGCAGTCTATAGTCTATATGGGGAACTAATATGTGATTTGTGTGTGATCGATTTTGAAACAATGTCCGATGCACAGGCCAGGTTGGGAGGGACAGTCGGGGCAATCATAGGTGGTATCTCTCCTGACTCCTCCTCTGGAGCATACACGGCATCTCTTCTGTCGTCTTCTTCCGGATGCTGTGGGGGGGGAGGGGGAAGGGATAATGTTGCTCGTGGAGTCGACTCACATTGTCGGAGCGAATACTTTCTGGGACAGGTCCTTGCTGATAAAAGAGAGCAGTAATCATTTTTTCAATGTATTTGAAGTAGGTGAGGGATTGGTTTTCGGACGATCTTTGGCAACAAATATTTAAAGATGCCACTGCGCTAGATCGGTAATAAAAAAAAAATGAGCTGCTAGCACAAGAAAGTCAGAACCAGGACTTCATCAACAACTGAAAAATTAGGTGCAGCGCTTATAAAATCACGTAAAACAAACAGCAGAATAAAGTCCCAAAAGAGTTCCTTAGTGTAGATCAAACGTTACACAGCAGATGAAAGAGGTGGTCACCATAGAAGAAAAGGGAACCATCACCGACACCCACACAAACTGCCTCTTACCATCATATGGTGACCCCTATTACGGAGGTCTTACAAGCCTGCGTATGGATGTATCTTGAAAAGAGCAGGTAAATGCAGTAGTGGTCAGTCGCTATGGTCATATGTTTCTTCAAGATCTTTAGGTAATCCTGGTCTCACACACTCCGCACCAATATGTAAAAAGAAAGGTACTGATAGTGCAGTAAGTTTAAAACAATTTATTAAGAATAAATGAATCTACACTCACATGCCACTTCAGTACAGGTCAGCGGTGAAACACATTGTGGTTTGTTTCTAACCAACAAAATGGCGGCCACGATCCGGAACGTAGTGACGTCATGCTAGCTGGCTCCACCCGGCACGTTTCGTCATCACTGACGTCGTCTGGGGTGTGGCCAGCGCGCGACGTACGTTCATATTTAAAGGCTAATGCCGGAAGACTTGATGGATTACAAAACGATCACCTGATCCCAGGCACAACCAAAACCACACCCAAGGTCAGATAACAGCATTGACAGGAACAAGCTTGCGTTCCAAGGCCAGGAAATAAAAAAGGTAACACTCTACCCGCTAGCCACGTCCATGTCAAAACCAAGCAAAAAAGGTGTAATTTGGCAATAAAAGCTTACTCAAAAGCCGCAAGCACGTAATTACCATAAAAATTTAAATACATTCAAACACATTAAAAATTGGATGGAATAACTAAAAAAGTGCAAACGTCACCCATCCGGATCGGGCTCCATCTATTGGCCAGTCAACAAAATGCCACCACACAATACAAATTTAAAATCCATGATGAACAATTATTACAAATGGACTAAAGCATAATAATAAATGAGAATCAGAACAAATATACTAGATATAAAACAAATAAAGAAGATGTACATCAGACACAGTTACAGTGCAAGGCATTAAAATGGAGTGGAATGGTGACAAAGATTAGCCATCATTCTAACCATCACTAACCATTGTTAATGAAGGCATTTATGTCCCATTCCACATTCATTCCGTGTGGGACATAAGTCTTGGCCTGGTAAATCCACCTGGCCTCTAACCTGGAGATTTCCCTAACTATATGACTCCCCCTCCAATTGGCAGTAAACCTGTCTATCCCCAGAAAAATGGTACCCTTCAGCTTTTTATTATGCTTCATGGTGTAATGCTTAGAGAGACTGTGATCTAAGAAGCCTCTTTTAATATTAGCTACATGTTCCTTCAGCCGAACCATCAATTTTCTCTTAGTCCTGCCTATATACTGTAGTCCACATGGACATTGAACCATATAGACCACATTTTTTGAATGGCAGGTAATAAAACATTTAATGGGAAACTCTTGCTGAGTAGCCGAAGACCTGAAGGAACAAACTTTTCTAGAGTTGACTTCATTAACAGAGCAAATAGGGCACTTTCTACAAGGGAAAAACCCCTTAATTTGTTGAAATAGGGAAGGCCTGGGGGGGGGGGCTCAATAATGTTCGGCGCCACCTGCAGTCTCAAGGGGGGAACACCCCTAAAGACAACTTGCGGTCTCGCTGGAAGAACATCAGCCAGAACTCTATCATTACAAAGTACTTCCCAATGTTTGTACATAATATGACTAATGGCCTGAAAATGACTTGAAAAAGAAGTCAAAAAAGCAAAATTAAATGACGAGCCACCTCTATCAATTTTCGGTTTGAGGATAGACTCTCTGTCCCTCAAATCTGCCTGCTCAAAGGCCGACTCCAACTCCGCTGGCTTATACCCCTTTTCTAAAAATCTAGACTTCAAAATGTCCGCCTCTTTTACGAAGTCATCCCTATTGGAACAATTCTGCTTGAGTCTTAAGAACTGGCTTTTAGGGATGGAGCAAAGCCAGGAGGGGTGATGACAACTAGAGACATCAATAAAACCATTATGGTCGGTGTCTTTAAAGAATGTGGAGGTAGATACAATACCCCTATCCACCTTAATCTTGAGATCTAAAAAGTGGACCTCTGTTCAACTTTATTCAAGTTGCAACACTATCCCCCTATCATTACAATTCAACTCAGCGAAAAAAGAAATAAGGTATTCCTCAGATCCCTCCCAAAGGAAGAGGACGTCATCTATGTACCTCCCCCAGAACCTAAGTTCAGGTCTGGGTCGGCCATAGACGGCGTCCTCCCACTTGGCCATGAACAAATTGGTCATACTGGGGGCAAATTTTGCCCCCATAGCCACACCTCTGCGCTGCAGATAATAATCCCCGCCATACCAAAAATAGTTATGGCTCATACAAAACCTCAACAGAGATAATACAAAGGATCGCTGTCCATCATCTAGAGTTTGATCCTGCAACAAAAAATACTCCACTGCCTCCTGTCCCTGGGTGTGGGAGATAATGGTATATAGAGAGGCGACATCGGCTGTTGCCAAAATGCACATCTTTGGCAACACACAAATAAATTATACATGGCCATATGAAAAAGGTGAAATGCGGCTTTCTTATATCAAAACGTGACTTATGGGTAGATAAATAAGGCTGTACCATCTGGTCGTTTAAATCCACCCCCTCATGAATAGATTGATGGGCTTTACAACGGGGCCATGTCTTCTTTGGATCTCCACTGAGGTGTTATTGTGGATAGTGGAGAGGATGTGGACATCTTTCTTGTCCCTCCACTTCATGGCCAATACCTCTTCATTCCTCATGAAGGCAGATTCCCCGTTTTGTAGCTTTTGGGTGAGGAGATTTTGTGGGAAGCCCTTCCTGTTTTTCTTGAAGGTGCCGCAGGCCAGGGTTGTCTTTTGATATAGATGGCGAAATAGGGGCAGGCTGGTATAATAGTTATCCAAGTATAGGTGGTATCCTTTTCCAAAGAAGGGGTATGCCAGCTCCCAGACAATCTTCCCATTGGTCCCAATATATGTGGGGCAATCACGGGGCTGGAGTTGGGAGTCTTTACCTTCATATATTCTGAAGGAGTACACATAGCCAGTGGCTCGATCGCACAACTTGTTAAGTTTTACTCCATACCTGGATCTCTTGCCAGTGAAATGGATGAGGAGGGACTCATCCACACAGATATTTTTATCTGAGATGAACATTTGGGCGAATGTCTGGGAAAACAAATTAATTAGGGGCGTAACTTATTTAATTTATCATGGTTGATGTGATCTCTGGGAGGGCACTGCGAATTATCACTAAAATGGAAGATGGGCATGTGGTGGATTGGGTGGGTGGACCAATACCCATGGAGTTCGTTTTTTTGCGTAATCCCCATATTCAATGTGAGGCCCAAAAATATTTTTAGTTCATCCAGTGTCAGACATCGCCAATGGAACATGCGGGCATAAGATGTAGTGGGATTGGCAGCTATGAATTGTTCTGTGTACAGATTAGTTTGGTCCACCATACTCTGTAGCAATTTGGGGGTGAAAAACAAATAAAAGTAGTCCAATGGGGCAAAATTTGTAGTGTCAACCTGCACACCTGGTCGTGCGGTGAAATTGGGGACTATTGCAGACCCTGAGCTGGGGGGCAACCACACAGGGTTTGCCAGGGCATCGGGTAGGAAGGCCCGGGCACGGATTAGGGTTCTTGAGGTTGGGCGTTTGGTTTCAGTGCCAGTACTGGGCTCCTCTTCCTGGGGTCTGGTGCTGCTGGTGGTGGGCAGGTTTTCGGCTCTTGGGCCAAATCGTCTCATTCTTTTAGTAGGGGGGGCAGTTTCCTCAGCTGAATCGGACTCTGACCCACTGCCCTCTAATGGCTCATACTGCAAACCAGAATCGTTTGATGAGAGCTCCCCGCTGCTCTCATCATCCGACATGGCAAGAATTTCATACGCCTCCTCAGGGGTATATCCTCTTTGAGACATCATAGTGGGCCTGGTGAATATACTGATGGCAGTACTGATGGGTGGCGGTATTGGCGGTGGACCTGTGTTTAGCGGTACCGGTGGCTGTACTGGTGGCTGGCCTGTGTGGCGGTACCAATGGTGGTACTGGTGGCGGATCTGTTTAGTGGTACCGGTGGTGGTACTGGTGGCTGGCTTGAGTGGCGGTACCGATGGCGGTACTTGTGGGCCTGTGTGACATTTTATTGGCTGTTTACAGATCGGGGAAGCGCTGTGTCCAAGGGACACCCGATACCCCCCCGATCACGTGGGCGCGCCTCTGGGGGCGTGCACTGGAGTCTACTGTGGCGCGCTGATGCTTTCCAGAAATGCTTGTGATTGGCTGTGTTTATACACAGCCGATCGTATGATAAACAGCGGACACGAGCCGTGCACGATCGCCGCGATGCGGGCGCACGCTAGCGGCTTATCCTGAAGACATGAATAGACGTCCGGTCAGGATAATGAACCCCCCGCCATCAATTGTTAATAGGGCGGGCGGGAAGTGCTTAAAGAGGAACTGCAATCCACTCACATAATTTGTAATAAAAACATCTTTGCCATTCTGAAGCTTCCCTCCACCCACTTTGCATATGTTATATATACTGCGCTTCTGTACTTACCAAATATGCTGCAGAAATCTCCCTCCGCTTGATTCACACCAATGAGTTTTTTGATGCATTTTGCAGGAATGCAGGTAATTTTTATAACCTGGGTTCCTATGGGAGATGCTCACATCAACGCATTTTTGTGCCTCTGCGTTTTTGTAAAGGGTCAGGGAATTTTTTTTTCTGCAAAAGGCAACGTTCTGCATGTAACTGACTTGAATGGGCATGCAATAAAAATGCAAGTGACGCGTTTTTACCGTGATTTTGCCGCAACTTTGCAAGGATTTGCATTTTGCGTTTTTAAATCTGCCTAGCAACAAAATCCCCCCCCCCCAAAAAAAAATGCAAAACGTGGCAAAATCGCTGTAAAATAGCAGTAAAAAACACAGCACAGTAAAAATCACTCCAGAAACACCCAAAAGCAACATGCGTAGTCTGGCTGCAGCCATTTTAACTGTGGGCAGCTGAAGCTGCTGCCTCTTCACTTCCTGGGTTTAGGTTGAATATATTTTTATTTAAGATTTTCATCAGTTAAACATAAGATAGGCAACACAATGACAAGCATGTCATGGGGAGGGCTGAGACATCAAGGTCCCCCATATGATGCAATTTGACATTATGGACAGAATAGGGAAGACAAAGCAGAGGCCACGTCAGAGCAGCCCATACAGATGACAACTTACCAAGATGTGCAGTCTACGCGTCATGTTACCTGCGTGTCGTGTAGTAGTAGAGGTTTCTCTGACGTGTAGAACCATTCAACAGTAGACATACCCGACGAGACTGCACCGGAGACGAAACAGAAGGGATA
>BLSH010339176.1:0-13649 GCA_018402905.1 Glandirana rugosa | reverse complement strand
CCACACACACCCACACCGCCCACCTGAAAGCAGAAGCAATCTCAAAAACATTGGTGGTCTGTGGCACTTTGAAACCCTACATTTCACCCACAATCATTAGTGGTCAGTTTAGAAATTTGCTTACATTTATCTTTAATTTTGCTAAAAAAAAATATCCCACAATCATTGGGGATCAGTGACACTTTAACCCCCACCTTTAAAAAAAAATCCCACAATCATTGTTGGTCACTGGCATTATAGGACTCCGATCTTCACTTTCAATTTGCCATGTTCTTCCTCCCTGCTTGTGTTTACAAATATTCAGTACTGCCCTTTCTCCATAGTGGGTGGTATGAATGTTTGTAAAAACTGGCAGTGCTTATGTTTGTTATGGCTGTGTTTGGTTCACAGCTATCACAAATTACAGAGCCATCTGAATGGCTCTGTACATTGTGACTGTGATCTGAGCTGGCCAATGACAACTCAATCACAGCCATTCATGGGAGAACTGTCTGTCCCTGACTTTTTTTTATGCAATGCAATTTATAAATGGCACTTCAAAAATAGCATCCACCTCTCATACATTTTGTTTTTACAATACACAGTATTGGAGTGGTTAATCAGCTTCCAATTCACTGAAAACAAAGAACATGACATGGTCCTTACCTAGATTGAGCAACAATAGTTATGCCCATGGACATGGTCAATTCCTTGTAGACAACCCCTGCTAGTTGATCTCAGTATGAAAGTTAATAAGCAAGGTTAGATTTTCCCCCAATTTGAGGCTGGGTTAACATATGTGCAGCCGTGGTTTTCAGCTTGGGGTCCGGTGCATTTCTTTCTGTTCACCGGTTCAGGTGTGATTCAGGTCCAAATTTTTGCCTGAATTCGCACCTGAACCAGACCCAAAAACACATAGGACCCTTTTGGAAACCACACAGCGGAGATGTGTGAACCGGCTCCATTCAGACCCGGTCACACTCGCATGTCATTCGAATTGGATGGGGTGAAAAACGCATCCAATTTGCACATATGTGAACCCGGCCTAAAGCACATCTCATACATGCACTTAGCACACACATACTATAATAGCAATCTAATGTTTGTGACTAAGTATAATATAGGGACTTTGAAGACGGAGGGACTAAAGGAAAGCAGAGACATTTCCCACACTCCATTAACAAGAATTTAATTTAGCCTGAGCCTAAAAACACCACCAGTAATAGGCCCCATACACACGGGCAGTTGGAAAACATTTGCCAGTACAAAAAATACCTGCCAATATTATGACCATGTGTATGTCGGTCTGTCCGGCAGAAGCCAGATGTTTGGCCTGATTCTGTCGGGCGTGCATGCTGGAAAACCAGCAGCCGACCGACTCCCAATCAGCATTCTCAGCCAATGGCAGTGCAGTGATCGCTGATCGGAGTGTTGTGGCAGGAGGGCCGTCCCTGGTCACAACAGCTCAGCGGGTGAGATCGCTGGACCAAATGTAATGTGTATCCGGCTTTAGAGATGTCAATAAAGAGGTCAAAGTCAACAAAGACTTTCAAATACAGATCAGTTCAAATATTTTAATATATGTAACAAATGTTTTTCATTCATGCTTTATTTTTTCAACTACCTTAACCAATTCAGCCCCAGAAAGATTTACCCCTTTAATGACCAGGCCATTGTTTGACAATTGCGTGGTTGTGCAACGTTGTACCCAAACAAAATTGATGTCCTTTTTTTCCCACAAATAGAGCTTTCTTTTGGTGGTATTTATTTATTGCGTTATAAAAAAAAACATATTTTTGTAAATATATTATTATATCTTTTCATGTGACAACACTGAAGAAATGAAATCTACAATGTAAAGTAGTGACTGTACATCTTGTATAGCAGTGTAAATTTGCTGTCCCCTCAAAATGATACAACCATTAATGTCTAAACCACTGGCAACAAAAGTGAGTACACCCCTAAGTGAAAATGTCCAAATTGGGCCCAACGTGTCAATATTTTGTGTGGCCACTATTATTTTCCAGCACTGCCTTAACCCTCTTGGGCATGGAGTTCAGCAGAGCTTCACACGTTGCCATTGGAGCCCTCTTCCATTACAACATCACGGAGCTGGTGGATGTTAGAGACCTTGCGTTCCTCCACCTTCTGTTTGAAGATGCCCCACAGATGCTCAATAGGGTTTAGTACTTGAGACATGCTTGGCCAGTCCATCACTTTTACCCTCAGCTTCTTTAGCAAGGCAGTGGTCGTCTTGGAGGTGTGTTTGGGGTCGTTTTCATGTTGGAATACTGCTCTGTGGCCCTAGACTTTGAAGGGAGGGGATCAGGCTCTGCTTCAGTATGTCACAGTACATGTTGGCATTCATGGTTCCCTCAATGAACTGTAGCTCCCCAGTGCATGTATGCCCCCCAGACCTTGCTTGACTGTGGGCAAGACACACTTGTCTTTGTACTCCTCATCTGGTTGCCACCACACACGCTTGACATCATCTGAACCAAGTAAGTTTATCTTGGTCTCATCAGACCACAGGACATGGTTCCAGTAATCCATGTCCTTAGTCTGCTTGTCTTCAGCAAACTGCGGGCTTTCTTGTGCATCATGTTTAGAAGAGACTTCCTTCTGGGACGACAGCCATGCAGACTAATTTGATGCAGTGTGCGGCTTATGGTCTGAGTACTGACAGGCTCACCCCCACCCCTTCAACCTCTGCAGCAATGCTGGCAGCACTCATATGTCTATTTCCTAAAGACAACCTCTGGATATGATGCTGAGCATGTGTACTCAACTACTTTGGTCAACCATGGCGAGGTCTGTTCTGAGTGGAACCTGTCCTGTTAAGCCGCTGTATGGTCTTGGCCACTGTGCTGCAGCTCAGTTTCAGGGTGTTGGCAATCTTCTTATAGCCTAGGCCATCTTTATGTAGAGCACCAATTCTTTTTTTTCAGATCCTCAGAGAGTTATGTGCCATTAGGTGCCATGTTGAATTTCCAGTGACCAGTATGAGAGAGTGAGAGCGATAACACCAAATTTAACACACCTGCTCCCCATTCACAACTGAGACCTTGTAACACTAAGGAGTCACATGACCCCGGGGAGGGAAAATGGCTAATTGGGCCCAATTTGGACATTTTCACTTAGGGGTGTACTCACTTTTGTTGCCAGCGGTTTAGACATTAATGGCTGTGTGTTTTTTATTTTGAGGGGACAGCAAATTTACACTGTTATACAAGCTGTATACTCACTACTTTGCATTGTAGCAAAGTGTAATTTCTTCAGTGTTGTCACATGAAAAGGTATAATAAAATATTTACAAAAATGTGAGTAGTGTACTCAGTTTTGTGAGATACTGTCGATGTATTCTTAGCTCAGAAAAGTACCTTATTTTGCTCTCAGCCTACTGCAAATCTCCAAATGTGTTTATTGTTGCTATGATCCGACTTCCTGTTAGAGGGTGGCTATATTTATTCTTTATGGTCCCACTCTATGTAGGAATGTAGCCACTTTCTCTTGCTCACTCCCAAGATAGACTAGGCCAGTGATGGCAAACCTTGGCACCCCAGATGTTTTGGAACTACATTTCCCATGATGCTCATGATGGTTTGCCATCACTGGACTAGGCACTATAGATGTTGGACTATGGGATTTGTAGTGTTAACCAAAACAGATGAGAGTGGGGGGGAAATGAGAGGTTCAGGAGCTCAAGGAGAACATTTCAAGGAGGCAGAAAAACACAGTGAGAAACAATTTCATGAAAATAGATTACAGAGTCATTAGTGTATTTTAATAGTTATTCTTGGAGAAAATAGATATTGTTTAGTGCCACCTTAAGCTGAATATACTTTTCCATTTTCAGACAATGAGCTAAACCCCACACTGTACAGCTCATTGTGTGTTGATCTGTAAAACCAAATTTGAAACAAAAACTTGACTCTGCGGTCAGCATTGATATTGCTAAAATTTGAATAAACGGTTTCCTAAGAATTATGAAAAGAATAATAGTCAATACTTAGGACATTGTTTATTACATTCTTTGGATTCTCACAGTTGTATGATAGGTCAAAGTGAATTATAGAAAAAAAGTTGTTGTCATCTTTAGGAAAAGGAGTTTTGACATGTATTCAATATGATTACATTAGAACAAGTGGGCTGTGATTGATAACCTAATATTCAAGGGATGCAAATCATCAATCACTAGAGGTATAATATCAATTATTCAATGAAGCAGTCTAATGCAGAAATCAATGTTGGAAGTGAATATAAGAAACTTCCTTTCCCTGTGGAGTCCACAGTAGAAAATAAAAATAGAATACATAAAAATTGGACACCATAATAATCCATGCAACAAGAGCAGTTTATCCTGCTCTGGGAAAAAAAAGAACAGGTATAGAAGAAATGCAAATAATTTTGTCTTTTTTCAGTCTAGAGTTCATAATGTGGTTATAGGAAATGAGACTGGACATAGCCCATAAAATAAAGACCATTGTCTTTATTTATCACAGCTCTTTTTTTTGCACTGTAGTTATATTTCACAAATAATTTCTTTGAATTTTTTATTAAATATGTCCATATATGACAAATATTGGATATTGAATAAGCTTACTTATTTTCTTTGTAGTTTTAACAATATTGAACATAAGCATCTCTTTAGATAAGATAGACATGAGATATATTATACAAATACTATACATTACATGTAATAATGGTCTGGTACTAGAGTTGAGCGGACACCCGGATGTTCGGGTTCGGGTTTGGGTTTTCGTGGAAAAGTTTGTGTTCGGGTTTGGGTTCGGTCCGAACTTGACCCCGGTTCCAGAACCCCATTGAAATCAATGGGGACCAGAACTTTTGGGCACAAACATGGCTGTAAAAAAGTCCTGGAAAGTGCTAGAGGGCTGCAAAAGGAAGAAAAGTGGGGGTAAGAGTAGGACAAGTACCCTACAAAGAAATGGGGATAGGGAAATAACAATAATCTGTCCCTTACAGCAACAGCAGGAAAATGACCCTATAGAACTAGAAGATGATTTTAGAACAATAATCTGTCCCTTACAGCACCAGCAGGAACCTCTCCCTATAGCAGTTTGATATGATTTTGGAACAATAATCTGTCCCTTACAACACCAGCAGGAACCTCTCCCTATAGCAGTTTGATATGATTTTAGAACAATAATCTGTCCCTTACAGCACCAGCAGGAACCTCTCCCTATAGCAGTTTGATATGATTTTAGAACAACAATCTGTCCCTTACAGCAAATGCAGGAACCTCTCCCTATAGCAGTTTGATATGATTTTAGAACAATAATCTGTCCCTTACAGCAACAGCAGGAACCTCTCCCTATAGCAGTTTGATATGATTTTAGAACAATAATTTGTCCCTTACAGCACCAGCAGGAACCTCTCCCTATAGCAGTTTGATATGATTTTAGAACAATAATCTGTCCCTTACAGCACCAACAGGAACCTTTCCCTATAGAACTAGATGATTTTAGAGCATTAATCTGTCACTCACAGGAGCAGCAGGAACCTCTACCTCTAGCAGTATGATATGATTTTAGAACAATAATCTGTCCTTTACAACACCAGCAGGAACCTCTCCCTATAGCAGTTTGATATGATTTTAGAACAATAATCTGTCCCTTACAACACCAGCAGGAACCTCTCCCTATAGGAGTTTGATATGATTTTAGAACAATAATCTGTCCCTTACAGCACCAGCAGGAACCTGACCCTATAGCAGTAGGAGATGATTTTAGAACAATGATCTGTCCCTTACAGCAACAACAGGAACCTGACCCCATTGAACTAGGAGATGATTTTAGAACAATAATCTGTCCCTCTAAGCAGTAGACTCTAACTAGTCCAGTCAGATTGTTCTGTAATGCAGGATGAGATGTTATTAGATCTGCAATCTGTCCCTAAAAGCAGTAGTAGTAGTAATCTCTACCTAATCCACAATTAGATCATTCTGTAATGCAGGATGAGATGTTATTAGATCTGCAATCTGTTCCTCACAACACCAGCAGCATCCTCTCCCTACACTTGCCTGAGAGCATATGACATGCAGCACTACGTGACTCCAGCTCATACAGAGGCTGGGTCACATGATGCACTGGCCAATCACAGCCATGCCATTAGTAGGCATGGCTGTGATGGCTTCTAAGGGCAAACCAGTGAAACGCTTGTTGATTGGCTGCCCTACAGCTATTCAACAAGCGGGAAAAAATACCAGAACCCGAACCCGAACTTTTTTTACAGTTCGGGTTCGCTCAACTCTATCTGGTACCAATAAAGCCATTTGGTCTTTTCTGTTCTGTAAAATATGCCTCCTCCTCCACAGTTCTTGGTCCCCTTATCCCCCTTTCTCCAGATAGCAGTGCTTTTATGATGCAATAAAATAATTCATCTCAGGGAACAAAGGGAAACAAATGAGATTAAAAATTAAATGAAATGTTCAGAACTGATGACTATAAAAAAATATTTATTTAAATGTTAAGTAAATGCTAAATGTTTGTAGAGAGTGCAGTTTTGGATTCTTTTCACTTTTTTCCCTTACTGTTTACATCTAGCTGCTTATAGATTTTTAGAATCCTGCTATTTACAGAGCTCTGCAGATGAAGATGAAAAGTATATATACAAATTAGTTATTCTGAATAGCATTTTATTCCCATTCCCCTCCCCCTCCAAAAAACTCCAGCTGTTCAAGGTTTCAGTCAAACAGAACAAACTTGAAAGCAGCAGTCTTCTCTCTTTAGATAACGTATAGTGCCCTTGAATCCTGTGTCAGGTAATATATACTGTATACCACACTTTGTAGACTTGACTTTTTAACTTTCACAAGAACAAAATAATATGATATAATTTTTTTTTTATTACCTAATTAATGTAGCAGAATACATTTTGGTCTAAATGTATGAAGAAAGATTATTTATTTAATATGTTTTATAACAAAGCAAAGTATTTTTTTTTCAAAATATTCAGCCTTTTTTTTAGTTTATATAGTATAAAAACAGTGGTTAATAAATATCACCAAAAGAAAGTCCATCTGTCTCAAAAAATGGTTTTTTATATATATATATATATATATATATATATATATATATACATTTGAGTACAGTGTTGAATGACCTTGTAGTTGTCAGCCAAACTATCACAGCACTGAAAGAAGAAAAATGACCTGGAAAGTAAAGGTATGTAACAGTGTCGGCCAGTGTTTTTTTTTCTTTTGGTGGGGCGGCAAACAGCCCGATCCTGACTCCCCGAGGAAGCGGTGAGCGGCAACTTTTCTTTCTCCTCCGTGGTGTGGATCATCTTTCTCCTCCTCCTCCAAGGCGTCCAATAGGATCGCCTGACTTCTCGATCGGGAAATGGGTAACAGATCCGCGCTTCCTGATTGGCGGAGAGGCCATTCAGTGTTAGAAAAGTGAATATTCATTTGCTTTTCTAACACACGAGAGTGGGCTGAGAGCGCAATGCTCTACGCTCGGAGTCCACTCTATTTTGAAGCCTATTAAAGCCTATGGCTCTAATCAGGTGCTTCAAAGAAATCCCCTGCCGCTGTAATTCATGTGGCCGGCGTCCTGAAAGGGGCCCGACACATGAATAGGTGGTGGCCGCAGCGATCATGGATAGATTCATGCTTACAGGAATCTATCTAATTAGCATATAGGGGGTGTCGAGGATAGAGTGGGCGGCACCCGTGCGGCCTTAACCGGTTCCCTCTTTATCAATTTTCCTATCGCACATGCCTGACGAATGCTCAGAAACGTTGCATTTCTCTGTGATGTGATCTTTTTCAATAAACAAAATTTTGGACAAGGATCCACGGTGTGCTGACGAATATGTACACTTGCTTAACAGGTTCCCGACCAGCTTGCATACATTTACTGCTGCAGAGTGCCAGCGTAGCACGAATTCCCTTTTATAAATGGTGATTCGCGCAGGCGCAGCTAGTGGGCAGGAGCGCACCGGTGGCGCGCTCTCGTGCCCGCTGCACACTTCCTGAGTGTGGCCACGGGTTGCTGGCAGACATCGCCTGATACAGAAGAAAAGCGGGGAACTGCCGATGTGAACACAGTGGCTCCCCGCTCTGTCGGGTGGTATGACAGTGATCTACTGATCCCTGTCATCGGGATCAGTTAGATCTGCCATGCCCTTGGTCAGTCCAGCCCCCACACAGTTAGAACATGCCTAGGGAATACAGTTAACCCCGTGATTGAACCCTGCAGGTTAACCCTTCCCTGCCAGTGACATTTATATAGTAATCATTGGCTATTTTTAGCTCTGATCGCTGTATAAATGTCAATGGTCCCAAAAAAGTGTCAAAAATGTCTGATCTGTCCGTCGCAATCCCGATAAAAATTACAGATTGCTGCCCTTACTAGTAAAAAAATAAAAAAATAGTAAAAAAGCCATAAATGTTTGTAATAGTTTGTAAATGCAGCAACGTTTGCACAAACTAATCAATATACACCTATTGCGATTTTTTTTACCACAAATATTTAGAAGAATATGTATCGGCCTAAACTGATGAATATATTTGTTGTTTTATTTTTTTTTTGAACACGTATTATAGCAAAAATTTAAAAATATTGTATTGTTCCAAAATTGTTGCTCTTTTTTTGTTTATAGCGCAAAAAATAAAAACCGCAGAGGTTATCAAATACCACCAAAAGAAAGCTTTATTTTTTTATACAATATATCTTTTACTTTATTGTTTGGGTACAGTGTCGCACGAGCACGCAATTATCAGCTAAAGCAACGCAGTGCGGAATCACAAAAAGGGCTCTGGTCAGGTAGGGGGTAAATCCTTCTGGAGCTGAAGTGGTTAATGGACAGGCCACCCCTGGTATGTAACATGCTGGTATTGAGGTGGTTAAAGACAATGCATATTGTACATTTTTTTCTTTTTTGTACATACATATTTTTGAAGTCAAGTAAATATGTACTATTGAACATGAATATTATATTTTCTTTTATTCAGAAAAAAATGGATACCCCCACTAACTGAAACTGTCCTTTTTATTTCTCTCTAAATTGAAATAACCCATAATATTCTAGAAACATTTTGTATGTATAAAATCATTTTTATGTATATGATTGTCTCACACATGCGACTTACAGTGCTGTTGCATCTTCACATTTATATTAAATTTAACAATCTGCAGTGTGCCCTATAGTGGCTTTGATCAATTACGGGATAAGTGACCCAAAGAATGAATTGCTTTCCAGTGTCTTTTCTCAGCTTTTCAGTCTCCCATTTACCTTTTCAATAAGAAAGTATAAACAGAGACCACATCAAAACATTATTGCAGACTAATAATTATAGACAGAATGGTACATGTTTCAATTTGCTAATTGTCAGTGATTTATAGCTCTATATATTAAATATAAGAAACAACAGCCGCCAACAATGCCATTGCAAGGCCAAAACTGGCAACCTGTCAGTAAATTACTTGTGACTTAGTGATTCCTTTCAAATTAACAGACCTGTTCCTGGCACATTTCTAATGATGTATTGCTATAATAACACACATTAGAAAATTGAAGCAACATACTCTTGTGATATAACATCAGTTGCTAGCTTTGTTATAAATGTTTATATCCTGATCTCACTCAGGGTTTCCAAGCCAAAACTACTTTCTCTACTGATAAAATGTGGAAAATTTACTGACAGAGCACATTTTACTGACAATATGAAATTTGAAAGAAACCAATGGCCCATACACACAGTACAATTATTGTCCGAAAACGGTCGTACGATAGCCTGTCGTACAATTATCTGACCGTTAGTACGCCCCATTCGACAGTCGATTTTGAATTATCATACAACAGAAGTTGTATGAACAAACCTGAAAACTTTTGTCTGCCGACAAGGCGTCATCTGATTTTCAGCTCATGTGTACGGAAGTTGGACAAACAAAAGTTGTAAGTACAAACATGCATGTTCGGAAGCCAGGAACGAGCCTGAAGTGTCCAGTCATGTAAACCTGCGTTATATTGAAATTTGAATTGAAATAGCGAGATCCAGCGCACATTATTCTCGTCTTCAATGTGATAATAATGAAGCTGCTATGCTGGTGATACTCATGTTACCAATGTAATAAAAACATTTGTTCTGTAGTGATAGAAATATTACTCACATTGTCTCTGAGATTTAAATATGAAAAAACAAACTATGTTTGTGTCCCCTGGTAATTGTTATTACTTTTCTTTTTAATGTAACTGCCTACTCGCCTACTGACAAACCTGTCATTTGAATAAAAAAACATAGGCAAGTATTCTTCTTCACATGACTCTTTATTGTGAATAAAAAATAAAGAATATAAATTAAATTAGACATGGTATCACCAAAAAATATATAACAGAAAAAGTGCATTCGATTCTGCAAATGTGGGAAAGAAGCAAAAGAAAAGAAAATAATACACATTTTTGTATTTGGGTAAAATCCCCAGACCATGGCTGTTGGCGGGGGCCATGGGGATGGTATTGCCACTGCCCACCATGCTGCTGTGGTGGGTGGGATGGCTGTTTAGGTGGTGGAGGTGGTGGAGGTGGAGCCATATACTCTGAAAGGTGTGTATTATCGGTGATAAGCTCCCTCTCCCCCTTGCTCAACACCTGTAATTCATTTTTCAGACCTGCTCCGTTGGTATGGAGTCATGCGCTGTAGTTTGGCAGCTGTGTATGCAGCAAACGATTCCTCCTCATCAGGATCAATATGGAGGACTGCTAAGGCCTGTGTGAAAAAAGATGAAGCGCTGTCCTCCACATTGCGGGTTTTTCTGGCTCTCTTAACACCAAGACACAGGGTAGGGATCTGCGACTCCACAGCCTGGGAAGTTGCAGTTGGCTTATCCCCAGTGACACTTTCCGTGACACTTTCCTGTGAATAAAAATGGGACCTTATTAGATTATATTTGTTTGTGTGGGTTATCAATCAAACCAAATTGACATTTCCTCACTGTTGCCAATTGAATATTTAGAAATAGAAAAGATGTAAACCTGTGTTATATTGAAATTTGGCACCAGCATTTGGATTTATCCTTTAAATTATTTTAGGGCACAACTGTGTTTTCATATCTAACCAACTTTGTTAAGGCTCAAATATTTGGCCAATAATGTTTAGTTATCATCATTGCGTTTTTTTATTGACAATATGTTCAACAATACTATACCTATGTCAAGATGGGCTCCTCCACATCTTCAGCTTCAGGTTCAGGAGCTGTGGCCTCAGCAGAGGTAGAAGGTAGGGTGTAAAGGGATGGCCTGGGCTCAGACTGCTCGCTGATAAACCGTGGGCTTTGGAAGTACCACAGCCTGGGGACATAAACGTCAGCCACTGCAGCTCCTGACCACTCAGATTTATGTATCTTCTTCAGCTCCCTCATATAGATGGTTGGCAATTTTCTCCCACACATATTGGAAGTGAGCATTGGGGTCAATGGCTTTACAAGGATCAGCCAGTTTGTCCAATGCTGCCCGCTTTATGATTTTGTGGGAGTAGACTTTGCTCTTCACCCTTCAGAGACAAGGTAGGTGATGGTACATGTCAATGAACTGTGGCAGGAACTCAGGAGAGTTAAATTTATCACTCATGATGCCTGCAAGACACAACACAAGACAAAGCATAATGCAACTTCATCTGGCATACCCATAAGCTGGACCCAATCTAGGCCCCAATCCAAGCAGTATAGCCCATGAACCCCCATCTCTCCATCTCTGCCCCAATCCAAGCAGTATAGCCCATTAACCCCCCATCTAGATAAAGGATAATACTGCGCTTAATCTAATGAGTAAAATGAAAGCAGCTGGCACAACAATAACCTTAAATTGTCTAAATAAAACAAAAAAACAAAAAGTGCAGCGCTGATTAAATGTAGTCAAATGAATGTATCAACAAATTCATTGAAACCAGTCCAGATAGTTCACACTAGTATGTATATAGTCCTAATGGTTAGGATCCAGGGTTTGATAATAAGACACGCTTCCTCAGCTTGTAGCAAATCCAATATTGGGAATAAATAAATACCCTTACCAGATGTACTCTGGGGAAACACCTTAAATCATGGATACGCTCCAAGGAAGAGATCTTTCCACCAGCTTCGGAGCTCCAGTCAAGCAAACCCGATCCACAGGAATAACCATACATCCAAGGTGTCCAGAGAAAGTACAAACACTCGGAATGGTAGGTAGCGGTGCCTCATAGGGAAAGAAAGGAATCTCACATAGTGTAATATTGTTTAACCAGAAAATTTTATTAAGGTAAAATCGCACTTACATGCATAAAGGATAAAAGAAGCTTCACATGGAATTCCAACATCTAAGAACAAGCGCAATGAGCCGGAGTAGACCCTCCTCAGCCGACGCGTTTCGTCCGATAGGACTTCAACTGGGGCATGGGTCTACTGTTCATCATTGCGCTATATATATACCATAAGTAATTAATCAATTACTACCATGATTGAGCCCTCCCTTCCGGGTCAACCCTCTGAGTATCAAACCTCAGTCTGAATTTAAACAATAAAAATTCTGATTAGCCAAGAAGGGTGACCTGGGACTAAGACAATTCATGATAGGTAGATGTTAAACCAAGCCTCAATGTCACTCATGACCCTAGAAAACGTCATTTCCGGGTGTATACATTTAGGTTATAAGAAAACTAACATAGTACCTATAAAACATACGGACTTCTCCTATATAATAGTCCTATGAGATAAATGCCAAAAATAGACTAAAATAAAAATAAAAACAATCAGAAAACGTCAGGAATGTAAGCAAAATATCCCCTGAGATACACAGGAAGTGATGCGCGGGAAGTGATGTCAGCGCTCATCATCTGAAATGCACAGGAAGTGATGCAGGGGAAATGATGTCAGAGCTCATCCCATAAGCAAAATATCCCCTAAAATGCACAGGAAGTGATGCGCGGGAAGTGATGTCAGCGCTCATCATCTGAAATGCACAGGAAGTGATGCGGGGGAAATGATGTCAGTGCTCATCCCATAAACAAAACAACTCTCACTGGATCCTTAGGAGGTGAGCATAGATGGGTGTATCCACAGTATGTATCACACCTAACACACAGGAAATACAATACCGGAAATGAGCGCACAGAAAATAGTGAAACGGAAATGATGTCAGTATTAACTGCGGACATCATGTTGTAAGAAATATTCTTATAAACCTTCGCTCACTTAAGCTAATAAGGGGAACGAACAACTTCCGTCCATTCACATAAGGCATGAAAATGGGCGTATGTTGTTAAAAAACTGACCTGGGCATGTCCCTGCGGTCATGTGACTTCCTACCAGACCAACATATATATGTCACCGTCGGGAAACTTCTGATTGGTCGGTAAACTTCCTCTATGCAGACCTACGTTTACTTGAACCAGTCGGGGTTGAACTTGAAGAATAGGAGTCTAAAAGTTGATAAACTACCCCGGAAATGATGTGTTCCAGAGGTTACATCTAAATACATATACTGTAAATAAACATTAGAAGAACCATAAGCCATGGGGGGATAAAAATCATCATAAACATCATCATGGCTTATCATCATAAAAAATCCATATAAATTACCATCTAGGCCTCAGGGTTTATACACTGCACATAAGTGCAACTCCGCTCTCAGGTGTGTCATGACACTGTGGCATGAACAGCTCTCCTATC
>BLSH010339175.1:552076-563488 GCA_018402905.1 Glandirana rugosa | reverse complement strand
GCTACAACCCTGGCAAACAGACGACACCAAAAATCTCAAAAAGCGCAGCCACGCCCTTGAGCGTTGGTGGCACAAGACAAAGTCTCTCAAAGACTTCAAGCAATAGAAATCTGCCCTCCATAAATACAATTCTCACCTCCACATTACACCTTCTCATCCAGTCCCATCAACTCTTCAATTCCCTACTTCGTCCTCCACCACTTCCGCCCACTAACACACTCACTGCACAGGAGGTTGCTAACCACTTCAAAAGCAAGATTTACACAATTTGTGATGAAATCTCCACTCTACAGGCATCTTCTCCAGTTAACAGCCCATGTCAACAAGCACAATCGACACTTTCCTTATTCAAACCTGCTACTATAAATGAGGTTGCTAAACTCCTTTCTAATGCCCACCTAACCACCTGTCCACTGGACCCTTTTCTCAGATACTACGCTCACCCTCTGACTCTATCCTACAATCTCTAACTCACATCTTCAACCTCTCCCTCTCTTCTGACATCTTCCCCAATGTTCTAAAACATGCATTGGTCACCCCCATACTCAAAAAGCCATCCCTGCACCCTACCGATCTTAACAATCTACGCCCTATTTCCTTGCTCCCCTTTTCCTCCAAACTCCTTGAACGCCTAGTCTACAACCAACTGTGTGAACACCTTGTTGTAAAAACAATGGACACTACACTGTTCTCCTGCTCCTGGACCTTTCGGCTGCCTTTGGTACTGTCGACCACCCCCTCCTCCTCAAAAAACTTTACTCCCTCGGTCTCCGTGACTGTGCTCTTCAGTGGCTCCCATCCTACCTATCCCATCGCACCTTCAGTGTCACTTACAATTCTACCTCCTCCACTCCTCTTCCTTTCTCTGTCGGGGTCCCCCAAGGTTCCGTTCTTGGACCACTACTATTTTCAATATACACCTCTTCCCTGGGCCGGCTGATAGCCTCCCACGGCTTTCTACGCTGACGATACCCAAATCTACCTCTCCACCCCCCAACTCACTCCATCAATCTCCTCACGCATCACTAACTTATTAACAGACATATCTGCCTGGATGTCACACCACTTCCTCAAACTCAACTTGTCCAAAACCAAACTCATAATATTTCCTCCCCCACATACCGTTTCCCCTGACTTTTCTGTCAAGTGCAATGGCACAACCATCCACCCATCCCTACATGTCAGGGTGCTTGGTGTTATCCTGGATTCTGAACTCTCCTTTTGGCCCCACATACAATCACTTTCTAAGGCTTGCCGCCTCAACCTCCGCAACATCTCTAAAATTAGTCCTTTCCTAACCAATGAAACCACAAAGCTCCTGATTCACTCCCTGGTCATCTCTTGCCTTGACTGCTGCAATTCCCTCCTCACTGGCCTACCTTTAAATAGACTATCCCCCTTCAGTCCATCATGAATGCCGCTGCCAGACTCATCCACCTTACAAACCTTTCAGCGTCTGCCACCCCTCTCTGCCAATCCCTCCATTGACTGCCACTCGCCCAATGAATTAAATTCAAAATACTAACAATGAGCTACAAAGCCATCCACAACTCTGATCCCACCTACATCACCAGCCTAGTCTCAAAATACCAACCTAATTGTCCTCTTCACTCTTCCCAAGACCTCCTGCTCTCCAGCTCCCTCATCACCTCCTCTCATACTCGCCTCCAAGACTTCTCCCGAGCCTCTCCTATCCTTTGGAACCCTACCCCAATCTGTCAGACTATCCCCAAAGCTATCCACCTTTAGGCGATCCCTGAAAACTTTTCTCTTCAGGGAAGCCAATCCTGCCACCACCTAACAACTACACTTCTTATTTTCTCATCAGCTCATCCCCCAGTTATTGCCTTTTCGTATCTTTAACCCTCCCTCCAAGATTGTAAACTCTAACGAGCAGGGCCCTCTGATTCTTCCTGTATTGAATTGTATTGTTATTGTACTGTCTGCCCTAATATTGTAAAGCGCTGCGCAAACTGTTGGCACTATATAAAAACTGTATAATAATAATAATAAATGAGCTCAAGCCAGGCGGTGACAGTTTTCTCCAGCGTGCATGCGGCTATCCTTAGTGTCAGAACAAGGCACTCACACATGTAAGCAGTCATTTGTATTGTTTTTAAGTATTTTTAAGTAAACAGTATCACGCTATTGGTCCCCCCTCTCTTATTCAATGGGCTACCATGTTGGAGAGGAGGCTAGAAAGAAAAATCTCCTGATTTATCCCTAAGAACAACAAAGCAAGCTCCAAGACCAAACCACTTGAGTGCATTTTGACTTTCTTTTTAATTAAAGAGCTCATGGACCTCTATTGAGTAGGGCATCCTATTGAGCACAGCGGGTGTGTGTTTGGATACATTGGTGATGGTTTTTCACAGGATGTCACATTAACCGCTTGCCGACCAGTCATCACAGTTTTACTGTGGCAGGTTGGCACGGCTGCACAAATCGTCGTTGTGGTACATCAGCCGCTTTAAGAGCTATAGGGGGGCGCACGCGCAATGTCCGCCGGCTACCCGCGATAACTCATCAGAGAGACAGAATAGGGATCTGTCAATGTAAGCAGACAGATCTCCGCTTTGCCAGGGAAGTAGAGAGAGTTCTGCTGTTCCAAGTAATCCGGAACAGCGATCTATCTCTACTCCCTGTTAGTCCACCCCCCCCCATATTTAGAAACACCTCCCTAGGGAACACTTAACCCCTTGATTGCCCCGTCTGTCGCAATAGCGCAGTCCCGCTAAAAATCACAGATCGCCTCCGTTACTAGTAAAAGAAAATTTAATATTAAAAATACCATAAATATATATCCCTTATTTTGTAGACGCTATAACTTTTGCGCAAACCAATAAATATACGCTTATTGCGATTTTTTTTTTACTAGAAATATGTAGAAGAATACATATTGACCTAAACTGATGAAGAAAAAAGTTTTTTTTTATATTTACTATAGCCAAAAGTAAAAAATATTTTTTTTTTCAAAATTGACATTCTTTTTTTTATAACGCAAAAAATTAAAACCGCAGAGGTGATCAAATACCATCAAAAGAAAGCTCTATTTGTGGGGAAAAAAGACATAAATTTTGTTTGGGTACAACATCGCACGACCGCGAAATTGTCATTTAAAGCGATGCTTTAAAATGCTCTGGTCATTAAGGGTAGAGTTGAACGAACACTTGGATGTTCGGGTTCGGTGGGTTCAGCCGAACTTCGGGAAAAAGTCCGGGTTCAGTACCGAACTTGACCCCGAACCCCATTGAAGTCAATGGGGACCCAAACTTTTCGGCACAAAAATGACTGTAAAAAAGTCCTGGAAAGTGCTAGAGGGCTGAAAAAATGATTTTAGAACAATAATCTGTCCCTTACAGCTACAGCAGGAACCTGACCCTATAGAACTAGAAGATGATTTTAGAACAATAATCTGTCCCTCTAAGCAGTAGACTCTACCTAGTCCAGTCAGATCATTCTGTAATGCAGGATGAGATCTGCAATCTGTCCCTAAAAGCAGTAGTAGTAGTAATCTCTACCTATCTATCTATCTGCAATCTGTCCCTCACAGCACCGGCAGCATTCTCTCCCTACACTACCCAGAGAGCATGTGACATGCAGCACTAAGTGACTCCAGCTTATAAAGAGGCTGGGTCACATGATGCACTGGCCAATCACAGCCATGCCATTAGTAGGCATGGCTGTGATGGCTTCTAAGGGCAAACCAGTGAAACGCTTGTTGATTGGCTGCCTTGCAGCTATTCAACATGCGTGATCAAATACCCCAACCCAAACTTTTTTCAAATGTCCGGGTTCGGGTCCGGGTCACAGACACCCCAAAGTTCAGTACGAACCCAAACTTTACAGTTCGGGTTCGCTCAACTCTAATTAAGGGGTAAATCCTTCCGGGGCTGAAGTGGTTAAAGACACATCTGGGAAGATTTTATGAACTGTTCAAAGAAAGTTTTTGGTTCATACATTCTATTATGATCTAGCACTTTGCACTTTAATGTTTTTGATTTTTGAGGTTGTATTAGTTTTCATTGTGTATGTTATTGCAGATATCCTATTTCAGTTGGTAACACAACAGATATAGGTACCATTAGCGCCCCCACATTCTTATTTTTACTCAGAGTACAGTTTATCTACACTTTTAGGGGAGCAGCTTTTTCAGTTTTAAAAGGAATTAATTTCTATTTCCACTTTTTGGCACGAGGTACCTTTTTAGTTATAATCCACTATGTTCAGTTTGCCTTAGCTAGAGCAGGCAAAATCATGTACGTACAGTATACGTGATTTTGCCTACACTTGCTGCCCAGCTGCAGTACATGTACTGTGGCTGGTCCACAAGTGGTTAACTTATCATTAATGAAAGATATTCTATTAGTGCTAAAACCTGATAATCTGTGGCATGTATTGGCTTAAGACAAAGAACTTTAAAGCGGAGTTCCACTCTTTTTTTCGTTTATTAAAAGTCAGCAGCTACAAAAAGTGTAGCTGCTGACTTTTAATAAACAGACACTTGCCTGTCCCCCGGTCCAGCGATGGCTGTGCCCGAAGCCTCACTTGTCTCCCCCTCCTCCCTGAGGCGCCGTTGTAAATGTGGGCACCGGCCGTGGCTTCACGGCCGGGCACGCACTGTGCATGCACGAGTCGCGCTGCATGTTCCTAGTGGCCAGGCAATCTTCTGGCGTGTGACGTGTCCCAGAAGATTGCCAGAAGGGAGGGGCCGCCTAGGGGCAGAGGAGGAGTCGCCTAGGCGGCCCAGAAACGGAAGGCGGAAGAGGGACAGGAAGTCCCTCTGAAACCGGGGGACACACCCCCCCAAAAAAAATGACATGTCAAATATGGCATGTAAGGGGGCGAGGAGTGCTTAAAGTGGAAGTTCCATTTTTGGGTGGAACTCCGCTTTAAGTCAGGATGTGTGAAAAAACACACCTGTAACAAACCAATTTAAAATTGATTTTCTTTCATGAAAATAATACTTTTTTAATGTAAGGTATACATAACTGTGTGCTACAAAGATCTGTTACAATGGCAGATAAAGTAAAATGGACAGTGGGGCATATTGGAAAATTCAGCACCATACAAAAACAACAAAACATATTTTAATATATTCCCACTTAAAGTGGATGTAAACCCGATTCATGAAATTTGAGCTGGCCATATGTGTCTGTAGTGTTTTGTTATCTCTTTTCAAATAGCTATGTCCCGTAGCTGTCTCTTCTTCCATAGCTCTGTTATCAGCCTTATAAGTTCTCACTCATTCTGGTTAGTCGGGACATAGAATTAGAGTCGTGGGAGGTTGCTAAAAATAGATTATCAGGCTGCTAAACAAAACACAGTCAGAGCTCTGCATGTGTGGGGAGGGGGTGTGTGTCTTTCCTCCAATCTGCTTTCTCACAGTCTCTCACAGTGTCTCACATCGTCTAGCTATCAACCCTTCCCAGATAGGAATGAAGAAGTGGAAATCTAACGGAACATGCATATTCTAAACAGTGTATCAAAGGGAAGACAGAAGATATACATATAAGACTTATATAGGAAGGTTTATGTCATCTATGTGTATCATCTGAGGCTGTTCACTTCACTGGGTATATGGAGGGTTTACATCCACTTTAATTCTCAAAATAAGCACCTCACAACACCCATCTGACTTTGCTTTCTTTCTTACAGCACTAAGAAGCACAGTAGGCAATCCCTCCTACTCAAGTGAGTAAGAAAAAGTTGTATTGTCCAGTTTCCACAAACTCTTGAAGTGTATATATCTGTCTTCCAAATGATGTTTTATTTCACCACAAAAATTACATTTCCCTCTAACAAAGCAAAAAAATTAAACTGAACAGCTTGTTCTAGAATGAATATGTATTTTTCCATGCAAAAAAAAGTATAAATGTAACACTTACTCATAGTTATCACATCTCAAAGAGATCTCAATACTTTCTGTGACAATGTGTTCATCTTTATTTCTTCCTAGAAGGCCAATGCCATTGTTGTTCAGTTTTCATTAAACATAAGCATTCCTGAATAAAGAAGTAATCATAGATGGTGCAATGCCTGTACAGTAGATTTTGTGTTCTTTGCTGTATAGAAACATATAAAAGTGACGGAAGAAAAAGACTGAGTAGTCCATCAAGTCTGCCCATTGTTTTTTGTTTGTTTTTTGTTTTTGTTTTTCACTGACCTTGTTGTCTGACTATAGATTTATGTTTATCCCAAGCATGTTTGAAGCCGGGTACTGTTGACTGTCTCATTACCTCTGTTGGCAGTTTATTCCAATCATCAACCACCCTTTCACTAAAATAATACTTCCTAAGATTAGTTTGGAACTTTCCTCCAGTTAGTTTGAGGTCATGTCCCCGTGTTCTTGATTTTGATTTCATATTGAAAAGACCACCTTCCTGAACCTTATTCACCCCCTTGATGTATTTAAAGCTTTCAATCATGTCTCCCCTTTCCCTTCTTTCCTCCAGACTGTACATATTAAGTTACTGAAGTTGTTTTCAATATGTATTATGCCCCAAACCTTTCACCCTCTTTGTTACCAGTCTCTGAACTCGTTCTATCTTATCAATATCTTTTTGGAAGTTAGGTCTCCAGAACTGGACACAGTATTCTAAATGAGGACTCACTAAAGATCTATAGAGGGGAATCAGAACCGCCTTCCTCCTGCTGGTGATCCCTCTAGTGATGCATCCTAGAATTCTATTTGCTTTTCTCACTGCCTGGTCACACTTTTTGCTCATTTTGAAATCATCTGAAATAAGTATCCCCAAATATTTTTCTTCTGTAGTGCTGGATAACACTGTACCCCCAATGCTATACTCTCTAGGGGGTGTTAAAGGCACCTCCAGGGATATCAGCCCTATTACACACCTTTGTGTCATCAGAAAAAAGACATACCTTGCCAAACAAACCTTTAGTTATATCAATTACATATAGGTTAAATAGAACATGACCCAATACAGAGCCTTGTGGTACCCCACTAGTGACTGGTCTCTGTTCTGAGTGAACCCCGTTTGCATCCACACTCTGGGATCTATCCTTTAGCCAACTGCATATCCAATGAACCACCCAAGAGTTAAGTCCCAGCTTGTACAACTTTTGTAATAGATCATTATGTGAAACTGTGTCAAATGCCTTGCTGAAATCAAGATATGCTATGTCCACAGCACCACACCAGTCCAAAACACTGGTAATATAGTCAAAAAATTCAATCAGATTAGTTTGACAAGATCTGCCCTCAGAAAAGCCATGCTGTTTTGGGTCCAGCAAGCCTTGTATTTTAGGTGATCAATGTTCCTTCTTTTCAGGAGTGAATCCATTAACTTGACTACAGTTGATGTTAAACTCACTGGCTTGTAATTGCCAGCTTCTACCTTGCTGCCCTTCTTGTTAATAGGTACAATATTACCTGTCCGCCAATCATGGAGAACTTCTCCTGTTAGAAGAGATTGATTAAAAAGATCTCTTAACCTCCCTGGCGGTATGATTATGTCAGATTTTTGCGTCTAAAAGCGGTACATTGTTTTGCATAGAAATTTGCCATTTTATATTGTAGGCCTGTAATTATTAGGAATAACTCACTTAAATCTGTCCAAACAAGAGTCTAGTAGAAATCCCGGGTATGATAAAGTTTGAAACATGAAATCATAAATTATAATATAATAAATAACTATAAATAATTATCAAAATAATAACATAATAGTAATAAAATGTATTCAATAATGTAATCAAATCAAAAACACAGAAATTTGCTCATTTGCAGAATTGTCTCTGTCGTCACTTTCAGAGTCTGATGACGAATTTCCCCACAAATCAGTATCACTCAATTCTGCAAATGATTATTTACTATCAGTGTTTTCTAGCTGATCAAAAACCACTTTTGACGTAAAGGCACACTTTTTGATTGCCATGGACATTCTCAAGTTTCCAGGCAGAAAGAATTGCACATATAATATAAAAGTGCATGCAGGGCACTGGGCAAACCACTAGGGACAAAGGGGATGTGAAATTATTTCATACAGTAATGTAATATTACAAATTACAGTGTACTGTATGTTTACTAAGTGTTTCACTATTTGAATTTCCCACCGGTCTCCGCCCCGTGCAACGGGACGATCGCAGGGAACGGAGCCCGGCACACAGAGTAAATCGGGCAGAAGACAGCCCGCAGATACAGTGGGGGAACATCGCTGGATCCAGGGGACAAGGTAAGGAACGCTGCCTGGATCCAGCGATGCAATCCCGAGTGTGGCTCGGGGTTACCGCTCTTGGTACAAAAAATTCACCCAGAGCCACACTCTGGAATGCCGCCAGGGGAGTTAATGGTCCAACAAATATATCTCTGAGTTCTCTTAGAACTCTGGGATGAATATTATCAGGACCCATTGCTTTATTAAACTTTAACCTAGCCAGTTCCTCTGCTTCCTCTGTCTCCAGAAATGGTAGAAATGAACCATCATTACTAGAACCAATATGATTCCCTAACTTGTCATCATTAGTGCAATTTATTTCTGAGAAGACTGAACAGAAGTAATTGTTTAAATGATTTGCTATATCCTGGTCTCCCTCAACATATGTGTTGCGCCCATTTTTCATTTTAGTGATTCCATTGTACACATGCCCTCTGTTGCTGTCTCTAATTTGTATCAAGACAAAATATATCACACTGCCACAATTTGGTCTATCTGCTACTTCTGATTATGTAAATATCCTTCACACTCACATAAGTTAAAGATGAATTATTGCCTATCATTAAATAAAATGCTTCCCTTATGCAAAGTCTCACAAATACCTGTTGATTCTGCCAGTTAAGTCTACTTCATGCATCTTCCACTGAAAGCATGAAAATGCCTCTACTGCTTCAGAAATAAAAAGCATCATTGTCACTTTCATGTAGGCTATGCCTACATATACTAAAGTGGTATGAGAAAATGTTGTGTGGAGTGTGTATCAGCAATGCCATTTCTGATTCACAAGCTTGTAGCTTGTCATTCAGATGCTTCTCCTGTATCCTGTGAATATAAAAATCAGTCACACATAGCTAAATTCTCTAATGCCTTTTACATTGTGACCTGTCAATATACTACACATAACATCCTTCTCGCAGAATGCTTCTCCCAAGCAGCAGGTGAGAGGTTTGGGCCAGGCACAATCATTTGACTTGAGCTTAAGAACTTTTTTTTAATGTTAAAAGGTATAGTTGTTTAACCAAAAATATTGTTGTATATGGTACACATCAGTAATTTATACATGTAGATTTTATGATGGACTCTCTTTAACTTCTTCATCCAAAAGTGGTCCTGAACTCAAAAAGTAAAGACTTGCTATTTTTTAAGGAAAATCAAGAAACAATAATTGCGTCTATGCGTGTTTCTTTTTAAATTCTTTCTGAAAAACAGCAGTGCACTTTATAAACCTCATTGTGCTTCACAAACCTCTTTTGCTGATTCTTGAATACACCCCCAGCAGTCATTGGAGTATCAGTTATCATGGGTGCAATTCTTGCATGAGGAAGTAAAGCTCTGCCTCTTTACCAAGGTGACTATCCTGCATACAAAACTTGAGACAGAACAAGACACAGTAATTCAGCAATGGGAGAATATCAACTTCAGGAAGATCACTGATGACTAGTCATTTGCCCCCTGCTTGCCTTTTGGATACAGCTTCCACAGTTCAGGTCATGTTCAATACCTCTTTGGAAGAGGTTATGATGGTTTTAGGGCAGTAATTAAACACTAATACAGTAAACTATTAGGGACATCAAAATTACTAAAGCAAACAAAAAAATCTGAATTGATTCCATCTCTTGTATTTGGCCAGGCACAAAAACAAAGATGTTTTCACTACATTGAAGTTTAGCATCAGTTTTCATTTGCTACATAATTGTATTTTAATCTGTTATACACCATATTTTGGCATGATTTTAGGGCATCAGTAACCATACACAAACACCTGAAATGAACCAATAAATTCTAACACGAACCATAAACCCCATATTAGAGTGATTGTAAAGTCTCGTTTTTTTTAATTAAAAATAACAAACATGTCATACTTACCTCCTTTGTTGCAGTGGATTTGCACAGAGCAGCCTGGACCCTCCTCTTCTCGGGTCCCTCTTCAGCTCTCCTGGCCCCTCCCTCCTTTTGTGTGCCCCCACAGCAAGCAGCTTGCTTTTGGGGCATCCAAGCCGAGTCGCAGCTCCCTGTGTTCATTCAGACACAGAGCTGTGGCCCGGCCCTGTCCCCTTTCTATTGTTATTGGCTGACTGACTTTGATTGGCAGCAGATGGAGCCAATGGCACTATGCTGCTATGTCAGCCAATGAGAAGCGGAGTCCCGGATGGCTGAGACATTTCTACAACATCGCTGGAGCTAGAGGGACATCAGGTAAATATTAGGGGGCTGAGAGGGGCTGATGCACACAGAAGGCTTTTTTTCTTAACGCATAGAATGCATTAAGATAAAAAATCTTCTGCCTTTACAACCCCTTTAACCCTTAGCATCACCCTAACCCCTAAATGTAACACTCAACCTGCCTAACCAAAGGCTAACTCTATAATATCTAAAACTAGCACAAATCCTAACTTTCAAAATAACCTACATCCCTAACCACTAATTATAACCATAAATACTTAACCCAGACTGTACTATAGGAACTGTCAATAATACTTTCATGCCAAAATATGTCATGGCTAAACAAACATATGACTATATAAGAATGATAAAAAATTTAGACCAATGCAAAATTTACTCAAATCAAGTAAGTAGCAGGTTATGATTGCCCCAAATTGTGCTGTATGTATAGAACAACCAAGTTATAATAATTATGAAACAACATTTGTGGTCCCATACAATGCATTTTTCTGCACTTAGTGCTGAATTCATCTTAAATTAAGATAGAAAGGAGTGTTATGCAGTATAAAGATATCTAGATGAAATAAACTTATCAGTGCTGAGCACAATTAAAGTGAAGCTTCAGTCAAACATATAAATACACAATTTACTACATGTGGTATATGCTGTTTTATGTGACAAAATATGTGTAACTCTGCTTAGTTACAATTACACACCACACACTATTACAATTACCGTTATACTGTATAGCCAAGGATATTGACTACTATTTCTTTGTTTAACTTTACATAAGGCAAGGACATGGTGTACATCATTTAACACATAAATATACAAACTGACTTCGAAGTGAAATTAACACGAGTCGTGACTATTCAAATAAAGTAGATCTATAGAAATATGACGTATTGTGAGGAAAGATAGAATTAAATTCTACTTAAGTCGTGATTCACGTCTTTTTACGTAACATACCCTGGTGTTTACAACAAAGTATTAATAATATTGAACCAACAAGATATGTATGTCGTGTTAAACCCCGTTAGTATTGGACGATGAATGAACTAAACTCATTTAA
>BLSH010339175.1:493361-507411 GCA_018402905.1 Glandirana rugosa | reverse complement strand
CACGGAAGGTGTGATCGCTTCCCTTCTCCTGTTAGGGCAGTCCCCCCACAGTAAGAACACGCCCAGGGAACGCAGTTAACCCTTAGAGCACCCCCTGCAGGTTAACCCCTTCACTGCCAATGGCATTTACACAGTAATCAGTGCATTTTTATAGCACTGATCGCTGTATAAATGCCAATGGTCCCAAAAAAGTGTCAAAATGTTCTGACATGTCCGCTGAAATATCGCAGTACCGCTAAAAATCGCAGATCGCCGCCATTACTAGTAAAAAAAAAAAAAAAAAAAATAAAAACCCCAAATATGAATTCTCATCATCCGTAAACGCGACCACTTTTGCGCAAACCAATCAATAAACGCCGATTGCGATTTTTTTATCACAAATATGAGGAAGAATATAAATCGGCCAAAACCGATGAAAAAAAATGTTTTTTTATATTTTTTTGGGGATTTGTATTTTAGCAAAAAGTAAGAAATTTGGGTTTTTTTGCAAAATTGTCGCTCTTCTTTTGTTTATAGCGGCGATCAGAAATGACGCAGCGGTGATCAAATACTACCAAAAGAAAGCTCTATTTGTGGGAAAAAAAGGATGCAAATTTCGTTTGGTACAATGTCGCACGACCGTGCAATTGTCAGTTAAAGCGACGCAGCGCCGAATCGCAAAAAGGGCTCCGGTCCTAAAGTGTGAAATCCTTCCGGGGCTGAAGTGGTTAAGGAAAGAATCTTGAGAATTGAAAATGGAAGTGAACTTAAAAAATGTATTTAGCTAAAAATTCAAATTTAAAAATGCTGTTTATTAAAAGTAAAAAATAAAAATAATAATAAAATTAAAAATATAAAAAATATATAAAATATATATATTAAATATATAAACCCCCAAGAATTCAGCTTGTCATTGCTTGATTCATGGACAAAATGTGTGAAAAATATTTAATGGTAAGGAAAATTGTATAACACGATATAGGTGGAAAAAAGAGTAAGGGAAAGGGAGGGAAAAAAGAAGAAGCTGACCTGGAGAGTAAAGGGCAGGGTATACATAGGCCCACGGCATTAATCTAAATCGGGTACCGTACTATACAGCAGGTTATCTATAACCAAAGCGGAAAACAAAAGGTTTTTCCAGAGCCAAAAATATTACGAGGCAGGGGAACAGACAGGACACATGTTAGCAGTGATAGCCTGGGCTCAACAAGACCATGGGATGATTACATCAGTGAAAAACATAAATGGGGAAGTAGTGCAGGATATGAGATGTAATTTAGAAACATTCACCGCATTCTATTCTTCGCTCTATGAATCAAAAGTATGTGAAATGACAGAAAAAATCAGAGATTTTCTAGATAAGCTTAATATTCCAAAAATAAAGCAGATAGAAAGAGAAAATTTAGACCCCCCCCCCCCAACCTTGGAGGAATTGAATATGGCGGTCTTATAAACCCATAATAATAAAACCCCGGGTCCAGGTGGCCTACCATCTGAAATTTACAAAAAATACGGCCAGGTGCTACCACCTGAACTATTGGAGGTATTAATAAAGGCCTTTGAAATTCAAAGGCTCCCAGACTCCATGAGAGAGGCTACAATTATTGCAATTCCAAAACAGGGCAAGGACTTATTATTACCAGAGTCCTATCGCCCTATTTCTCTCCTTACTACTGATGTTAAGATCCTAGCTAAGGCCCTGGCAAATAGAATTTCCCCATATATTGCATTGCATCATTAATTCATGAAGATCAGTCAGGCTTTATACCAACAAGGACAACTAGGACAATGGCCATGAACATTCGGCGTCTATTTTTGAACTTACAATTGCCTATGGATAATATGGGGGCCAGGACGATATGCTCCCTGGATGCTCATAAGGCGTTCAATAGTGTCGAATTGGAGTATTTATGGGCAGTACTTTCTGCCTCTGGTATAGGCCCTAGGAACGTAGCATGGATACGCCTGTTGTATGATAAACCGGAGGCGGAGCTAAGAGTTAATAACACCTTGTCTTCTTCAATGTCCAGAGGAACGAGACAGGAATGTCCTCTGTCACAACTCCTTTTCGCTCTTGTAATAGAGCCTTTGGCTATAGCGAACATCAGAAATGAACGGTTTTCGCAGAAAACCAAGAGAAGAAAAAATAGCATTATATGCGGATGTTGCTCTTTTTTTTTTCTCAGGGATAAATCTGACTCTTTGACAAATCTTATACATTTGGGAGATTCTCAGGCTTCCTTACTGTGCATTGAGCAGCTATGAGTAAGCGCCCGTGAGAAGGGCGTGAAACGCATTAGCTTTTCCTGCTCTATTTTTGTACTGTATGGACCTTTATTTACAATAAAGAAGCATCTTTTGGAGTGTGGCTTTCTGGAACTTCTTCTTACCTAGACACAGTTTGCACGCCGAGCCAACACCCACAGGATCATGGATATTTTGTTTGGGACTTTTTTCCTCTGCAGCGGGTAGTCCATATACCTTACTGCGCATGCGCGAGGCTCAGCTGCGCTCTGCTATTGGCCAAGCGCCAGTAGCAGAGCGAGGAGGGAGGAGGGAGCCGGGCTGCTGACATCTAAAGACAGGTGTCCTCTTCCCCCTCCCCCCGAAAGGTGCCAAATGTGACACCTGAGGGGGGGAGGAATCCAACTTTTGGGTGGAACTCCACTTTAATGTCAGGCCACTCTTAGATAAATTTACATATAAGTGTAAAACTTGGTGTAAACTTCCACTGACGGTGATCGGCAGAGCTAGCTTTATTAAGATGATATGGATACCACAACTGCTCTACATACTGCATAACTCCCCTATTTGGATCACATCTATGTGGTTTAGGAAGGTAGAACCCTTGTTCCGTGAACTTATCTGGAGGAAAAAACGCCCACGTATTAAATTAACGTCATTGGTGCTACCTATAGGTGCAGGAAGGCTGGCCATTTCCCATTCCAAGAATTATTTCTTAGCTTCACAACTACAACACTTCTTGGGATAGACTGAAATGGCTAATTCTGACCCAATACAATGTTTATTACTACCGATGTATGAAAATTATCCATTGATATCCCTGCTAGAGTTGAGCGAACTTTAAGGTGTCTGTGTCCCGAACGCGAACCCGAAAGTTTGAGAAAAAGTCCGGGTTCGGGTTCTGGGTTCTGGTATTTTATCACACATGTTGAATAGCTGCAGGGCAGCCAATCAACAAGCGTTTCACTGGTTTTCCCTAGAAGCCATCACAGCCATGCCTACTAATGGCATGGCTGTGATTGGCCAGTGCATCATTTGACCCAGCCTCTATATGAGGCTGGAGTCACAGTGCTGCATGTCACATGCCCTCAGGTTAGTGTAGGGAGAGGATGCTGCCTGCGCTGTGAGGGACAGATTGTGAGGGACAGATTGTAGATCTAATAACTAGGTAGAGATTACTACTACTGCTGTGAGGGACAGATTGCAGATCTAATAACTAGGTAGAGATTACTACTACTGCTTAGAGGGACAGATTGCAGATCTAATAACATCTCATCCTGCATTACAGAACGATCTGATTACAGAACGATCTCATCCTGCATTACAGAACAATCTGATTACAGAACGATCTGATACTGGACTAGGTAGCGATTACTACTGCTTTGAGGGACAGATTGCAGATCTAATAACATCTCCCATTTTTCTTACTTTTGCAGCCCTCTAGCAATTTCCAGGACTTTTTTACAGCCATTTTTGTGCCGAAAAGTTCGGGTCCCCATTGACTTCAATGGGGTCCGGGGTCAAGTTCGGGTAATGTTCGGTACCGAACCCGAACGTTTCCGTGAAGTTCCGCCGAACCAGCCGAACCCAAACATCCAGGTGTCCGCTCAACTCTAATCCCTGCTAGAAACAAGCAACTTGTCTCATAGTTGGAAATTCCCTACAGGTAAACTAAAATCTGTCAGGAGATGAAAGCAGTCATGGGGATTAATGGTTTCACCACATTCAATAATTCCAATTATGGTGAACTGAGAAAACTTGAAGGCTTTGATCTACGGATGATCAAAGGGATATTGAATATTTGCCAATTATTTGATAATGATAGTCTAAAAGCATTTGGACAATTAAATGGCGAATTTGGAATCCCTAAACATAGTTTTTTCCAATGCTTTCAGTTACACCACGCTATACAAACACAGGCCCATACTCACTTACTAAAACACAGCAAACCAATAATAATTATGAGACTACTGTGACGTTATGCGAGGCGAGGTGATCGATGGTCGCTATCTGTCACCTTGCATGCGTTCGTTTGGAGTGGACTAAGGTGGAATCAGGTCCAGGTTTTACCAGCCACCTTGGAAAGGGTTGGTTCTGGACCAGATTTTGTGGTCCACTGAAGTCCAGTCTCTGCTGGGGTTTTAATAACCTGGAAGGTTAGCTCTGCTCTGGGACTCTGAGAGCGATCAGCCACAGAAAGCTGACATACAGAGCTTTGACTGTTGGACTAAAGAAAAGGTTTGCAATAACTTTTTTTGTGGATGTCTGGGACACATAAGCTAATCCCTTACATGTGGTGGACTCAGTGGTCAGTTTCCAAAAGTGATGGAAGAGATGATGAAGGCCCTGCTACAAGCCACGGCTGCTCAGCGGGAAACCAACCAGCAGGTCGCACAGGCCAACGCAGCTCGGCAGGAGATGAATCGCCAGTTTGTGGAGGCCCTGCTGGAGTTAAAGAAGGGATCCGCAGCTCCTCCGCTTGTGGAACAAAAGATGGTACGAGACAGTTACTGCCTGCAGAAGATAACCCCTGTGGATGATCAACCACTTTTGAGAGAGTCGCTGTGTGGGAAGGATGGTAGAAAGGACAATGGTCGGGACTGTTAGCACCTTTTCTGACAGGTGAGCCCCAAAAGGCCTATTTTGATTTGGAACCCAATAAGGCCCAGGACTATGAGACTCTGAAAACAGAAATACTTGCACGCCTGGGTGTCACCATGGCCGTCCGGGCTCAACAGGTGCATCAGTAGTCCTACCGCATGGATAAGCCTCCCTACTCTCAAATGTTTGACCTGGTTCATCACATGAGGAAGTGGTTGCAGCCACGGACCTTGCCAGGCCCTCAGATTGTGGAGCGTGTGGTCATGGACCGGTATCTGTGTGCGCTCCCTGCTGTTCTGAGGAAGTGGATCAGTCATGGGGACCCCAAAACTGCAACCCAACGGGTGGACCTCATGGAAAGATACATGGCTGCTGAGGACTTGCTAACCCCATCTGCACCCCACTCCAATGGATCTAGGGGTGAAAGATCACCCAGCGGATCAGGTAAGACTGTTCCAGGGATCAAGGGCGTGGGGAAGAATGATAAGACTGCTGTTTTGGCTAATGAGACTGGCCAAAGAAGCCAGGAAGATCTGTGAGACCCTTGAGGGGCTGGGTATAGGTCATATACAATGCTGCCGCTACCATGCATTAGGTCATATTACTGCTAATTGTCCCCTGAATGATGAACCCATGCAATGTGATTATGCTGATATGAAAAGGCGCTTTTCTCTTTTTGCACAGGTCACATGTACGGTGTCCTGTCAAGGACGCATGGAGAGACAAATGTGTATGATTTCTATTGATGGAAAGCCAGTCACTGCACTGCTTGATTCTGGTAGTGTTGTGACATTAGTCAAATGTAATTGTGTTAATCCTGCAAAATTACACCCCAGTACTGTTGGCATTATTTGCATTCATGTTAACACACGGGACTACTAGACTGCAGTGGTGGAGATTGACACCCCCTGGGGCAGGGTGACACATTCAGTGGGGGTAGGACCTTCACAGCTTCATAAAGCCCTAGTGGGGAGAGACTTTCCCCATTTCTGGAACCTATGGGAAAGCCAAGGGAGTCGGGTGGATAGAGCTCCCCCTGCTGGAGAGGCACGGGTACTCACACCAGACCTGTTTGATTGCCAAAATGAAGGGGGACTGTTAGTATGACCGAGGAAGGAGGAGACCCTCTTCCTTTTCACATAATGGCCGGGGAACAGGAGGAGATGGAAGCCAGATCCCAGATAGAGGTTATTGAACAAGAAAACATCTCTGACTCTAGCAGTGAGAATGGACAGAATGTGATACCTGACTTAGAGGGCAGGAGAGAAGATTTTTGTACAGAACAACTATGAGATGTCACACTCACTAGAGCCAGAGAAAACATTAATATGGTGGATGAGAAACCTGTGGAACCTAATTGTGGGGTGTCTTTTCCCTACATGATTCTGAGTAACAATTTGTTGTATCAGGTGGGGAAACACGGTGAGGAGGAGGTAGAGCAGCCAGTGGTTCCCAAACCCTGTCGCAGGGTGGTGCTAGACTTGGCCCATGGTCATATAATGGGGGGACATCTGGGTATAGAGAAGACCAAGGAGAGAATAACCCAGAGATTCTTCTGGCCTAGGTTGCATGCGGATGTCAGAGAATAATGTGAATCATGCCGTGAGTGTCAAATTATGGCATCGTCGCCCCATTTTCATGGTCCACTTGTCCCACTACCCATAATTTAAGTGCCGTTTGAGAGAACTAGCATGGATTATGGTGGGGCCAGTAGTAGAGTCTGCTTGGGGCCACCAGCATATTCTGGTAATACTCGACTATGCGACACGCTATCCTCAAGCCATCCCCTTGCGGAATATCTCTGCTAAGACTATCACCAAGCAGTTGGTCCAAGTATTTAGTCATGTGGGGATCCTAAAAGAGGTCTTAACGGATCAGGGCACTCCATTTATGTCAGAGTTACTAAGTAAAATCAAAAGGTGGTGTGCTAAAAAGTCATAAGTAAAAACGTATAAGTGTCTAACATAAATAAATGTTGAATCATGTATAAGTTCATAACATGATGATGAACCAATCCTTATAGATTAGAAACTCCATATAGCCTTAGCATGAAACAATACTTAATGGTGTATAAATTCATTACATAATAACTAAATGATTATGAAAAATCTAAATAAAAAGGTAAAATTGACCTTATGGTGATATAAGTCCAAACAAAGGGACAAAAGCGCAAAAAAAGTGCAAATAGTGCATAAATTAGTGCAAAAATATATAGTCTCTAATAAAGTTCAAAAACGGATGATAGATCTAGGAGGAGTAACAAATAATGTGGAGATGCAATAGTGATCCTAATCCAGAGATTTCACAGTGCCGCAACACAGAGGGAAAGGTGGTAAGTTTATATGCTTACCAGATGCGGTGGATTCACATATAGCTAGTGAATTGAAAGGGCTTGTATGGGAGTAACCCCAAAAGGAATCCAATGTGGCAGGGTCCAGATACAGCAAATTCAATGCACCATCGCACGACTATTCCACATCAGAAAGAGATTCCCACGATATTCAAGATGTCCATCAAAAGATGATGGATATGTATGAAGATAAGAAGCTCCACATAGTGTGACTTCCGATAACACTGTTTAGTTTGTTTGTGGCTCGGGGCCAACAGCACATAAATGAGTTCTCATGGTTTGTAAACGGAGCAACTTTTGCGCAAACCAATCAATATACGCCGGTTGCAATTTTTTTTACCACAAATATGAGGAAGTATATATATCGGCCAAAACTGATGAATAAATCTGTTTTTTTATATTTTTTTGGAAATGTATTATAGCAAAAAAGTAAAAAATATTGTTTTTTTTTTCAAAATTGTCGCTCTTTTTTTGTTTATAGCCGTGATCAGAAGAAATACCATTAAAAGAAATCTCTATTTGTGCAGAAAAAAGTACGCCAATTTTGTTTGGGTACAATGTCGCACGACCATGCAATTGTCAGTTAAAGCATCGCAGTGTCAAATCGCAAAAAGTGCTCTGGTCCTAAAGTGGGAAATCCTTCCGGGGCTGAAGTGGTTAATAAATACATTTTTACTTGGGTAATGCACCAAGGGCTCGCACCTTCCCTTTTTTGTTTTTGTAGTTCCACACTAGATACCCCTATCCGAGGAGGGTTGCATCCACCAGGCATTGGAATGTGTATGTGATGTGTCACTGGTTAGCCATCCCTCTGATGAGAACCACTGAGCTCCAGGAGTGTTTGGCTGTCTTTTCTAAACTGAACTAAACTTAGACATAGATTTGTTGGCATTTGATTAATTTTATTTTGCAATTTAATATGTGTGTAATTTTATTTTTCCTTTTTTACGCAGTCAGCAAGCAGCTGGAGGCTTTCCAGATATGGATGATTGTTCATAATAAGTGGAAGGCTATATTGCTGTCACCTATGAAACTGCAATGTTACTGCTTTGATTGAAGCAGTGTTGCAAAGATGCAGGAAGGGAAAGATATTTCTAATTAAGTGGATTGAGCTCTTGATGAGCAGGATTTATTACAATGTGAGTAATGACAGATTTTTTTTCAATTTTTTTTGAGGAACAGGGTATTTCAGTGTAGCTGTAACTGTTGTTTGGAATTGTAAGGAATTGTTTCATTGGATCTTATAAATAAGTTATGCTGTATATGCTGTATAAAACTGCAAATAATGCTTTAATGCTTCCAATAACAACAAAGAAGGAGATATAATAGAGACATTGTACAACAATTGCAAGTGACTTGGGACTGAGCTGCTTAATCACATGCTGACCAGCCGCTGTCTTTTGACGGCGGCAGATCGGCTCTACTGCGCAAATCGCCGTAGCTGTACGGCGGTCCCTGCACAGGAGATAGCAGGCTGCACACCGCGGGAGCGTGCCTGTGGGTCGGGCGGACTTGATGTCCGCCGGTGACCCAAGATCTCCTTCTACATAGGCAGAACGGGAATCTGCCAATGTAGACAAGGCAGATCTCTGTTCTGTCAGGGGACATGACAGAGATCTACTGCTCCCAGTGATCGGGAACAGTGAGCTCTGTCATGTCCCTGCCAGCCCCCACACAGTTAGAACACACTGAGGGAACAAAGTTAACCCCTTGATCATCCCCTAGAGTTTAACCCCTTCCTTGCCAGTGACATTTATACAATAATCAGTGGCTATTTAAAGCTCTGATTGCTGTATAAATGTTATTGGTCCCAAAAAAGTGTCAAAAGTGTCCGATCTGTCCGCTACAATGTCACAGTCCTGATAAAAATCGCACAACGGCACCATTACTAGTAAAAAAAAAAATAATAATAAAAATGCTATAAATCTATTCTCATAGTTTGTAAATGCGATAACTTTTGCTCAACCCAATCAATATACGCCTATTGAGAACTTTTTTACCAAAAATATGTAGAAGAATATATATCAGCCTAAACTGATGAATATATTTGTTTTATAATTTTTTTGGATATGCTTTGTTTATTTATAGCACAAAAAATAAAAAACACAGAGGTGATCAAATACCTCTAAAAGAAAGCTCTATTTGTGGAGGAAAAAAAAGATGTCAGTTTTGTTTAGGTATAATGTTGCACAACTGCGCAATTGTCAGTTAAAGCGACATTGCAGTAAAATGGCCTGGTCATTAAGGGGGCAAATTGTTCCGGGACTGAAGCGGTTAAGGATTACAGATATATAAACATGTAAAGTATAATTACATACATATAAACATGCCTTTCTTCATTCAAGGGTGTTCCCTCTCAGTCCTCAGTATATTGGCTCTGTGTGACTCAGTCCCTAATGAAAATATATATACAGTATCTCTCAAAAGTGAGTACACCCCTCAAATTTTTGTAAATATTTTCTTATATCTTTGCATGTGACAACACTGAAGAAATTACACTTTCCTACAATGCAAAGTAGTGCACAGCTTGTATAACAGTGTACATTTGCCCTCCCCTCAAAATAACTCAACACACAGCCATTAATGTCTAAACCGCTTGCTACAAAAGTGAGTACACCCTAAGTGGAAACAATTGGGCCCAATTAGCCATTTTCCCTCCCTGGTGTCATGTGACTCGTTAGTGTTACAAGGTCTCAGGTGTGAATGGGGAGCAGGTGTGTTAAATGTGGTGTTATCGCTCTAACTCTCTCATACTGGTCACTCACAAGCCAAGAATTGAATAGTATAATAGCGTAGACTAAGAGTTTTAGAAGATCTATAACATCATCTACATAAGATGGGAGACTCATTACATGTGACCTAAGATAGTCAGGTTAGCACTTGTGTGTCCCCTATTTATAAATAGTGATACGTTTCTTTATTTATAGTGATATGAAATATGAATGATAAACAATTTCTACAAGCTCCCACTGATCTTTTGTTCCTAAAGTAATATTTTAAAGGTACCAATTTATTTGCACAGTGTGGTTTTGGAGGTACATATTGTATACTGCACTTGCACTTTTTTGGGAGATATATATTGCTTGTTGCACATTGCACACTTATGTAATAATTTGCATATCCCACACCCCCATTTCTTTGACAACGCTTGTTGCATTCTGCACCTGCACCTTTTGGGGATATAGATTGTATACACCAACTCAACATTTTTTGCACATCTCACATCCCCAGACCTTATCCCTTTAGCACCGCCATACCCATCTCTACCCTTTTCCTTCCACTTACCCACATCTACTTGTCAGATGTAAGGTGGGGGCAGCAGCTAACCTCTCTACATATCATTCCATAGTGCGGCAACACCCCGTACTAATCAAATTGCTTCTCCATAACTATTTGCAGTGCAGGACAGGTTGATCCTGCTGATACTTCCTGCCACCTGGGTGGTGTACATTCTTTGTACAGAGGGAGAAGATGGTGTTCAGAGAAGGTGGCAGTGAGAGTTATGATTAGAGAGTTACCCCGAAATGGTTTTCAATATTGTTCCCTTCCGATATGGTGGTTGGTATCATCACACACTGGTGCACATGTCCATGTTGGAGTTGATCTACCCTATTATAGCAGCTGCATTTGATGCATGTGCAGTGTGCATGTCTACACCACCAATGATGTCATACGCTGCATATTGCAGCGGCATTTCTTCAGCAGGGGGAGGGGCATAAAGCTGCAGCTGTGACATCCACAAGGTTGGTAAACCTCTGGACATACAGAAAGGTAGTGGTAAACTGTTGGTAATCCCTTTTAAATTAATACAATTTAAGCAATTAAAAGCTCTTGTGCTGAATGGCATGAGTCTTCATCCTACTATCCCTTAACTGGTGGTAAACTAAAGACTAGGATTATCCTACCCTTTTCATCTCTCATTTCCTCTACCATAGAAGAGATATCCATCTTAGGTATTAGAGCTATACAAATGATTTGGGGTTTACATGGGGAGCTTTGGGTCAATTTAATTCATATGTACCATCCTCTCCTATTCTTCCCTGCATTAGGTGGCCATTGTGGGTGGGCCCACACCATTACATATTTTCTTTGTTTTGGGTGAAATCAGTAATTTAGATAGTAGGTAAATACACTGTATATATTTATGAAGGAAACAAGATATAGGCTATACAAGGGAAGTTTGGATGCAATTAGTTAAATATTTTATACATGTTTCCACAGCCAATGCAAATGGTACAATTTGCATCGTCTGAATCTTTTGTGTGAGATCCCTTATTAGATTTGGTAGGTAATTATTAGGTAATTATACACACCCCTACATTCTCTAGTACAATAATATGGCAGCTCACTTAGAGACATACAGGCTATTTGATAGTTTTGTATGTACAATATATTTCAGATCTTTATGCAGCTTTGAAAGAAGCTTGTCTCTTCCAACTGACCCCTTTTGGGCTAGTCCTATGATAAAATGCACATGCACCTAGACCTTGGACTTATAGTGGTTGATTTACTAAAGGCAAATAGACTGCGAAATTTGCAAGTGCAATTGCACTCTGCAAGGGAATTAGCTCCAGAGCTTAGTAAATGAAGGGAAGCTCTGATGACCTCCATCATTCAATTGAGTGCAAGCAAAAAATGCAGTTTTTTATTTTCCTTGCATGTGATTGAGTAGTCTTTGCAAACTGAAACTCCGCCTCATTTACTAAGCTGTACTAACTGAACTCCATAGCTCAATTCCTCATGATCATGGCATTGTAGTCATTGCTGAATTTTTATGTGAGAAAAAACAAACCATGTGGCCTTACAATAGGTTCATATTAGAACTTTTGCAATGAGTTCTTTCGAGAAATGTTTTTCTTTTTGATTACTCCATTACCTCCAGGTGCAGGGGGTGGCGATGGGGACATGTTGTGCCCATGATATGCCAACTTGTACCTGGGGGAGTGAGAGCAGTCCCTGTTTTTTTTATCCGGACTTGTCGAGGTACCCATGCCGCGTATTATCTTGGCACAGGTACATCGATGACATCTTCAGGATCTGGACGACATCACGGTATGAATTAGATGAATTTATGTTTTGGATCAGTAACAATGGCTTTAACCTGAAATTTATAATGTCATGTGACCAGTATATGGTCACCTTCCTGGACATCAACATTTTGGCTCAGCAGGATGGGCACCTTATATCACATTTTGATATAAGCCATCTTGAGCAAATACTATCTTATATGCATCCAATGTATTATTATTATTATTTATTTTATTTTATTTTATTTCAGGCACTTATATAGTGCCGTCAATTTACACAGCGCTTTACATATATATTGTACATTCACATCAGTCCCTTCCCTCAAGGAGCTTACAATCTAGGCTCCCTAACTCCCATTCATACATACTAGGGACAATTTAGACAGGAACCAATTAACCTACCAGCATGTCTTTGGAGTGTGGGAGGAAACACCCAAAACCATTAATAAAAAAATATGGGCAGTATCTCTGATTAAGGGGAAATTGTACTAAGGAGGAAGATTTTATCACACAATCTAAAAATTTGCAAGCATGTCTTTTAAGAAGTAGATATAGTAAAAAATGGCTCAAAGTGGCCTACAAAAAGAAAAAGCTAAACCTAGAATGTCTCTGATTCATGAGAAAAGAACTACATTGAATGCCAATACCACAGGTATCATTATACATTACTCTCAACAACATCTTTAGTTTCTTAAAACTAAAGATGGCATCTCCTTTGGATGACACAGTGCTTGCTAAATAATTAGTATTATTATACAGTATTTGTATAGTGCCAAAAGTTTGAGCAGAGCTTTACAATATAACAGGGGACAGTAAAATTACAACACAGTTTAATACAGAAGGAATAGGAGGGCCCTGCTCCTGGAACATACAATCTAAAGGAAGGGGGATGTGGTGCAAAAAGTAAAAACTGCAGGCGATGATCTGATGGTTTTTTAAGGGTATGCTTCTCTAAATAAATTCATTTTCAAGGATCGCCTAAAGATGGACAGGGTAGAAATCTGACCAGACATACTGGAGTAGGGAGTTCCAGAGGATGGAAAAGGTACAGGAAAAGTCCTGGAGGCAATCATGGAAGGTGGTAACAAGGGAGATAGAGAGCAAGAGCAAGATGTCTTGGGAGGACCAAAGAATGCAATTTGGGCAATATCTGCAGCAGAGGTTGGTGATGTAGCTGGGGGCTACTCTTTTGGTGGTATTTGATCACCTCTGCGTCATTTCTGATCACCCCTATAAACAAAAGAAGAGCGACAATTTTGCAAAGAAAAAACAATATTTCTTACTTTTTGCTATAATACATATCCAAAAAATAGAAAAAACATTTTTTTCATTGGTTCTGGCTGATTCATATTCTTCCTCATATTTTTGGTTAAAAAAAATGCAATCAGCGTTTATTGATTGGTTTACGCAAAAGTTGCAGCGTTTACGAATGATGAGAATTCATTTATTATTATACAGGATTTATATAGCGCCAGCAGTTTGCGCAGCGCTTTACAGAAATGAAGGCAGACAGTACAGTTACATCACAATTTGGTACAAGAGGAATCAGAGGGCCTTGCGACGTTGAAAACGCATTTGGTTAGTTATTTGCGACTAACGTAAAAAAAATTGGTTTTTATACTCCTTCTTATACTTAGTCGGTCTTGGTTACTTTTTTTACAAAAAAGATAAAAAACCTATACATAATATCGTTTTTCATTCTTTATAACAAAAAAGAAACGTTTTAACAGCGAGAAGAAAACAAATATCCCCACTAGTCTTTACTGCGTCTCCACTAGTTTATGGTGGTTTTCTCATCGGGGGTCGATGTAGTGGTTGGAGACGACGTCTATAACGGGTTTAACGTAAG
>BLSH010339175.1:447147-457906 GCA_018402905.1 Glandirana rugosa | reverse complement strand
ACTTGTGAGTCACAAGACCATTCGGGGGAATAATAGTAACCACCGCCTGGAGACTAAGTGAAGTGGAAAGAAAGACACCACACTATAGTGTTAAGACTTCTTGACGTGTCTAAAAAATCACCACATCCCTTATGGTGTCGTAACCCTGAAATATAATTAATTAAAAGTCAAAATTAAAATAAAGATACAATAAGTACACTCGCGTCGGATAACAGAGAAAAACATTGGTACACCTTTACGAACCCCTGCCACCGCCTGTACCACCGCAACGACAGTATAGCAGACAAACGCTCTTCCTCCACCTCTACAGTGACAGCGTCACCTGCCACCCAGCAAACAGACGATATGACAGCAACGCCACCATGTCCGCCACCGTCCCCAAGCATTTCCACATGGTTACAAAAAGAGACAATAGGCTGCGCTCACATGAATAACATAGAAATAAAATTAAAACTGAAAATTAATTAATATAAAGTCCCAATGCTGTGGTATTCCCTACACCACTAAAAAATCTGTGCAGTTCTTCAGAATTGTGATATCACACCACAGAAAGAAAGGTGAAGTGAATCAGAGGTCCGCCACCAATGATAATAAGGGGGCTTACCAGAACACTGAGTGTTCAGTTGCCTGTAAATCCCCGACCTGGGATCTGGGTCACTCTTGTTTCACTTCAGAAAAAAGAATCCCTTTATCACTCTGCAGCTCCTTCCTCTATTATGATCACCAAAGGGCTAGGAATTCCCGTCCCATTTAATCCAGCTCTCCCACTCAAGGTTTAACAGTGCATCATATAGAAGAGAGGATAACTTATTGAGTTTCCTTGGAGGGGCAAATTTGAGGCCTTGATCTAATAGTCACAATTCTGACTTTGAGAGTACTTTAGAGCTTAAATTGAAAATGCCTGATCCTACTACATTTTTGCTCTTTTCAGCTCGTAGTCTCCTCCCCCCTCTGGTCCCTCTTCTGTGTCTACCGGCCTTTTCCTGCTTTGACCCGGTCGGAGAAAACCCCAATTCCGGTTCTGTGAGGACTCACCAAAGGGAAAAGGTCCCCCCTCTTTTTTTCCCAGATCGGGAAGTCCATTCTGGAGAGTGCTCATCCCTGAAGTCGAGGGTCTGGGACTTTCCATAGTATCCATCTCTGGGCCTCTCAGATCGCTGAGTGGATAAAATCTGTTGTTGGTACTAAAATCATATTCTGAATTCTGATTTGTCTGGGGGGGTCTCTGTCTTGTCCCTCCTGTCCTATTTTCCATATGTGGACCCTTTCCTCCATTATCTGGAAAGGGAATATTTTTTCCTTGTGAGGGTGGTTTATAATTCCCATGTGATATCTGTTGTGGGCCATTATAGTAATAGTCCCTCTGTGGTGGACCTCCCTCCTTATAATGGGGGAAATGTCCCGTATTTCTATTCCAATCTTCGTTATTATTGGGCCTCTTGTTGGCAAATCTCCCCCCACCATTTCCTCCTCTAGGGGGCCCTTGTTGTCCTTTATTCTGATGCTGATAATATGGAGAGGGGTGTGATGTTGCCAGGTGGCCCCGCCCCTTACCTATTTAAGAACTGTCAAGCAGTGGAGCAGGCAGTCGGCGGATATCCTTCGTCGCGATTGATGGATCTCCATCAGGGGGGCATTTTTTAAATAAAAGAATTGTCAAAACCTGTGTGTGTATTACTATTTCTTTTTGACACTTTTTTGGTAAATGAGTAGGGGCACAATGTACCCCATACTCATTCACATGGGGGGGTTGGGATCTGGGGCCCCCCTTGTCAAAGGGGGCTTCTAGATTCCAATAAGCCCCCTGCCCGCAGAGCCCCACAACCACAGCGCAGGCTTGTGGGGAAGAGCCCCTTGTCCCCATCAAAATGGGAACAAGGTGATTTGGGGTGGTGGGCAGAACCCCCTTGCCCCAAAGCACCCCCCATGATGAGGGCATGTGGCCTGATTTGGTTCAGGAGGGGGGGCTCTTACTCACCCCCCCTTTCCTGGACTGCCAGGATGCATGCTTGGATAACTTTCTGGTATGGATTTTGGGGGGACCCCACGCCGTTTCTTTTCACATTTTTCTATTACGGGCAATGGGCTGTTGACAGCTGATGACTAATCTGCTGTTAAATATGCAGTGGCCGGTTTCCCAGCCTGCTCTTTAACAACCAGCTATTCCCTATGCCCTTATTGGGCAAGCTTTGCTCAATCAGGGCTTAGAATACACTGTGTAGTGCACAATGCATTTAGGGGTGCTCAGCGAGCAAACGTCACGCCGAGTGCCCTGCAAATTCGTGTGTTCGCCAAATGGTTATGTTTGGCTGAACTTATGCTCGGTCCAAACCGCTCGACCAACACTGCTCAAGACTATGGGCTTGTTTGATAGACCTATGGGCTTGTTTGATGTAATTAAAGCTGGAAATTAGGTGGGGTGCACAAAGGTCGCTAAATCTTGGCCAAACTGTTTACCTAACTCATAGGATTTGATGGCATGTTGAACCTTGGATTCTATAATGTCTGAATAATGAGTGGGAGCATGGAGCCTTGGGATAGAAGGTACAGTGGGGAAAATAATTATTTGAACCCTGAAGATTTTGTAAGTTTGCCCACTCCCAAAGAAATTAAGGGTTTATAATTTTTATCATAGGTGTATTTTAAATGATAGAAACAGAATATCAACCAAAAATTCAGAAAAAAAATAAAACAAATGCTATAATTTAAGTTGCAGGTCAGTGAGTAACATAAGTATTTGATCCCCAAGCAAAACATGACTTAGTACTTGGAAGACTTGGAGGAGAAAGCCTGTCATGTACCTGATAGGATACTGAAGATGAGACAGAGGGTGCCGAGGGACAGGAGGGACACGAGTGGCTGACGTTGATTGCAGAACCTGCAGCAGGGAATGCGTCTCCAAGGAGGCTGTGGAACCAGAGGAGCAGGAACAGCAGCAATGTTCGGAGGACTGGTCCAGATTTAAGGGGTACTCCGCTTATGATGATGGTTCTAGATAGGCAGCTTGTAAGAACTCTGGAGGCTGGAACATACAGCAGTGTATAGAGCTGGTGCAGCAGACAGCCAAGCAAGCACTCGAGCAGTAACGGGAGCCAGGATCAGAGGCAGAAGCAGAGTCTCAGGAATAGCCGGATTCATCAACAGGCGGGCAGCAGGGCACCAAGTCATGTGCAGAGCCAAGGTCACGAAAGGAGCCGGGTCAAAGGTAAACAGCATATCAGAAGCAAATCACGGATGGTCACAGTGTAAGCAGGAAGAGCCATGTATTGGCCTACTCGCGTCAGTGCAGCCCCCCCTGAGGATCGCCATCCAGGACCACCAGGAAGCCTGCCCAGGACAACCAGGGAATACCCACCCAGGGACCATCAGGGATACCCCAAGGAAGCCCATCCTAGACCACCACATAAGGGGCACAGTGCCCAATAGGGATGGCACTCAGTGCCCATCTTGGATGTCACCCAGGACCAGCAGGGAATGCCTCCATAAGTGCCATCTATCATTGTCGCCTATCGGTGCCCACCAGTGCCACCTATCAGTGCCCAGTACCACCTCTTTGTGCCCAGTACCACCTCTTCATGCCCATCAGTGCCACTTATGAGTGCCCATTAGTGCAGCTTTTGAGTGCCCATCAGTGCCGCTTATCAGTGCCACCTATCAGTGCCCATCAGTGCTGCTTAACAGTGCCGCCTATCAGTGCTGCATATACAGTATCTCACAAAAGGGAGTACACCCCTCACATTTTTGTAAATATTTTATTATTTCTTTTCATGTGACAACACTGAAGAAAGGACACTTTGCTACAATGTAAAGTAGTGAGTGCACAGCTTGTATAACAGTGTCAGTTTGCTGTCCCCTCAAAACAACTCAACATACAGCCATTAACCTCCTTGGCGGTATTCCCCTGTGTGGCTCTGGGTTAATTTTCAGTGCCAAAAGAGGTTACCCTGAGCCACACTCAGGATTACCTTGTTAAATGCCTCTGCATTTACTTACCTTGTCCCTGTGATCCCGCAATGTCCCCGGCGGTGTCCTCCGGCCAGATCATCTGCCCGATGCATATAGGTTCGGAGCCAGTGGGAATTTCAAAAAGTTAAAACCACATAACTTACAAAATACATTGTAATCTTTTGATTGCTTTACTGTATCAAATCAGTACACCTCCAATTTGTCCCCAGTGCCCTGTCTGAACCTGCCTGCACCTGCAGTGTTCTTTGTGCTTGGAAAAATGAGAGCATCCATGGCATCCAAAAGGCGTTCATCTACGTCATGAAAAGCGCTTTTGGAGCAGCTAGAGGACAGCGACAGTGACTTAGTATTGCTTGAAGAATGTAGCGATGGTGAGTCGTGGGGTTCTTCATCATCAGAGTCTGAAAGTGACTACAACGATGATCCTGCACTCGAGCTCAGTGAGGAGCGCACTTGGTGCTCTATTGAATGTGGTACAGATCACACAGCGCACTCAAGATTCCTGTTTACTGGAGCACCTGGTACTTTAGTGAACATCGAGAATGACAATCCCCTGGCATACCTACAACTATTTCTGACGGATGAGGTGATAGAAAAAATCATCACCGAAACAAATCGATACCAAGAGCAACAATCCACTACTTCTCATCTGAGGTATTTGAGAAGTAGAAAGTGGGAACCAGTGACCAAAGATGATATTTGGAAGTTTCTGGGCCTAATAATTCTTCAGGGAGTGGTGGGGAAAACCCTGCAGATGTGGTATTGGAACACAAATAAATTGCTTGCCACTCCATTTTTTGGCACGGTCATGTCGGAATACAATTTTTTCTTGATTATGAAATTCTTGCATTTTGAAAATAATGAGGAATTTTATGAAATGAAACTTAAAAAAATTTGGGAAGTATCCCAAATGATTATAAAAAATTTCCAGCGGAGCTATGTGCCAGATAGAGACATCAGCATAGATGAAAGTCTATTGGCCTATAAGGGAAGGCTCAGCTGGATACAATATATTGCATCAAACAGAGCACGGTTTGGCATAAAATCGTTCATGCTATGCAAATCAGCAACTGGCTATATATGGCACTCCATCCTTTACACTGGAGAGGGGACAAATTTAGATGAAAACTACAGTAATTATGGAATGGCAACATCTTCTCTTCTTTCCCTCATTGAGCCATTACTAAATCAGGGCTGAATATAAGAAGGTACCGCGCTCATCCAGCAGCTATCATACATATAAAGATAAATCCCTTGTATGAAAATGTAATCTCTCTAGAACAAAATGATCCCAGAGATGATACTAGCTGCATTATTAAATCATAGCGCTTAACAAACTACAGTCCTAATCCTCAGGCTGTGTGGTGTGTTGTTGCGCTAATGTTAGGACCACCCAAATTATAAGTCTATAATGTTCAATATGTGGGTCCTATAGGTGTCTCAGGGGTGAACTTGCGAGATGATAATGGAAAGGTAAGACAATGCAGTAAAGATAAAGGACTGATCTTCAATGGATTGCTTCTATACGTCCACTGGCTTCCCCACTTACCAGATGTACCTGACCACAAAGGTCAAATAGCCTTGTGAATTGCCTTTCCCATAAGCATACAGATCTATATGAAAACTTCTTGCTTCACAATAGGTGTCTTCCGTTAAGAACCCAATGGTAACCCCACTTACCAGACCACGGTGTTTTGAAGAGCAACTCACAAAAGGGATGGTAGCTGGAGAGATATGGTCCACATCCACAATGAGCAAAAGATCTTTCAACCACTCATGAGTAGGACACCAAACCCGAGAAAAAAAGGGGGGAGGGAACTCCAATAGTGAAGCCGGTTTATTGTACAAAAATCATAAAATCATAAAAACAGCATCCGACCATCCGAATAGGAATGGTCGCGTCCAAACTAGAGTACAAGGAGAGGAAGCAGGGGACGCCAAGAGCGCTCCACCTGCGTTCCTCCGAGCGGAAATGATGCGCACGTTCCTCGCCAGCCCAAATCAGGGCTATTGTGTTATTGTAGACAATTTTTACACTTCCCCTGAACTGTACGAGTTTCTGTTGCAGAATAAAACAGTCGCCTATGATACTGTTAGGGCTAACCGGCGTGATCTGTCACCAATGTTTGGAAAAAAGAAGCTCAAGATGGGAGAAATGGTTGCCTGGCAGAAAGGAAAAATGATGGCACTGCGATGGTGTGACAAAAAAGATGTGTGCCTAATGAGTACCATGCATAACACCGCCACTGGTATGGTACACACGAAAGGTGGAAAGGACACCATGAAGCCCCAGTTAGTGCTTGACTATAATAACACCATGGGAAGTGTCGACAGAGCTGATCAATCGATGACATTTTATCCTGTAATGCACAAGCAACAAAAAAATATTACAAAAAGATCTTCAGGCATCTTCTGGAACAATATTTATGGAATGCCTACATTCTGCACAAAAAAAGAGTGACAAGCCTGGGGTTCATGTGGACTTTATTTGGAGATTTGCAGAATGCAAACACCATCAATGGCTGTCAACAGATCTGGTCATCATGCTGTTTGTGTTGTCAGCCCGGAACGCCTGACTGGCCGTCATTTTATGGACTATATACCACCAACTGCAAAAAAGTCAGCACCCACAAGGATGTGTGTAGTTTGTTGTTCAAAGAGGGATGACAAGGGAAAGAAAATGTGCAAGGAAACCATATTCCATTGTCCTGATTGTGACGTCGGACTTTGTGCAGTACCTTGTTTAAAATTCTATCATACCCGGGATGTTTACAAAACTGTGTTATATTTCAGGGACTTAGTAATATTGCACCCCTTTTTGATCAAATGTCAGTGTTTTTGGTTTGATTATGTTATTGAATAAAATGTATTATTATTATATTATTCGGTTTTGTAATTATTTATAATTTATTATATTATATTTTATAATATTATGTGTTTCAAACTTTATCAAACCCGGGATGTCTACTAGACTCTTGTTTGGACAGATTTAAGTGAGTTATTCCTAAGAATTGCAGGCCTACAATATAAAACGCCAAATTTCTATGCAAAACAATGAACCTCTTTTAGAAAAAAAAATCTGACAGAATTATACAGCCAGGGAGGTTAATGTCTAAACCCCTGGCAACAAAAGTGAGTACACCCCTAAGTGAACATGTCCAAATTGGGCCCAAAGTGTCAATATTTTGTGTGACCACCATTATTTTCCAGTACTGCCTTAACCCTCTTGGGCATGAAGTTCACTAGAGCTTCACAGGTTGCCTCTTCCACCCCTCCATGATGACATCACGGAGCTGATGGGTCTTGGAGACCTTGCACTCCTCCACCTTCCATTTGAGGATGCCCTACAGATGCTCAATAAGGTTTAGGTCTGGAGACATGCTTGGCCAGTCCATCACCTTTACCCTCAGCTTCTTTAGCAAGGCAGTGGCCATCTTGGAGGTGTGATTGGGGTCGTTATCACGTTGGAATACTGCCCTGCGTCCCAGTCTTCAAAGGGAGGGGATCATGCTCTGCTTCAGTATGTCACAGTACACGTTGGCATTCATGGTTCCCTCAATGAACTGTAGCTCCCCAGTGCTGGCAGCACTCATGCAGCCCCAGACCATGACACTCCCACCACCATGCTTGACTGTAGGCAAGACACACTTGTCTTTGAACTCCTCACCTGGTTGCTGCCATACACGCTTAACACCATCTGAACCGAATAAGTTTATCTTGGTCTCATCAGACCACAGGACATGGTTCAAGTAATCTGTGTCCTTAGTCTGCTTGTCTTCAGCAAACTGTTTACGGGCTTTCTTGTGCATCGTCTTCAGAAGAGGCTTCCTTCTGGGAGGACAGCCATGCAGACCAAGTTGATGCAGTGTGCGGCGTATGGTCTGAGCACTGACAGGCTGACCCCCCACCCCTTCAACCTCTGCAGCAATGTTGGCAGCACTCATACTTCTATTTCCCAAAGACAACCTCTGTATATGACGCTTAGCATGTGCACTCAACTTCTTTGGTGGACCATGGCGAGGCCTGTTCTGAGTGGAACCTGTCCTGTTAAACCACTGTATGGTCTTGACCACCGTGCTGCAGCTCAGTTTCACGGTCTTGGCATTCTTCTTATAGCCTAGGCCATCTTTATGTAGGGCAACAATTTTTTTTTTTTTGAGATCCTCAAAGAGTTCTTTGCAATGAGGTGCCATGTTGAACTTCCAGTGACCAGTATTAGAGAGTTAGAGCAATAATACCAAATTTAACACACCTGCTCCCCATTCACACCTGAGACCTTGTAACACTAATGAGTCACATGCTACTGGATATGGAAAATGCCTAATTGGGCCCAATTTGGACATTTTCACTTAGGGGTGTACTCACTTTTGTTGCCAGCGGTTTAGACATTAATGGCTGTGTGTTGAGTTATTTTGAGGGGACAGCGGATTTAAAGTGTTATACAAGCTTTTATCAAAATGGGGGAAAGGGGAGAGGGGGAAGATTGGGACTTTAAATGAAGCACGGCTTGCCAGGATCCTATGCTTCCATCCCTGGTTTCAGTTAAGACAAAAAAGAACAGGGACTTTGAGTGAGGCGCGCAATGGATAATAAATAAGTACTTAGATATGAAAATAGTGTTAATCAATTTTTAATTCTTAGATATATATGTATAATAATACTATAATATAAATTTGAGACCATGCTCTAGAATAAAAATATATATAACACTGTACAATTCGCATTGCAGTAAAATATCATATGCATACAAACATGTTTACAAATTTCCCATGGCACATAGCCAAAAAGGTAACCATGATGTCTATTGAGATCTTGAATATATCAGCATGCTTTGTACAGCACATGAAAGGATTGGACTGTTCATAGCTCGACGCACGTTTCGTGACTTAATGGTCACTCTTCAGGAGCAAGCCTATCTATGATAAAAAATAAATATGTATAGTTCAACATTGTAGGATATGAGACAAGGATCTCTAAGCACATAAACATAAAAGGAAAAAATATATATTAAAACCACCAATGCATGAAACTTACAAGATCATCAAAGTGCTAGGAGTGAGGTGCCCATGCCTGGAAACGCATGTCAGCCAGGATCACCATTGCCAGGAGCTCTGGGGGCTACCTAAGACTGCATCAAACCACAAAGGGCAGCACCCACTGCAATGTGAATTGTACAGTGTTATATATATTTTTATTCTAGAGCATGGTCTCAAATGTATTTTATAGTATTATTATACATATATATCTAAGAATTAAAAATTGATTAATACTATTTTCATATCTAAGTACTTATTTATTATCCATTGTGTGCCTCACTCAAAATCCCACTCTCTGTTCTTTTTTGTCTTAACTGTTATACAAGCTGTACACTCACTACTTTATTGTAGCAAAGTGTAATTTCTTCAGTGTTGCCACATGAAAAGTATAATAAAATATTTACAAAAATGTGAGGGGTGTACTCACTTTTGTTAGATACTGTATGGGCCTCATCATCAGTGCCCATCAGTGCCACCTCATCAGTGACGCCTCATCAGTACTGCTTCATCAGTGCCCGTCAGCGTAGCCTCATCAGTGCCCATCAGTGATGGAGAAAATGTACTTATTTACAAAGTTTTGTGACAGAAACAAAGAAAAACGTTTTTTTTCAAAGTTTTTGGTCTTGTTTTATTTGTAGCGCAAAAGATAAAAACCCCAGAGGTGATCAAATACCACCAAAAGAAAGCTCTCTTTGTAGGAAAAAAAATTACAAAAATATTGTTTGGGTACAGCGTTGCATGACTGCGCAATTGTCATTCAAAATGCGACAGCACTGAAAGCTGAAAATTGGTCTGGGGGAGGGGGGGTAAGTGCACAGTATTGAAGTGGTTAAGGTTTCTTGGCTGTCTCTTGGCAACTGGAAATTTCAGCTCCCTCCATACATTTTCTACAGGATTAAGGTCTGGAGACTGGCTAGGCCACTCCATGAGCTTAAGGTTCTTCTTCTTGAGCCGCTTGAGCCACTCCTTTGTTGCCTTGGGGGTATGTTTTGGGTCATTGTCATGCTGGAAGACCCATCTACAACCCATCCTCAGTGTTCTCATTCAAGATTTTACAATACATGGCCCCGTCCATTGGCCCCTCAATGTGGCAAAGTCCGCCTGTACCTTTAGCAGAGAAACAGCCCCAAAGCCACCTCTGTGCTTGACTGTAGGGATGGTGTTCTTAGAGTCATAATCAGCATTTGTCTTCATTCAAACACGGCGAGTCAAGTTAATGCCAAGAGCTCAATTTTGGTCTCATCTGACCACAGCACTTTCTCCCAATCCTTTTCTGAATCATTTAGATGTTCATTGGCATGACTGTACATGTGCCTTCTTCAGGAGGGGGACTCGCTGTGTTAGGAGGAAGGAAACATTATGCTTTGGGGTTGTTTCTCTGCTAAAGGTACAGACCTACTTTCCCTCATTGAGAGGCCACTGGACAGAGCCATTTATTGTAAGATGGAAGATTGTAAGGATGGGTCTTTCAGCATGGCAATGACCCAAAACATACCACCAAGGCACCAAAGGAGTGGCTCAAGAAGAAGCACATTAAGGTCATGAGGTAGCCTAGCCAGTCTCCAGATCTTAATCCTATAGAAAATTTATGGAGGGAGCTGAAACTTTGAGTTGCCAAGCAACAGCTAAGAAACCTTAGGGATTTAGAGAAGGTCAGCAAAGAAGAGTGGACCAAAATCCCTCCTGAGATGTGTGCAAACCTGCTAACCAAGAAATTACTTACCTCTGTGCTTGCCAACAAGGGTTTCTCCACCAAG
>BLSH010339175.1:382498-397498 GCA_018402905.1 Glandirana rugosa | reverse complement strand
TTATATATACATATATATATAATTTTTTTGAGGTTGCAACATCCCCTATTTATAGAGTGTAATTTAATTGATCATCTGGCTTTTTATACTTCTATATATACAGTATATCGGCCATACACTATCCAATCATTCGTACCCGTAGTAGTATTCAGTACTGCTACTCCAAGACCAATCGTTGCCTATAGTCCCTCCTTACTTATAGGTTATTTATATCTATAATTGTTTATACATTTTTATCATTTGTATCACTCCAAAAGCTGCCTTTATTGTGTTTTTCCTTGTGGTATTATGTTTTTCTTTTTAGTATGTCCCCCATAATATGAAACCAATGTCACTATGTATTGCATAACAGCCGCAGCTGACCGTTCAGCCTGCTCCTCCCCCAGTTCGCTATATATACACTAGTTGTCCTATCTGTGGCAGTCCTGCTTGAAGAAGAGGCGCGGCTCTCATGTCAGCTGAGCCGATCGCCTAGGAAACACGTCGCATCTCCCGTGACGTCACCTGTCTGCGCCTGGTTGTCCTGTGGTCCAAGCCTCATTTTGGAAATTGCCAGCATATTAATTTCCACCACTCTGAACGGCTTTCTCCACAAGCGTCTGCTACTGTCAGCTGCATCCAGACTTACACATGATGGTGACGCCGCCCTGGACTGCTCTCCCATGCTGATTTTAATCTACTTTTATGTGAGTGTTTTTAATCCCATTTTCCTGCAATAAAGCGTGCATATTACACTTAGAGGAGCCTCTCTCTCCTTGTCTTCCACAATACTCTGCAGCAAATCCTCAGGGAAAAATGAAGAAAAATACTCAAACTGGGTAAAATTTGTGGTGTCGGGCTGCACTCCTGGCTGCGCTGTGAAGGGGGGGATTCTAGCGGACCCCGAGTTGGCAGGCAACCATAAGGGGTTTGCCAGGGCTTTGGGAAGGTAGGACAGGATTCTTTGGGCAGGGCATCCAGTTCCATTGCTAGTTCCAGGCTCCTGTTCCTTAATAAAAGCTGTCTGGTGTCTGTCTTGTTCTTTAGAGCCGGTTCACACTGAGGCGGCACGACTTGCAGGGCAAAGCAAGTCGCACCGTTCGAGGCTACCTCAGCGCGGTTTGCAAGGAGACTTCTTTACATAAAAGTCAATGCAAGTCGCACTGAGGTCGCCCCGAAAATAGTGCAGGAACCTTTTTCGAAGTCGGAGCGACCTGAGTTGCTCCTATTAGAACGGTTCCATTGCACTGCATGGGGACGACTTGTCAGGCGACTTGAGTCGTCTGACAAGTCGCCTCAGTGTGAACCGGCTCTAAAGCTGGCTAACGAAAGTAGTTAAATGTCATTTATATATTCTCTAGAATATGTTATTCTTAACTCAGTAAAATAAATACACTCTAATGTTGAAAAAGCAGCCTAGTCGGAGGTTTTAAATACCGTGCATATACTCACTATAATATTTTGGGGGCTATTTCCAGTGAAAAATATGTACTCTTATGTTGATCTCTTGATGTAAAAATGGCTGCTGTGCATCAAGTTGACACAGCAGCATAATCAAAGTGTTTAAATACTGAGCACATAGGCACTATAATATTTTGTTGTTTTATTCTAGTTATATTCTAATGTAGACTGGTTGATTTTAACATGGCTTGCAGGGGTCCTGTCCAAAATCGGGTCATAGACACAAAAATACTTTGGGAGTTTTTGCACTGAAATAAATACAGTATAATGCAAATTTTTTTTGTAAAATTTGGCTGGTTTAGGTCCTGTTGACAAAGCAGAATAGTGAAAGTATTTGAAGACTGTGCACCTGCTCAAACAATCATTTTTTTTGTAAAATAAATAAGCTATAATGCAGATTTTTTTTTATTAAAAGCTAGTTGGTTTAGGTCCTGTGTCATAGATGGGAGTCTATTCCCACTAGGGGACAGACTGGCTAACCAAGATTTGGTTATAGAACCTGGGGATAGATGGTGAAGCAGGTCATGAAGGAGATACAGGGACACCAATGGAGTCTTGGAGAAGCAGGACACCTGGAGAGAATAGGGCTCTGTGAGTCACATGTTTGGTGAAGGCGAGGACCCTTAGAAGGACCACGGCACAGGTATAAGTAGCTGCCTAGTCTTCACAAGAGCACCCTGTAAGGGGTGATGGGTTTTGCTTTTGATGGCTCCCCTCTGACTTACCTGAATAAGTAGCTACTGGAGAATGAGTACAAATATACATAAAAAGGTCTCTTGGAGCACAGGGACCCCAGGAAGTCAGTAGAGTCAGTTTATGGCTGACAGGGTTACTGCAGGTAACACAACACAGAGATCAGAGTATTAACAATGAAGCTGGATGCAGGCTGGGGTGCACACGTCACTTGAGCAGTATACAGGATGGAATGCACAGGGTAAATGGAGCAGGACACAGGCTGGAATTCATGAGGTCATACAGAACACGATGCAGGCTAGAGTGCATGGGGTCAGTGGAGGAGGACACAGACGGAGGTGCATTGAATCACACTGGAACAGGATACAGGCTGAAGTTCATGGGGACATTGGAGGAGGAGCGCAGGAATTATAGAAGCAGGATACACTGAGAGGCCATCTGGGAATCCCTGCTTGTGCTTCCTATGTTGCTCACAGAATCCCTGTTAAGACTTCTAGAATCCCTGCCAGGACTTTCATTTCCAGTATTTTCAAAGGCACTTGCAGTATCATTGCCAGTATGGTGCAAGCAGGATCCTTCTAGTAAATACAATGTGCAGCGCTACTAATTTATAACTTATATATCTAATATGTCTATGTATCAACGTAAATCTTAAAGTGAATAAATGTTACATATAGTGTTTATATATTATATAGTAATTAAAAAATTCAAAAACGTATAAAAATAAAAAGTCCAAAACATGTAGTGCAATAATGCCAAAATAGATGTCCCCCTAAATGAACAGAGGGCACCACAGTGCTTAAGGTGCAAAACAATTAAAGTGGTTGTAAACACTGTAAAGTGATAAGTGCCAAAAATCAATCAAATATAAGTGACTGGTGCCAGCAAGTAAAGTTCATAAAGAATAGAGTTGAGCGAACACCTGGTCGTTCGGGTTCGGCGGGTTCGGCCAAACTTTCCGGAACCGTTCGGGTTCGGTACCGAACGTTATGCGAACTTTACCCCGGACCCCGAACCCCATTGAATTCAATTGGGACCTGAACTTTTCGGCACAAAAATGACTGTAAAAAAGTCCTGGAAAGTGCTAGAAGGCTGCAAAAGGAAGAAAAGTGGGAGATGTTATTAGATCTGCAATCTGTCCCTTAAGATCGTTCTCTAATGCAGGATGAGAGATCGTTCTGTAATCAGATCGTTCTGTAATGCAGGATGGGAGATCGTTCTGTAATCAGATCGTTCTGTAATGCAGGATGAGAGATCGTTCTGTAATCAGATCTTTCTGTAATGCAGGATGAGATGTTATAGATCTACAATCTGTTCCTCAAAGCAGTAGTAGTAATCTCTACCTAGTTATTATCACTGCAATCTGTCCCTCACAACCTGTCCCTCACAGCGCCGGCAGCATCCACTCCCTACACTAACCTAAGAGCATGTGACATGCAGCACTGTGACTCCAGCCTCATATAGAGGCTGGGTCACATGATGCACTGGCCAATCACAGCCATGCCATTAGTAGGCATGGCTGTGATGGCTTCTAGGGAAAACCAGTGAATCGCTTGTTGATTGGCTGCCCTGCAGCTATTCAACATGCGTGATAAAATACCAGAACCCAGAACCCAAACGTTTTTCTCAAACGTTCGGGTTCGGATTCGGGACACGGACACCCGAAAGTTCGGTACAAACCCGAACGTTACAGTTCGGGTTCGCTCAACTCTAATAAAGAATCCTTCACCACAAATTAAAACTGCTTACCAGAAGCTGGTAAGTAACCAGCAGGGGAAGTATACAGGTAGCCCAGATATCATCTACAGACACACTCTGTAACCATCACCGGAGACTCCTTAAAGTATCTTAACTCTCCCTGGTAATCTTCTAAAGGTAGTTCTCACAGGACCCAAAAATTCACAGGAGTTTTCGCCTGTGTGTTAGAGGAGAGGGATCATGATGTCCTCTGTTCATTTAGGAGGACATCTATTTTGGCATTATTGCACTACATGTTTTTGACTTTTTATTTTTATACGTTTGTTTAATTTTTTTAATCACTATATATAATATATAATCACTATATGTAATATTTATTCACTTTAAGGTTTACATTGATACATAGACATATTAGAGATATATGTTGTAAATTAGTATTGTATTCATATTTTCTCACAATTTTAGTCAAATTGTTGTGCTAGCAGCTGTTTTTTGTATATCTACTAGTGTGCGCGGTATTTCCTCTAACTTAAGGATCCTTCTAGTGTTCAATAAAATGGCCCAGAGGGTTATTTACACATCAGCCATGAAGGGCCATGATGTTGTTTCTTATTGTCTTCTTTGTACAAATGAGCTATCATACTTCTAATAGCTTGTTTTGCTGCTGATCTGGATTGACCTAACTACTGTCTTGTCCATGAATTCTGCTTGAACTTGTCCACTTTCTTGCCTGCTGCTTGCCCATAACTTACCTGAACCTTCCCTGTCTCTTTCCTGCATCCTGCTCATGACCCCTGCCTGGTTTTGACTACTTATTTGCCTAATGTTTAGTGTACTATCTCTACACCCATAGACTTCCTGTCCTTGGTCACCCTTGGGTGCAAACAGTGAAAACCATCCCCACCATCAGGAGCTCTGCTAAAAACTGGCTTGTGTTTAGACTCTGTGCCTTAAGTTAGCCTGCTTCACCTGCCAGGGGGTGCCATAACAGTAAGATACATCCAAGATGCAGGCTACTGGAAACAGCTCACAACACAATGAACTCTGTAAGCAGATCTTCAAACTCTTAAATGTGCAAGTAGTCCAGAGGGGCTACTTTCAGCTTAGAGAAGTATCCAATTTCTGGCCAGCAAACCGTTTCTGCAGTCAATAACACAGCAGATCCTGCCACAACTACAATGCCTACATTAGAACCCAAGATGCCATTTCCTGATCACTTCTTTGGGAATTGATTCAGGGGTTTCCGTAGTGCTTGCCTCCTGTACTTTCTTTGTGCCCAAGGACCTTTTCTGAGCAGACCAACGTGGATACTATAACCTCTCTTCTGCAAGAGAAGCCCCAAACCTGGATCTTTCAGCTTATGATAAAGGGAATCAAGGCCCTGACCAGTGTCTCCTCTCTGCCTGCCCTCTCTGTCTTTAGGAGGACTCATGCTACACAGCTAATGCCACTCTCTGTGCCCTCCTTCAGGATCAGAGGCCTGTGGAACAATATGTATCAGATTTCCATGATGGAGTATTGACCCTTAGTGGAACTATGCCACTCTTAAGCATTAGTTTTATCTTGGCCTCTCTGAACAAATGAAGAACAATTTATCCAGAATCAGTATCCCTGAGATGTTAGGCAAACTAATCAGGCTTGCCGCCTAGATTGACTGCTGCCTAGAAGAATGTAAGGTGAAGAAGATGGGAACCTACTGTTCCACCTGGATCCCTGACAGTCCACTGCCCCTGATGGCAATAGCTCCAAAACCCACATTATCTTCTTAGGAAAGACCAGAACCCATGCAGTTGGGCCTGGCTTGACCTTTCTAGTCCTCCTTTCTTGGCAGCACCATAGACAATCCAGTCTTTGTCTCTCCTGTTGTGCCTCAGCTCATTTCCTCCATAACTGTCCAGTAAGACTACTTTGAAAGTAAAATTCCTCTATCCATCTGCCCTCCTATATTCTGTCAGCTACCTCAGTTCACATATCCTTACTTTTATCCCTGTATGGGGCTCTAAAGGAACTTCTGAAGTTTCATGCATCTTTTCCTTTCGAGGCTGCACTTGTATGCATCCCCCACCCTATAGCTTCACATTCCTCTCTGAACCAAGGTCCAATTACTGCCTACTTGATTGCCTAATGGCTTTGCCATCAAGTCAGGGCCAGTGACACCGGAAAACTTTCTACTCCTTACCACATTTCCCAAGGTCAAGAATACCTAAGCTTTGACATCATTCATAACCACTATTTCCTATCATTCTGGGCATACCCTGGCCATAGGCCTAATATCTGAATATATATGTGAACTTTCCTTTCCTTCAAATTACTGCCACTAGATTTGTCTAGTTAACCCTAAAAGATTCTACTTCATGGAGGTAGAAAAGGAGAGCATAGCCTTGCATACCATGATTACACTCTCCCATCAAACTACATCTATAACTGCTAGATTCAGTTTTTACCAAGTGCTGAAAGTCTCCTCGGCTGGAATGCATTGATAATAATTTGAAGAAGGGGTTTATCCAGCCCTCTACTTATCTTTGGGCGTGGGCATCTTTTCCTTACTTCCTGGTATATACTATCAGGGTCTCAATAAAGTGTAAAGTAACCAATAAAGTGACCATTAAGATATGCTGCCCAAGCTCTTCCAGAGTCTAAGATCCTTGAAAACATTTACCAAGTTAGACCTTCAGGGGGACTATAATTTGGTTAGGATCTGGGAGGGGGGTGAATAAAAAAGATTGACTTTCATACCAGGTCACTTTGAATACCTGGTGATGCCCTCTGCAACCTTGCAACCTTTCAGTACTTTATAAATGCGTTTATGGTTGTGTATCTGGATGACATCCAAATTTTTCCCTCATCCCTGGTAGAGCCCCTAAACCCACAGATTGTACAGTATGTCACAAAAGTGAGTACACCCCTCACATTTTTGTAAATATTTTATTATATCTTTTCATGTGACAACACTGAAGAAATTACACTTTGCTACAATATAAAGTAGTGAGTGTACAGCTTGTATAACAGTGTAAATTTGCTGTCCCCTCCAAATAACTCAACACACAGCCATTAATGTCTAAACCACTGGCAACAAAAGTGAGTACACCTGTCACGTACCTGATAGTAGAACCTGACTTATGCAGGAGGCAACCTCTCTTACGGCCCTGGTTCCAGAACCTCTGGTAGAGCAGACAGGGAGTGCTGGTGCGCAAGGGGGCACGAGGGCTGGATTGGACACAGATGATGGTAAGATGTCATCCCAAAGTCCGTGCTAGACTGAAGAGTAATGCCTCGTACACATGGTTCGACGGTCATATACAACAGGTCGTACAAACGACTGTTGTATGCGAAATCGATCATTAGTATGCGCAATTAGAACAGCCGACACAGAAGTTGTATGAGCAGACTAGAAAACTTGGTAGTACCAACAAACGGTCTTACGACCGTTGTATCGTGTGTACAGAGAAGCAGGTCCAACAAGTTGTATTGTGCACGCATGCTCAGAAGTCAGGAATGGCCAGACACTAATTACATGCACCTGAACTTCCTCTTTATACGTTCATAACACGACACTACGTTCAACTTGGTCATACGATCGTGTAGTGCATGCCAGTATGCTAGATACAACAGCCAACATATGATTTGGTCCGTTTGGTCGTACGACCGTCGAACCATGTGTACAAGGCTTAATGATGCAGGCCGGGTCAACAACATGCGTGCAAGGCAGTACAGGAGGAGCAGGCAGGCGGATGGACGGGTGCAGGCAGGGTTGGTAACAGGCAGACAGGCAGAGGTACACAGGGATGAGGCAGAAGAGTGGTTGTAGGCAAGCCTGGGGTCGGGGCAGGTAGAGTTCAAGCAAGTATGAGATCAAGCCGGGTCACAGGTAAACAGGAACTCAGAACAGGTCGCTGAAAAGCACTGGTAATGCTGTAGAATGGACAGCACTGACTGCTGGGCATGGAGGGTTTAAAAAGAGCCATTTGGCGCCATTTCCGGTGCATGCATGCGCACGAATGCGCACAGGCGCGCGCACAAATGCACAGGTGTGTGCACAAGCGCACAGGTCCTTGGAAAACATAGATCTTTTCCTAACAACACCCCTAAGTGAAAATGTCCAAATTGGGCCCAAAGTGTCAATATTTTTTGTGGCCACCGTTATTTTCTAGCACTGCCTTAACCCTCTTGAGTTTGGAGTTTCACAGGTTGCCACTGGAGTCCTCTTCAACTCCTCCATGACAACATCACGGAGCTGTTGGATGTTAGAGACTTTGCGTTCCTCGACCTTCCGTTTGAGGATGCCCCACAGATGCTCAATAGGGTTTAGGCCTGGAGACATGCTGGGCCAGTCCATCACCTTTACCCTCAGCTTCTTTAGCAAGGCAGTGGTCATCTTGGAGGTGTGTTTGGGGCATTATCATGTTGAAATACTGCCCTGCGGACCAGTCTAAGAAGAGAGGTGATCATGCTCTGCTTCAGTATGTCACAGTACATGTTGGCATTCATGGTTCCCTCAATGAACTGTAGCTCCCCAGTGCCGGCAGCACTCATGCAGCCCCATGCTTGACTGTAGGCAAGACACACTTGTCTTTGTACTCCTCACCTGGTTGCCGCCACACACGCTTGACACCATCTGAACCAAATAAGTTTATCTTCGCCTCATTAGGCCTCAGGACATGGTTGCAGTAATTCATGCCCTTAGTCTGCTTGCTTCAGCAAACTGTTTGCAGGCTTTCTTGTGCATCATCTTTAGAAGAGGCTTCCTTCTGGGACGACAGCCATGCAAACCAATTTGATGCAGTGTGCAGCATATGGTCTGAGCACTAACAGGCTCACCCCCCCCCCCCCACCCCTTCAACCTCTGCAGCAATGCTGGCAGCACTCTTACATCTATTTCCCAAAGACAACCTCTGGATATGACACTGAGCATGTGCACTCAACTTCTTTGGTCGACCATGGCAAGGCCTGTTCTGAGTGGAATCTGTCCTGTTAAACCGCTGTATGGTCTTGGCCACCGTGCTGCAGCTCTATTTCAGGGTCTTGGCAATCTTCTTATATCCTAGGCCATCTTTATGTAGAGCAACAGTCCTCAGATCCTCAGAGTTATTTGCCATGAGGTGCCATGTTGAACTTCCAGTGACCAGTATGAGAGAGTAAAAGCAATAACACCAAATTTAACAGACCTGCTCCCCATTCACACCTGAGACCTTTTAACACTACTGAGTCACATGACACCGGGGAGGAAAAATGGCTAACTGGGCCCAATTTGGACATTTGCACTTAGGGGTGTACTCACTTTTGTTGCCAGCGGTTTAGACATTAATGTATGTTATTGTGTGTGTTACTGTAAGTTATTTTGAGGGGACAGCAAATTTACACTTACAAGCTGTACACTCACTACTTTACATTGTTGCAAAGTGCCATTTCTTCAGTGTTGTCACATGGAAAGATATAATAAAATATTTACAAAAATGTGAGGGGTGTACTCACTTTTGTGAGATACTGTATGTCAAACTGGAGAAATGTAAATCTGTAAAAGGACCACCATCTAATTCCTTGGGCTAGTCATCTCAACTGAATGTATCACTCTGGGTCCCAAGAAGGTTTCTGCAGTCCATGAATGGCCAGCTCCCTCTGACAAGTAAGGTGTCCAGTGGTTCCTTAGTTTTGCTACTTTTTAACTCAAATTTGTACAGAATTTTCCCTTCACTGTTACCCCGCTGACACAGCTTATAAGTTTTCACGTTTCCTTCTTATGGTCACCAGAAGCCCAGTCTGCCTTCAATAAGCTAAAGACCTTGTTTACTTGCGTACCAGTTCTGAAGCATCCAGACTCCTACTTGCCCTTTGTTCTGGAGGTAGACGCAGTGGAGAAAGCACTAATCATGATAATAGATCAGCGATTAAGTCCCAAGGCATTTCCACAGCCAGTTGCTTCAGGAAAACTGAATTTGTCTGAGAAGAATTATGACATTAATGACAAGTATTTGCTGGCAATCAAAGATGTCTAGGAAGAATGAAATTATTTATTAGAAGGAGCAGCCCATCATATTCTCATTCTTACTGATCATAAAAATTTTGAGTATCTGAGATCTGCCAAGCACCTCAGACAACACAATGGCAGATGATATTTTTTTCTTCTCTAGACTTGGTTGCCACATGGCTTTCTGACCCGGGTTAAACACCAGGAAACCTGATGCTCTGTCATGAATTTTCCTTGATTATCCTGTGCCTTCTGACGCCATTCTGGCTGAGAAGAACTGATCACTCTGCCCAGTCTAATGGCTCAGAGCAAGTTAGTGCCTAAACTGTACCTGGCTATTCCTAAACTAAGCCTTCATCACTCTGAAGACCTGCTGATGTACAGTGACAAGGTATATTTAACTAACAACATTCAATCTTAGGTTCTCAGATCCTTCAATGATCCCCCACTTTCCAAGCATTTTGGAGTGGCCAAAACAAAAGTATTTGTGTATTGGATCTTATTGTGACCCATTCTGGTCAAGGACTGTAAGTCAACTGTTTCTTCCTGCACTACCCCTACTTGGACTAAGAGCTCTAGAGCTAAACCCTGGAGATTACTCAAGCCTTTGCCAATCTTAAAATGCCCCTGGAGTATGTTGATGGACCTTATTGCCGATCATCCCCTGTCTATTTTAGTCATTTCTGATTTGATGATTATGGATAGCCTAACTAAGATTGCCTACTTCATCCCAATGAATGGTACTCCATCATCCCCAGACATGGCAGAAGTCTTCTACAGGGAAGTTGTAAGACTCCACAGTGTTCCAGGTGACATTCTATCAGATAAGCGGTGCGGTTCCCCTATATACTTTAGTTGTAGAAACTTCACATCCACTCCTTAATGTCAGCAGGGTATTATCCTCAAACAAATGGGCAAACTGAAAGAATGGATCAGACCCTTAAGCTCTAGATTTTTTTTATCATTGCTTCCAATGGCAGTTTTCACATATATAATGATGCCCTGCACTCACAGTCTCCAATATTTAAATTAATCTTGCTTTTCTCCTTAATTGTACTAAAGGACATTTGAGTCCCAGAGGTGCAAGACAAGATGATCTCTTTTACCTTTAATCTACAGAAGCTCCAGTCCTTGCTATCACATGCTCAAGCCAGAGCCAAATAGGGCTACATTCCTTTCAAAATGGGTGATTTGATGTGGCGCTCAACTACCAACTTGGTTCATTGGTTTATTGGCCTTTCCTGTTCAGAAGGTCATTAAGTCAGTGGCTTTAAGGATCATGCTGGCAGATTCTTTTAAGGTGCACCAAGTTTTCCATGTATCCTGTCTGAAGCCAGTGTCACAGGATATGTTTCCTGACAGGTCTTCTGCTCTGCCTCCACCTAACTTGGTGCATAAGAATTTGAGGTGAAGGCAGTCTTACATTCAAGAAGATCAGCTATAGATCTTCAATATCTTGTCAAATGTAAGAGTTTTGGCTCAGAAGAAAATTCATGGGAGACAGTAAGCAATATACATGCTGACAGGTTAATTAAAGCCTTTCATTGTGCCCATCCAAAGAAGCCCGACCATGGGAGCACCCAGATGGGGGTCCATGTTGCAATAACTTCAGGTCCACTAGAACTTCTGCCAGGACTTCCAGAACTCCTACCTTTTTAGAATCTTCTATTTTTTAGAAAATCTCTGCCATTGTTTATAATGATGCTTATAGAATCCCTGTCAGGACTTCTATTATCACTCACAGTATAATTTCCAGCACTTACAGTGGTGCTTACAGGATCTTTGTCAGAACTTCCAGTGGGCCTTTGACCCAGAGGGGTATTTAAGTATGAACCCTAAAAGCAGACAGTTCTCTTTCTTCTTGCCAGCTACTCTGCATTGTACAACAAAGCTATGCTATACTCCTTATTGCTTGTTTTATTGTTAGATTGACCAGACTAATGTCTTACCTGCCCACAGCCTTCACTTGAGCCTGGCCACTCTATTGCCTGCTGCTAGTTCATAACCTTCATCTGTACCTGACCTCTCTCTTGCGTGACTTTTACCCAGATCTGACTACTCTTTTGCCCAACGTTTATTGTATTCCATGTCGTAGCCTTCTGTCCTTGCTCACCCCTTGGTGGGACAATACTGAGGGCCACAACCTGGTACCAGCAGGCAGAAAAAACATTCCCACCATCAGGATCTCTGGCAGCTTAGATTACTATGTCACCTGCCAGGGAGAACCATGACAGTTTGGCTTTCAATGTTACGTTATCAAAGGTCATTTTTATACCCTTACTATCTTTGTTTTAGAGACCATGTGCCACTGCTTGAATAAGAAGTCCTAATTTGGTTCTGCCTGTGCTTCACAGACTTTTTTTTTTTAATATTACTGACATTCCAATCTCTACTCTCAGGTATGAGGTGGGGTATATTGAAACCATCACCTCTGCAAAGCAAGTGCCTGAGCTGGCAGCCTTATCGTGCAACAAAACATGTTTTAAAATGTTTGCACAGCAACAAGATGGTGATCGACTTTTGTTTTGGGTAGCTTCCAGGTTGCACTGCCATCTTTGAAAGAGTTTACTTCAATTGATGAGAGATGGCCTTACAATAAAAAATGGAAACCTGCAGAAATAGAGCAGCACACAAAGAACAGTTTTGCCTGTGTTATAGCCAAAGCCAACTTGTGTGAAGGCAGTCAGCTTATGCATTCTGGTTTTTACCTGCAGCTTTGTGTCCAGTATGGTGGAATAAAGCCACTGGATTAGATAAATGTAATGGCAAATAGGGGGAGGAAGTAGGGTGTGCTTTAGGACATACTTCTATTTAGCAAAACTGTGTGGTGACATGACTCACACAAAAGGCAGTTTTCCCTGTTTCAGTGACAAATGCGAAACCAAGCCCACCTTGTGGAAAGACAGATGCATCCCCTTGAAGGTGCCTCAAAAATATATCTCTCCTTCTTACTGCCAGTGACTCAATAATCCTGATTCTGATAACTGCCAGCATGATTTTCCTTCTCCATTTGTTGCTACCTGCCTTTTATTGCAGAAGGGTGGGTGGCTTATGACCATAAGTTCTCCCTCTGCATTTATGCCTCCACTATGGGAGTTCCAATGTCCCTTGTGTGGGGTATCCAACCACTGTGAGGAAATGCAGCAAAGAGTTTCTTTACACTGCCTTTCCAGAGTGGAGAATTGTGGGCTCCCTCTTGGATGGTGGCAGTGGATCACCAGAGACTTGATTTGATGCCACCTTAAATTTCCTCCTCCTCACTATCTGCACTACCAACCCTCCTTCTTTGCACCATCAGTGCCCCAAACCCTCTCCTCCCCACTGCCAGCACCCTAACCCTCCTTCTCCCTGCACTCCTCCTCTGCCTCCTGCTGCCTCTCACAAGGATAGGTGCAGTAGGCAAAGGATCTTGCCGGCCTGGATACAGCAGGAAGTCCTTCTCTTCCTCCTGCTGCCGGATCTCCAGTGGCCAGCCTGTTACAACATAAAGCGTGTGCTCCTGCAGAAATTCCAGAAGGATTGTGTTGCTACTCTTTGCCTCACCACAGCTCCCCATTATGATCTCCTCTTCTGAATCAGAAGCCACTAATGTGGAGGGTGGTCTGATGCTGCTAGTGCTGCCTCTGCAGCATGACCAACTTTTTGGTGTTCTGCATTTAGGTGTAACACATCAATAGGTGGCTGTTTTGGCCAGGTAAACCTAAAGGCATACACTCCTCTGGCATGTTGCCAGGCAACCTAAAACAGGGGGGCCTATCCAGGGACCTGTTGCACCACCTTGCTTAGGAGATGTGCCATGCAAGGTATGTGTGTGTGAACATCTTAGCCGCAGCAAGATGTTTGAGTTTGGTGCTGTTGTCCCACGTGACCTGGCCTGGCACAAGCTGGTGTGGGGTCAGCCACCTTTCATCCTACCTAACCCTAAAAAGTCTCTGGCCCAGGGTGGATCCTATCCTTCAGGCATACCAGCTACAGAATAGCATGGAAGCATTTTGCCTGAGCTGCTGAGAAGTTTGAGGGGCCAGTGGTTCTGAAGAGTCACTGCCAGAGGTCATTGAGAAGAAGGGGTTGAGGTAACTGTGTTGTTGCCATCACCAAGATACAGGACAATGGGTTTTGCATCACTGGCTCTAGTTTTGTGCCTTGTCCTGCCATTTTTTCTCCCACCTTCAAATTTGCCCAGTGTGCCATAATGTGATATACCGTTTCTTACCTATGCTTGCTAGACCACTTGTCTGTGGTCATGTGAACCCTGCCACTTAAAGTGTGGTCCAGGAATACAGAGACATTGTACATGCTGGTAGAGAGCAGGCATAGCCCTATAGACAAAAAAATACTGACTAAATACCTACCACTGTGGTGCAGCACAGGCCACAAACGGCTAGAAGGGGACAAACTCCACCAGTTGGAATAGGAGCAACTGTTAATTAACAGGTGTGCCAAGTTGGCAATGAGATTCTGGGCATGGGGGTGATTAGAGGATACTTCTTTATTCCACTCCAGCTGCTGCAGATATTTTCCTGGTCAAGGATGCTACTGGAAAGCAACATTTTAAACAATAGACAGCATGGACTTATGAAAGATCAAATTTGTTAAACAAATTAATTTATTTTTATGAGGAAGTAAGGAAAAAATTAGATGAATGACTGGCTGTTTATATAGTATACTTAAACTTTGCAAAAGTGTTTTCTACAGTGTCCACACACTAATGTGTAAGTTGAAATCTATAGGCTGGAAATTAAGGTTGCAAATGGATAGAAAACTGGTCAAAAAGTCTGTATTCATAGAGTATTAGTAGCGTTGAGCGGACACATGGATGTTCGGGTTCGGCGGGTTCGGCCGAACTTCGCGAAAAAGTTCAAGTTCGGCCCCAAACTTGACCCGAACTTGACCCCGAACCCCATTGAAGTCAATGGTGACCCAAAATTTTGGGCACTAAAATGGCTCTAAAAAAGTCCTGGAAAGGGCTCGAGGGCTGCAAAAGGAAGCAAAATGGGGGTAAGAGTAGGACAAGTGCCCTGCAAACAAATGTGGATAGGGAAATAACTTAAAATAACATTTTAAAAAAAATGGAGGAGGAGGTGGATGTGGAGTAGGAGGTTGAGGAGGCGGTGACCGTGGCGGTGTAGGTGGAAGTGGTGGTGGAGGAGGAGGAGGTAACCAACACTGTTTTTTGTTTGTTTTTTTTTTTTCTAATTGGGGTC
>BLSH010339175.1:363859-374262 GCA_018402905.1 Glandirana rugosa | reverse complement strand
GTATGTATATATATGTACATGTATGTGTAGGTACAGTACATGATGACGGTGAGCTTGATTCCGACATGGGGTCCCCTTTATCTGGTTCTTTATCCTAAGTCGGAATAACCGATTTGGTCTAGCCATCCTCACTATCTTAGGGTCTAGTCTATGTCTATAAGACCCTTCGTGTACTTTTATGCTCCAACCTACCCTTATATACCCTATGTAAATTTCGTATAAAATCTCCCTATAATTTTAGTTGTTAGAGTATGTAATTTGCATGATTATCTGTCCTCCTTCTCCTCAATCTTTTTTTTACACGGTTTCGTCTTTGTCTTATATATTCTTTAGGGAGTCGCTTTGGCACATTTTTTTTCTAACTCCTCTTCCTCCTGTCTATTAGTACGTTTAATGTATGAGATTGTTGATTTTAATATCCCTCTAAAATATGCTTTAAATGTATCCCATATATTCCCATCCAACCTCGTATTTTCATGTGCTTCCCAGAATATCTGTATCTGATCTGGGATTCTATCACTCCTACCGATCTGGTTTAGCCAATAAGGCTGAATCCTATTTCTTGGTCTATTTCCCCTGGGGTACAGCCTTAGTTCGAGTGGCAGTAGTACATGACATGGATGTGTATGTACATGTATATATATGTATGTATGTATATATATGTGTGTATATATGATGTTCATATTAGTAAAAGCAAACAGAAGGAAAAAAAACTAGCAAAGATCTCAAAAAGACACAAACTAACTTAACAATACATTTCTAGAAGATAAAATTAGTTACAGTTTCAGCTTTAGCTTTGGTTCTTGCCCCTCCCCCACAAAACCAGTATGGGTATCCGGACAACTAAGTGGCCCACAAGTGTGCTTTAACTTTAAGTTTGGTAAGAGGAGTAGTTTTGTAGGATCCACGGTTTGTGAGAAAGGTATAACAGTCAATCTTATGAATTAGACCCCCAGCCTTCTCTAGTAGTACCAATAGACTAGATGACATCTGTTGGTAGGAAGAGTGTGACATACAGACTGAGGGAGGAATCCCCCACACTGTCCTGTTATTGCGCAATGCAGGGGACCGTCAGAGTCCCCGTGTGCGACTCTAACAGCCCCAACTACTTCTTATGCCGTTCCACAGCTTATAAGTTAATACCCCCTAATGCAAGCATGGTGAAACTCGTCCCAGCATCTTACGTCGTGGCCGATCGTTAGGATTTGATGGCGCGAGAGAAGGTAAGAATGGCAGGGACAGCTCAAAGGGAATTGTTAACCAACTCCAACAAGGCCTGGGCATGGTTTCATGCTTGGACAGGGTGGGGGTTGAACTTAGGAAACGATTGAACAATTTCTCATCCACTGTGGATGGGGTGTTCAATGAAACCGTTGAAGCTGTGAGGGAGATCTCACAGGAACAGCGACAGAGTCTATTACAGGAAAAGATGACACTTGATTATCTTTAGCGCAAAAGGGGGGTTTCTGTGAGTTCATAGCAGAAGACTGTTGTACCTGGATGACAGGCACTAGTGACAAGGTCCAAGTCCATATGGATAAAGTTAGGTCCCTGCTAGGGAGAGCCAGAGCTATAGCCAGTGAAGGTTGGAATTATTTCTAAAGGGGTTAGGAGATTTTGGGGAGTTCTTGTTTTTCCATTGGATCATGGCTGAAGGAAATAGGAGTATATATTTTTATGCTGTTTTTATTTCTATTTCTTCTATATGCTGTGGTGAAGTTCTCCTGTTGTCTGATCGACCGAGTCACCCAAGCCCGGGCAGATGACCACATCCTTATCGCCGAGCCAAGGAGTCCTGAAACCCGACCCATGTATCAGATGCCGAGGATCCCAACGCAACCAACAACTCATCATCTCCTATCGTCCCTTTAAGAGTCAGCCCCCGCAGAAAGGAAGTCAACACACGCTAATGGAATTCGTTTTTGGAATTTGTTTTGAATTTTTAAATTGCTTTTATTTTTTTGTGTTTTTTTGAACCATCGAAGACCACATGTCTGGATTGACTTTGACATCTTTTCCAACATTGTAAAAGTGAACTGAGTTTTATGCATGAAGAAGACTAATGTTATCTTTAAGGAAGGAGGGAATCAGAATTCGTCAAGAGACATGCGGGAGTATATGACAAAGAGGAGGGTCTGTCGTGGAAATTCTTTGGGGCGCGATGCACATTCCGTGGCACTGGCAGGTGACTGTCAGCCGGGAGGGCCCCTGTATTTTGTACAGATTAATCCGTTTGGTGGGGACGTGTTTGTGCTGTGGAATCAATATCGCTTTCTATGTAGGGAGAATGGTTTGTAAGCTTTCTGTTGTGTTTGATCCACATAACAGAAACCTGCAGCTATTTTCCTTTTGTGCATAATTTAACCTCTAATGGAACAGTAGCATAATCACTATTATATATGATCCATAGAATCGTATTTAATAGGATTCACTCTAATGGTTAACGGCGGCAAAACATGCACGTGAATTAGCGAAGCAGCCACCATGAGTTAACATGCTGGCCTTTTGGTATTCATGGTAGAAGGTTTGACATGGTTTTCAGCTCCATGTGTTTCTTTGTTAACTCAGGAGCATGCATCTTTGCGCACCTTTCGGCAGGAACTCATGTGTGCTGCCTTCGCTTGTTCATGAACATACACGCCCCTTTCTATTGTATCTTTTGTATTGTGTGTGCCATTGGTTGTTGTTTGTATTCATGTGACTGTGCCTTGGAGGCTGATTGGCTGATTGTGAAGCCATCAAGCCCTATTGTTATCTCTGTTTGACCAGTATAAATAAAGAGACCAGGCATGCAATGGCAGGACAAGATCCCTGCTAGCGGCCATGTGAGAAAAGCAATCTGCGTCTGTGTCTGCTTCAACACAGGTCATTCAAATGCATTATGCAAAAGAGCTGAAAAGTGCGCTTATTAGCACAGGCAGAATATAATGCATACAAGGTATTATAATTTCCCTTACACAGTGCCTTGGAAAAGCATTCCTACCCCTTGAAATTTTCCACATTTTGTCATGTTACAATCAAAAACATAAATGTATTTTATTGGGATTGTATGTGATAGACCAACACAAAGTGGAACATAATTGTGAAGTGGAAGGAAAATGATAAATGGTTTTCAAAATCTTTTACAAATAAATATGTGAAAAGTGTGGCGTGCATTTGTATTCAGCCCCCTTTACTCTGATACCCCTAACTAAAATCTAGTGGAGCCAATTGCCTTCAGAAGTCATCTAATTAGTGAATAGAGTCCACCTGTGTGTAATTTAATCTCGGTATAAATACAGCTGTTCTGTGAAGTCCACAGAGGTTTGTTAAAAAACCTTAGTGAACAAACAGCATCATGAAGGCCAAGGAACACACCAGACAGATCAGGGATAAAGTTGTGGAGAAGTTTAAAGGAGGGTTTGGTTAAAAAAATATAATAAGCTTTGAACATCTCATGGAGCACTGTTCAATCCTTCATCCGAAAATGGAAAAAGTATGGCACGTCTGCAAACCTACCAAACTTGGCCGTCCACCCAAACTGGCAAAGAGAGCATAAATCAGAGAAGCAGCCAAGAGCCCCATGGTAACTCTTGAGGAACTGGAGAGATCCACAGCTCAGGTGGGAGAATCTGTCCTCAGGACAACTATTAGTCTGCACTCCACAAATCTGGCCTTTATGGAAGAGTGGCAAAAAGAAAGCCATTGTTAAAAGAAAGCCATAAGAAGTCAGTTTTGCAGTTTGTGAGAAGCCATGTGGGGGACACAGCAAACATGTGGAAGAAGATGCTTTGGTCAGATGAGACCAAAATTGATCTTTTTTACCTAAAAGCAAAACACTATGTGTGGTGGAAAACTAACACTGCACATCACCTTGAATGCACCATCTCCACCATGAAACATGGTGGGGGCAGCATCATGTTTTGGGGATGCTTTTCTTCAGCAGGGACAGGGAAGATGGTCAGAGTTGATGAGAAGATGGATGGAGCAAAATATAGGGCAATCTTAGAAGAAAACCTGTTAGAGTCTGCAAAAGACTTGAAACTGGGGCAGAGGTTCAGCTTCCAGCAGGACAACAACCCTAAACATACAGCCAGAGCTACAATGGAATGGTTTAGATCAGGGATATGCAATTAGCGGACCTCCAGCTGTTGCAGAACTACAAGTCCCATGACGCATAGCAAGATTCTGGCAGCCACAAGCATGACACCCAGAGGCAGAGGCATGATGGGACTTGTAGTTTTGCAACATCTGGATGTCCGCTATCTGCTTATCCCTGGTTTAGATCAAAGCATATTCATGTGTTAGAATGGCCCAATCAAAGTCCAGACCTAAATCCAATTGACAATCTGTGGCAAGACTTGAAAATTGCTGTTCACAGACGCTCTCCATTCAATCTGACAGAGCTTGAACTATTTTGCAAAGAAGAATGGGCAAAAATGTCACTCTCTAGATGTGCAAAGCTGGTAGAGCCATACCCAAAAAGACTTGCAGCTGTAATTGCAGCAAAAGGTGGTTCTACAAAGTATTGACTCAGGGAGGCTTAATATAAATGTACGCCACACTTTTCACATATTTATTTGTAACAAATTCAGAAAACCTTTTATCATTTTGCCTCCACTTCACAATTATGTGCCACTTTGTGTTGATCTATCACATAAAATCCCAATAAAATACATTTACGTTTTTGGTTGTAACATGACAAAATGTAGAACATTTCAAGGGGTATGAATACTTTTTCAAGGCACTGTATTCGCTTGAGAACAGGTAATTAAAAGGGGATATGGCCACTATGTATAAATGCATTATATAAGTGGTCCATATAGTGAACTTGGTGTACAGTTATTCACTTTAACTACTTTAGTGGTTGCCCCATAGCAGTTTTACTGCTACAGGGAAGCACCTGTGTGCCAGATCAGGTAAATATATACGTGATCTGGCTCTTCTGGGTAGAGGGCACGCATGCACACCTCTTGTGGCTTGCACCTGCTGTGCTACCACCTTTAGCTGCTAAGGCAGGAGCCAAAGGTCTACACATACCACAGCAGGAATTAAACCCCCTGTTGCTTTTGGTGGGTTCTACCGCCTGTCAATCGCAACCCTTTCAAGTAAATGGGGCCACTCTGCAAGCGCCTCGCAACTGCATCCTTCTGCAGGATCCAAAAGTTTAAAGCAGGTGGTGAGAAAGAAACACAGTGCTGCCTGCTTTAACCTCTTGTTTGCAGAGCACTTGCAGAGAGGCCCCATTCACTTGAGTGGGTAATGCTTAGCAGGTGCTACACCCACCAACCATGACAGGGCATATAACTCTTTCTGTGGCAGCGACATGTGTACACCCCTGGCCACTGCAGCTAAAGGGGTTGGAGTGGTAAAAACAACCCTCAAACTGCAAATGTAAATGAATCCTTACTGCTCTGAGCCCCCTATAAGGCTGCATTCACACTGATGTGCTGCAGTTTACCTGTGACTTTCCTGGGTTAGCTGCACTTTGCCATAGACTTCTATTATATCCTGCAGGTGTGGTGCACATTCTGAAAGCACACCAAGGCTCCGGCTTTCAGGAGTTTTGGTGCGCTTTCAGAAAGTGCACCAAACCCGCAGGATATAACAGAAGTCTGTGGCTAAGTGCAACAAGCCCACAGAAAACATGCAGGTACACTGCACTGCACCCTCTGTGTGGTTAAACAGCAGTGCATCAGTGTGTAAGCAACCTTATACTTCGCATTGCTTCACACTGACCTGAAGATCTCTTCTTTCCTGCTGCTGGCACTATTCTGGAGACCGCTAGCCAGGATAAGAGGTGGAGAGCAGCTGGTATTACTTCACATGGGACAGGAGTCGGCACTACAGAGGAGGCTTATACGGCTCTTGCTCCCTACTGCAGCTCCAACTTTAAAAGTAGTCCCTCTGAATTGCACTCTGTTTGATGCTCTGGGATGGCGGGTCAGCCAGCCCAGACCGTAATCTACCAGTCACCTGGCCGCAATCTACTGGTAGATCGTGGTCTACGGGTTGCTGACCACCAAACTAGATAGAATTGTGTCTTTTTTCATATGCATCTATGTTAAATAGAATGGTTCATCTGAAGGAGGATTAGAGCTAATTAAAGTGAATGTAAAGTCTTGTTTTTGTTTTTTTTTTTGTTAAATATATTAAACATGTTAAACTTACCTGCACTTTGCAGTTGATTTGCACAGGGCAGCCTGGATCCTCCTCTTCTCAGGTCCCTCTTCAGCTCTCCTGGCCTCTCCCACCTGACAAGTGCCCTGACAGCAAGCCGTTTGCTATGGGGTACCCGAGCTAAGCTGCAGCTCTGTGTATCCATTCAGATATGGAGCTACAGCCTGGCTCCACCCCCTTTCTCACCTCATTGGCTGGCTGAGTTTGACAGCAGCGGGAGTCAATGGCGTTGCTGTCCCAGCCAATGAGGAGGGGAGTCCCAGACAACCGAGACAATCCTACAACATACCTGGATAGAGATGGGCTCAGGTAAGTATTTGAGGTACTGAGCGGGGCTGCTGAACACAGAAGGCTTTTTCATCTTAATGCATAGAATGCATAGAATTCCAGGTATTATATGGCCTTGGGACCTGGGAGCCCCAAGCTAGTTGACCGAGCTAGGGTCAGATGGCTGGCTGTTGCACAAGAGTTGTCAATGAAGATGTGGAAGGAGGAGTTTGATACCTATCTCACCACTGTCCTATCTTCCACGGACAGGATAATTCAGTTGCAGTTTTTACATCAGATGTATAATACACCTGTACGCTTGTTCCGTATGCATAAAAGAGACGCTGCAACTTGTCATAAATGTCTACTAGCTGAAGGAACTTTTCTTCACATGGTGTGGCTAGGATAAGGCCTTTATGGTCCATGGTGATGCAATTCATAGCCGATAAGTTTGGTCTTCCTAATGTATGCTTTCCCTTGCTGTGTTTGCTGGGAATTACTGAGGATGAGAAAATGGATACGGCTATGAAACTGTTCCTCACACTCCTTTGTGTCTGCAAGCTAATAGCAAGGAGGTGGATATATGATGAAAGGCTGACGTTAGGGATGTGGATGAAAGTTGTAAATGCTGACATTCCGCTATATCGTATGACATATAAGGCACAAGGATCCCCCAAAAAGTTCAGGAAGGTCTGGTTTCGGTGGGTGCACTCCCAGTAATACATTAGAAGGAGAGGTGGCTATTTGAGATACACGCATGGACCTGAGATGTGGTATGTTTGTTTGAGTGGTCTTTGCTGGGAGTATGGTATTGCACACTTGCTAGAATTAAGGGGACGGGGCATACTTTCGGTTCAACTTTTTCTGAGGATTGTTCCGCTTTCTTTTTTGTCTTGTTTATTGTTTTATGTATTGAGGTTGGGGCTTCTTGCCCTTCTTCGAGATCGGGTTAAAATGAAGAGGGGGGATAACAAGAGGTAAAAAGATGGGGAAAAAATGAATTTTCCCGACTCTGAAAGATGGTGTTTAATGTTTTACTGCTGGAGAAAGGTTTTTGTCGATCATTTCCTAAATCTTTGTTATTATTTTCAACCAATTGTCTACTGTATGTCCACTGCCATTCCAGTTGATGCAATATGTTTTTTTTACTCTGTTTGATTATTTTGTCACTTAATAAACCTTTAAAAAAAAAACATGAACTGCCTTATTTCAAGTATTTGCTAAATTTAGAAAGTTCCTAGAGTTTACATTGTATGCACAGCAAAGAACAAGCAAGCCTTGGCTCTGCATATAGGTTCTACAAAAATATGCATTGTGAAAAACATTCTGCAATGTATATTTGAATGAAGCAGGCAACCACTGCTTGAATGCTTCATTCACACAAGAGACACTCTCAACACTCTGGGAAAACAAAGTGGGACCTGGCGATTACACCAGGCAACCTAAGCACAGAAGAGGTGCAGTACTAGGCATAAGAAGTACACCGATAAAAAATACTATTGGGTGTACTTTAAACACTACCAATTGGTTTATTTACCACTCATAATTATTTGAAAGATGATTTAACTCTTTTGCTGCCACCGATGTAAGTGATATGGCAGAACATAACAGGTTGCAGCTGGCCAGTTCAGTATCCCTTATGTTGGCTGAATTCTCCATTCTGCTATAAGCACATGTTAACTTCAGTGACAATAAAAATAGCACCGAAGTGTCCCATAGACCTTTCTTACTAATAATTAGTGGTGATCAGCTGATAGCAAGTATTCATTCATAATCTGAATGCCCACTGCCACCGAAGTCACCGTCACTCTGCCTGACACTGTTCTTCTCAGCTGTGCTCCAGCAGTCTACTCCCTTCAATGTCTCCTGAAAAACCCACTGTCTCCTCTGTGCCCTCCTATCCTCACATGTGTAGAGGTGGAGACAGAGGGATATGGGGGGGGGAGAAGACTGCCAGCGCTTAGTAAGGATGATCAAGTGGCAGGTAGGGCAGTGGCGGACAGCAAGGAGGATCATTTAGGATGGTGAGCAGATAATCAGAAAATATTCCTCATCTTCTGTCTTTGCTGAAAGAACACAGGACCACTCCCATGTTCACTCATAAGTGAAGAGATACTAAATATGAATTACATAATATTCCTTTGTTTATGAATAAACAGGCAACATTACAGTATGTAAAGAACACTTTCTGTTTAGTTAAGTCCCTGTTCACATCTGTGCAATGCAGGAACATGTGCGACATTAATGCCACCTCAGTGAACCTCGCTAACCAACAGTGCATAGTAATTTATTAAATAAAAGTAAAAAATATATAAACGTGTAAAGTAAAGTGCAATAACGTGCAAATTAAAGTTCATATGTGCTCAATATGCATATTTTCACAAATTATGAACTTATGGTCACTTGTATACAGTTTTAAGATGATCATGTAGAATTGATGGAGTTTATTTTTATATATTGTACACCATTTAAAACATTTGTTATTGGTATGATTTTTTTCAATGTATTTTTAGACTAGCACAATCTTTATATATACATAGTAATTTATTAGCATGCGCGTGGTGCACTGCAATAAAAAAAGAAAGTACATGCACCAATTCAATTCAATTTCTGCACATTGGGCTGCCCATTCAAATTTATATTGTAAGTTGCTTATTTAAAGTTATACGTAAATCAATAGCACCACTTTTTTTTCTACTGTTCCTATGCTTTCAGAAAATGTATGCTCTAGGGGGGTCTTTTACAAATGCTGAAAGCTGATACAAAAAAACTGCAAAAAATGGTCTTGTCAACTGAGGTCAACAGTGGAGAGCAGGGTCTGTCAGCAAAGGGGATAAAAATATGTATATGTAATTTTATTCACAATAAAGAACCTGCATATTTATTTCCTATCCTAATTGAACAATATAACGTGTGCTGAGCAGTAACTTTAAATTGTTTTGGCAGCATAATTTTACATTAACATTATTAACATGATTTAATGCAAGGTTGTAAAATATGTCTGTCATCGGTTGCATGTTTAGTCCATAAATTCATAATCAGTATTACTTAATGACACAAAGTGCTTCACAGCTACCACTAAATCTTCAAATCTTGTTAATACAAAGAACCCCAAAGGTCATTTACTGCAAATCTAATAGGGACAAAATTGACCATTACAGTGGAAGTAAAGGACCAAGGTAAATCTAAAGTAGCCTATATGTGTTACAGCTGTGGACACTGTCCTTTTCTTGAGCTCTCATTCTAACATCAAATGCAAAGATCAAGAGTAGAGGGCAAGGCGATATGTAAACTCTACCTTCAGTGGTCGAGTTACCTACTATACCTGTTGCATATGACACTGTGGTAAAATAAGAAAAACATTTGCAGAATTTTTAGAAATTACTGTGACCACCTTCTTGCTCTATCCTGAACTCTCTAACATCTTCAACCTCTCCCTCTCCTCCGGCACCTTTCCCTGCCTGCTCAAACATGCACTGGTTAACCCGATACTTAAAAATCCCTCACTGGACCCCACCTGTTTAAATAACTTAAAGGAGTTGAAAAGTCTCCAGGTTTTTCACCTTAATGCGTTCTATGCATTAAGGTGAAAAATCTTCTGTGCTGCAGCTGCCCCCCTTTTTCTTACCTGAATCTGATTGTTCCAGCAACGAGCATGAGCCCAGCAGCTCCTGCCGCTGTCCTGGGTCCTCATTGGATAGATTGATTGCAACAGGTCTCAGTGGCTCCCGCTGCTGTCAATCAAATCCAATGACATGGGAGCGGGTGGCTGGGCCCATTCCTGCTGTCTGTGTTCATGAACACAGCAGCAGGACTCGACTCTCCCTGGGGACACCGAATGAAGAGCAGGAGCCAGGAGCGCCACCAGGGGACCCCAGAAAAGGAGGATTGGGGCCGCTCTGTGCAAAACCCTTGCACAGAGCAGGTATGTATGACATGTTTGTTATTTAAGAAAAAAAACGTATCTTGCGTAATTC
>BLSH010339175.1:308769-353296 GCA_018402905.1 Glandirana rugosa | reverse complement strand
TGTTTTCAATCCACTGGGCTCTCGTGACCTAGTTTCCCGGTCAGGGGTAGACCCCACCATAAACCCTGTAATACTTATAGGGTCTCCGAATCCCTTACAACAAAATATGTTCTGTACCAGTCATCAAGCCTCTGGGATATTCATAATGTCCCAAATACCACCCCAGATGGGGACTGGCCCTTTGATCCAGTGCTCTCGGGTCACCTAACTTTTGTACTTTCTGCCATGTCTTCCACACTTTTAGTTTCCTGTAACGTCAGAGGAGTCAACTACCCATTGAAATGAACTATGATAACCACTTGTCTGCGTAAGTTTCACCCAGCTATTGTGAACCTTCAGGAGACTCACCTCACAAAAGATACTGTGAACTGTTTACAATACTCCTGGGTTGGTAGGGCATATCGCTCCAATCACTCTGAGTGAGTGTTTTGATCCATAAAGCCCTAGCATACCAAGAACTCGATTCCCTAGTGGATTCCTCTGGCTGCTTTATTTTTCTCCATTGTACACTGTACACATTAACCATGATATTATCATTTGTCTATATTCCTCCCCCGTTCTCACGGGATGTGCTTCAGCTGTTGTTGTACTACCTGGCTACCAAACCGGACATATCTGTCCTAATTTTGGGAGATTTCAACTGCTATTTAGATCCCAGTCTAGATTGGCATCCTCCTATATCCACCCCCCCGGCTGGGGGTATGGGCACAGCTCTCAGTCGCCTGCTGGTAGAGGTGGGCTGGGCTTATGTGTGGCGCCTAAGAAACCCGAACGCGAGACAATTTTCTTCTTTCTCCAAGACCCATGGCTCCCTGTCGAGGACAGATCTCTGTCTGGGTTCTTCTCATGTAGTCAACTATGCCTCCAAGGTGGAATATTTTCTGAGGGGGGTGTTAGACAATTCCCCCTTAGCAATATGGCTAAATGGCCAACCTCCCACCACTCTACCCAAATCTCCGTGGAAACTGAATGCCTTCTGACTTCAGCTGTTCACTCTCCAGAACCGGGTGGTCACTCAATTTACCAAATTCTTCCATATTCATGACCAGTATGAGGACACTATCCAAAAATGGGAAACCTTCAAAGCATACCTTAGAGGTATTTTCATAATGGAAATAATTATGGCTAAACAGAATTCCTCGGCTCTGGCTGAGCAGATTGAGGACCAAGTATGACAACTTGAGCTTTCCTATATCACTGATCCATCTGACTCAGCATGCCCTACCCAAAGGGGTACTACCCAGGGTAGGGGATGCTGACATCACCAATTTGCTTTGTGGATAGCGTACATGTACAGCTGGCCAGCTGAATTTTACATTGCGAGTTTTATTCACCAATTGTATAAGTGCAATACTTTACTCTATTAGTTTTTAGCAGTATTACACTATTGTGGGATTTGTTTATATACATGCGCATGGATGGCTATTGAACTCTAAGTGATCGCTGCCAACCCTGAACTGGATGAGCAGATCGGCAGGTGACTGCTTTCTTTTCCCCTGGGGGACCCTGGCGGGGTTAAGCCACATGCTTTGATTCTACTTACCTCTGGTAAGGAGCCAATCTTACTTGCAAAGACACTTTTTGCTAGACTAGTGAGGCACTGGATTTTCCTATATATTTTTACTTTGTAAGTGCAACACTTTTTTCCTATATACTGGTTTTAGCAATATTACACTATTGTTAGCTTTTGTTTACTTATATGCATGAATGGCTATTGAACCCTGAGGAATTGTGGACCGCCCTGAACCAGATAAGTGGATTAGTCGGAGATGGCTGCTTTCTCCTTTTTCCCTGAGGGGCCCTGGCAGGGTTAAGCTGCATGCTTTGACCCTGCTTACCTCTGGTAAGCACTCAAACTTATTGGTGGAGGCACTTCTAGATTGTTAAGTGAAGCACTTGGTGTGTTCAGAATTTCATCCTATATATCCTCAGTTGAACAGTACTCAATGACTGTTCAACACTATATGGACAATTAAGTTGGTTGGTCAACACATCCAACGGACATTCACCATCTCCTTATTATAGCCCATTGGGATTGTGACATTTTTTCCAAATTATTTGGTTCCTATGAGTCAATCCGTTCTAGGAGGACTAGTTTTTTCTTGTTTTTTTCTTATTTGTATAAGGATTGTAGTTTATTATATTTTTTTTTTTTCATTGTTCCATTTATCCATCACTTTATCTAGTTTAATTTAGTGTGCCCATTTCCTCTAGATCTAACTGATGTGTGTGTTGCATTTTGCCAGGCTGCAGCTGTGACAGGGACCCCTTCTCAACATTAGCGCAGTTTTCCTCCTACATTACTATCTATTGAATATACCTTTACCTTCATAATCTAACGCAAATAGGCAAAAGCTAGAGGCACCATTAACTTTAGATGAGCTACAAGCTGCGGCCTCTTCTTTCCCTATCTGCAAGGCTCCTGGGGATGATGGCATTCCAATGGAGGTATACACTCAATATGGGGAAACTCTGCTGCCTAAATTGTTAGAAGTTTTTAATGCTGCACTGCAGGGGGGCTGTCTCCCAAGCTTCATGTCCAGAACTAGTGGTACTGTTGCTCAAACCAAGGAGGGATCCTGGTGACCAGGGTTCTTATAGACCTATATCTCTCCTTCAGAGCAATATGAAAATCCTGGCCAAGATTTTGGCGTTACGGCTCAACAAAGGGTTCGTCTCTATTATCCATCCAGATCAGGCAGGCTTCATGCCACAAAAGTCGATAGCCACGAACCTTAGACGGCTTTTTCTCAATATGCAGCTGCCGGCAGACAATGAGGGCCAAAGGGCTTTGCTATCCCTGGATGCCAACAAGGCATTTGACATCATTGGCTGGCGGTACCTGTGGACAGTGCTATCCAGGTATAGCTTTGGACCGCGATTCATAGCCTGGGTTAGATTGATGTATGGATTACCCCAGGCTGCTATCCGACTGTCAGATAGGATGTCTAGGGCTTTTGCGTTGGGCAGGGGAACAAGACAGGGCTGTCCACTGTCTCCCCTGCTATTCATCCTTGCGATAGAGCCCCTGGCGACCTTGATATGTAACAACCCACGCATCACTGGTTATCTGTACAGGGAACTGCATGAAAAAATAATGTTATATGCAGATGATATGATGCTTTTCCTGGGAGACATCTCCTCCTCTCTGCTTGAAGCGATGTTGGTAATTTCAGATTTTGGACACTACTCGGGTCTTACCATAAATTGGACCAACTCAGCACAGATGTTGCTAGGTGAAGGAACCAGATCACCATCACCAGACACATGCCCTGTTCCAGTGGTTTCCACCTTTAAATATCTAGGGATAAAAGCAATGTATGGCACAAACTTAAAATGTTGTTGGCATTAAAACAAAGCTAATTAAAATGATATTAATGCCATAGCTATTATACTTTCTTCATAACATGCCCGTAGTAATCCCTTTAAAAATTTTCAGAGTAGTGAACTCACTGTTCAGGTTATTGCTGTGGAATACTACTACCCCCAGGATAAAGCTGGAACAGTTGCAAAACTCTAAAGACAGCGGAGGACTGACACCACCTAATCCTTGGCTCTACTACATTGCAGCTTAGCTGCAACATCTGGTTGGCTCCATGTCTCCGGGCTCAACTTTCTCATCGGCCCGCCTGCTAGTTGGCACTGGCGTGTTCCAGAGGGATTGGAGGCACAGCTGTTCCAGAAATCAAATAAACAAATGCCCACCTTTGCACTTATCCAAAAAATATGGAATAAAAGCAAACAAATGCAGCGTGTAATGGGATTCATGGATTATAGTCCCATATGGGGTAACCATACATATATAGAGCTGGCTAAACTAGAACAGGGGCCTAGGTGGTGCACCTTTGGAGTGGCGCATATGTCCCAAATCTTCAGTAACGGGACACTGCTATCTTTTGCTGAATTTCAAGGCAGATTCTCACTACCAAGCACTATGCTGTATCCCTATATCCAATTGAGGCATGCAGTTAGGGTGCAGGGAGATTTGGGGGAGTGGATACTTTTGCCTACCCCAATTTTCCACTTGCTCCATTCCAGCACAGAAACAAAAGGCATAATCTCCCAATGCTACCACATGCTACTACAGGAATATTTATAAGCATACCCCACTACGGTATCATCCCAATGGGAAAAAGGCTTAGGTCCCCTAACGAGAGAACAATGGGGAGAAGCAGTCCAGACCATTACTTCCTGCTCCTTAAATGTCTCTCAAAAAGTCTCTCAGCTATATATTATACTTAGCGCACATTATACCCCAGTAAAACTTCACAGGATGGGTAAATTGGCAGACCCCTTGTGCAACAGGTGCAGGCGTGACCTGGGAGACCCGGGAAATCTCATAGACTTAATTTGGCGCTTCCCAAAGCTCCATAGATATTGGAGGGGTTCTCTCGACACTTAATCAGGTGTTCTAGACAACCGTACCTTTGGACCCAATATGTTGTGTACTGGGCATTTTGCAGGAGGCGATCCCTGAAGAGCCAGTTAGGATTGCCTTATTCCAAGCCAGGAAGGTTATTCTTATGGGTTGGAAATCGACTACCCCACCCACAGGTAACTCTTGGATAACTCATATGGGTAACACCCTTATTATAGAGAGGTATATATATCAACATCGGGGAAATCCATGCAAGTTTGAAAAGCTATGGGCCCCTATGGGCATAAGCCCTGGGGAGCTTGTTATGTCTAGAATCCTCAGATGACACTGTGATAACTATTTTTGTTACATGTCTATAATCTTTGACTCCTAAGAGACCTTGCTATGATAGCCTATTCAAGGCAATAACCAGGTATATTGTTGTTTGATGGGTAAAAAGGGGAGTGGAATTTTTATACCTACATGAGAGATTTTGTAATGTGTATATACACTGGAAAATTTTTTCTTCTTTCAATAAAAATATTTTCTGATTAAAAAAAGATAATGTAACACTATTACTATTTATAAAAAAAAACACTGTGCTAATGCCTCGAGTATTAAGTAAGTCTGCAAAATTAATCGCCAACTTGTGCATAAAATGTTTATTTTCTATATTCATCAGCTCCATGCCCCAAAAAATATATTTTACTGTATATTATGCTAACATACCCATTTCCCAAAATTGAGCTGGAAAGGTAAGATAGAAAAATTGCTATGTATACACTGTACCTTGTTTTTAACAAAATGGTGTGGGTATTTCAGTCAAGATCTCTAAAGATTTTAGGTGTAGTATAATGCTTCATATGCTTCACATAAGGCACAACGAGGGTAAAGTATGCTGCCCTCTACCATTCTGCTGCTTTGAATGTTGTTGTTAGGACACAGATACAACATGTAACAGGCAAAAAAAGCTGCTCATGAAAAGAGGATGGAAGTCACCTCTTTCCATAAGCTGTGGGAAAATTCGCTTGCAAAGTAAAGAGCTTATTTATCTTTAGTAAATGTCAAAGTCATGTTCTGGAGCACAATAGTATCATACAATGTAGTTGAATTACTGAAGTAATTTTTTTTTAAAAAATTGCATTTTTGCTTGCACATGATTGGATGTAGAAGTTGGAAGTCAGCAGAGCTTCATCTCATTTACTAAACTCAGGGTATATCAGAATAGTATGATAGCACAAGCGCATTTACTTCTTGAAACAAGCCAACATTTCTCTCACCACATGTTGGACAGGTAAGTATTCTGCCTATCCTTTACAGGGCACCACCAAAATAGTTTTTTTTAGGATAGCAATGGGGCTATTATAAATGGACTAGTCAATTATCCTGTTCGTGACCTAATGTCCCTGATACCTAAATTCCCAGGGCATTAGCATGTGTCAGTTAACTTGAGAATAACTCTCTAAATAATTTTAAGGTATTTTAAGAACTTATAAGACTTCAATTTAGCACAGGACAAGACCTTAATAAATTCTCGCTTTGCTTTTTTTTAAATTAGGCTAAGAAATTAGCATAACAGAGTGTGTGTGTGTGTGTGTGTATATATATATATATATATATTGTGATGTTATGAGAGGTGCCATAATGGACAGGCGATACTTGTCACCTTGCATGCAATCACTTTGAGGCGACTAGTGAGAGCCCGAGCCAGGCTTTGCCAGCCACCATGGCAGAGCAGGTTCCAGCCCGGACTTTCTCATCCACTCAAACCCCTCTCCAACTGCATTTAATGGCCATGAAGAGAACAGAGGAGAGCTCTATCCTGGATCTCAGAGGGAAAAAGCTGAGCAAGCTCTGTGTGCTAATTTGAACTCAAAGACAAAGGTTTGCACTGTGCTCATGTTTTGTGGGTGTCTGGGACAGCCCCTCACTGTATAGAGAGGTACCCGACTGTATAGTTTAGCGCTGGATGGCGAGATTTTGTTTTCTGTTTTTTTTCATATGTGTTTTGACGTTGCAAACCTGTGACAATAAACCTGGCAAGCCACCAGATTTTAAGGAAATTGACCTTCAGACTGAATCTTTTCCTCTGAAAAGTGATCCCCACAAGCTAATCTCCCACACATGGTGGAGGATGCAGGCAACTTTCAAAGATGGAGGAAATGTTGAAGACCTTGCTGCAAGCAGCTGCAGCACAACAGGCATCCCAGCGGGCAGAGGCCACTGCAGCTCAGCGAGAGGAGAGTCACCAGGCTATCGCAGCACAACATGCAGCTCTGCAGGAAACCAACCTCTGGGTCGCAAAGGCCCTGCTGGAGTTAAAAAAGGGGCCCGCACCTCCCATGACAGTGGAAAAGTTGGTGCGTGCTTCTTACCACATGCGGAAGATGACACCTGACCATACCCCACGACCTTTGAAAGAGCCGCTCTTCATGAAGGATGGCCAAAAGAACAGTGGGCGGAACTGCTAGCACCATTCTTGACCGGCGAACCCCAAAAAGCCTATTTTGTTCTGGAAACAGATAAGGCCCAGGACTATGAGACTCTAAAGGCAGAGATACTCACACGCATCGGGGTCACTATGGCAGTCCGGGCCCAATGCGTGCATCAGTGGAACTACCGCACCAACAAGCCATCCCGTTCACAGATGTTCGACCTTGGTCATCTTACCAGGAAATGGCTACAGCCTCAGACCTTGCCAGGTCCCCAGATTGTGGAGTGCGTGGTCATGGACCGCTATCTATGTGCGCTCCCTGCTGCCTTGAGGAAATGGGTCAGCCATGGGGACCCCAAAACTGCAAGCCAACTGGTGGACTTCGTGGAGAGATACACAGCTGCTGAGGACTTGTTGCGCTGGTCCAGGAAGGCCTTTTAACACAAATCAGGCGGTCTCTAGATGGATCTACCATACCTACAGGCTCTGGACTCTCAGTGAAGGATGGACTGGGGTGGTCGGGTGTCCAAATCTTTGTGCCTGAGGAGCTCTGTCTGACCATCTTGGAACTCTGCCACGACCATAAACTAGCCGGACATTTTGCCAGCCGCAAAATGGCAGAGCTGCTATCCCGCACATTTTGGTGACCCCATATGAACAAGGACTGCAGAACATACGTGGGTGATTGTCCCGCTTGTGTCCAAAACAAGACCGAAAGAACCAAGGCATGGGGTCTGTTGAACCCGTTACCTATTCCTGAGCGACCCTGGTCCCAAATCTCCATGGACTTTATAGTCGAATTTCCCCCATCCGCAGGGTTCAACGCAATCTTTGTGGTGGTAGACCACTTCACTAAAATTGCACACTTACAGCCTGGTGACCGGGTCTGGTTGGCAACCAAGAATTTGAGGCTATCATGCCCTTCTAAAAAATGATGGTGCTGGTGCTGGTGCTAATCCCCATGGTTGAAAGTAAATTCCTGGCAAAGTGGCAGGGTCCCTTTGAGATTAGAGAAAGAGTAGGGAAAGTAAACTACAACGTTTACCAGCCTGGGAAAAGGAAACTGGAGCAGATTTACCATGTTAAACTCCTAAAACTGTGGAAGGGCAGAGAGAGTTTATTGACAGTGCCCACTCCCAATAACCGAGTCCTTGTCACTGACACAACAAAACGACATTAAGGAATTTGTCAGTAAAAATAGAGACTTTTTCTCTTCCCAACCTGGACTGACCGCTGTACTACAACATGGCATAATCATGGAACCAGGGGTCCATGTAAATGTAAAACCCTACTGAATACCTGAGGCTAAACGAAAGGCGGTGGTGACAGAGATAAAAACCATGTTGAAGTTAGATGTGATAGAGGAGTCTCACAGTGCCTCATCGAGCCCTATAGTGCTGGTCCCAAAGCTCGATGGCACTATCTGGTTCTGTAACAACTTCAGGAAGCTGAATGATGTGTCTAAGTTTGATCCATACCCGATTCTGCTTTGGTTGACGAACTTGTGGACAGATTGGGAGGTGCCCGGTACATAACAACCCTAGACCTGACTAAGGGATACTGGCATATCCCGCTAACGGAGGAAGCAAAGGATAAAACAGCCTTTTCTACCCTTGAGGGGTCTTTCCAATACAAGCGAATGCTGTTTGGTCTGCATGGGCCCCTGCATCCTTCCAGAGGATGATGGACAAAACCTTGAGGCTGCATCGGCCCTATGCAGTGGTCTATCTGGATGATGTGGTCATCCACAGTCCAAATTGGGAATCACATCTGCCCTGGGTGCAGGCAGTGGTAGATTCACTGAGAGTAGCAGGTTTAACAGCCAACCCAAAAAAGTGTGCCATAGGTCTGGAGGAGGCCAACTACCTTGAGTATGTTATTGGTCGGGGTCTGATCAATAAGATAGAGGCCATTCAAAAATAGCCCCAACCGGTGAACAAAAAACAGGTTTGTGCCTTTCTGGGGATTACAGGGTATTACCGACGCTTCATCCCTGACTTTGCCACCATTGCCGTCCCCCTGACCGATCTGACGTAGGATAGAGGGTCGGAAAAGTTGAATCCCAAAGCTGAGAAGGCATTCCAGAAGTTGCAGCAAGCCCTTTGTGTACAGCCGGTGCTCGTGACCCCAGACTTCACAAAGGAGTTGGTTGTTCAAACCGACGCCTTTCAGGTGGGACTAGGTGCTGTTCTGTCCCAGATCAGAGATGGTGAGGAGCACCAGGTCGTTTACATAAGCAGGAAGCTTAACAGGCATTAAAGGAATTCTCAGTGGAACACCGGGCCAGAAGGCTCCAGAATAACGCCAATGGCCTTTCCCAGGCCCACTGTAAGGTTGGGATAGTTGCTCCGCCCCAGGGGCTTGAGCAGAGGGGGGATATGTGACGTTGTGCGAGGCACCATAATGGACGGGCGATACTTGTCACCTTGCATGCAATCACATTAAGGCGACTAGTGAGAGTCTGACCCGGATTTTGCCAGCCACCATGGCAGAGCTGCTTCCGGCCTGGACTTTCTGGTCCACTCAAAACCCTCTCCACCTGCATTTAATGACCAGGAAGAGAGCAGAGAGGAGCTCTATCCTGGATCTCAGAGGGAAAAAGCTGAGTGAGCCCTGTGTGCTAATTTGGACTCAAAGACAAAGGTTTGCACTGTGCTTATGTTTTGTGGGTATCGAGGACAGCCCCTCATTGTATAGAGAGGAACCCGACTGTATAGTTTAGCGCCGGATGGCGAGATTTTGTTTTCTGTTATTTTTCTTATATGTTTTGACCTTGCAAACCTGTGACAATAAACCTGGCAAGCCACCAGATTGTAAAGAATCTGACCTCCATGCTGAATCTTTTCCTCTGAAAGGTGATTCCCACAAGCTAATCTCCCACAATATATATTATATATATATATATATATATATATATATATATATATATACACTGCTCAAAACAATTAAAGAAACACTTTTTAATCAGAGTATAGCATCAAATCAGTTAAACTCCTGGGATATTCATTTAGCCAGTTACGTAGCAGAGGGGTTTGTTAAACAGTTTCAGCTGCTGAAATTAACAACAGGTGCACTACATGGGCAACAATGAGATGACCTCCCAAACAGAAATGGTTTTGCAGGTGGAGGCCACTGACATATTTTTTTCCTACTCATCTTTTCTGACTGCTTTTAACTTATTTTGCATTTGGCTAGGGTCAGTGTCACTACTGGTAGCATGAAGCGATACCTAGACCCTGTAGAATTTATGTGGCATCAATACGTGCCACTGCCAGAAGGTTTGCTGTCTCTCGCAGCACAATCTCAAGAGCATGGAAAAGATTTTAGGAGACAGGCAGTTACTCTAGGAGAGATGCACGGGGCCGTAGAAGGTCCTTAACCCATTAACAGGACCGGTATCTGCTCCTTTGTGCAAGATGGAACAGGATGAGCGCTGCCAGAGCCCTACAAAATGATCTCCAGCAGGCCACATGTGTGAATGTCTCGGACTAAACAATCAGAAACAGACTTCCTGAGGGTGGTCTAAGGGCCCGACGTCCAGTAGTGGGCCCTGTGCTCACTGCCTGGCACCGTGCAGCTCGATTGACATTTGCCATTGAACACCAGAATTGGCAGGTCTGCCGCTGGTGCCCTGTGTTTTTCACAGATGAGAACATTATGCTACCTGTTACATTGTTCAGCATGACCAGTTTTGGGTTGGTTCAGTGATGGTCTGGGGAGGCATAGCCATGGAGGGATGCACATACCTCTACAGAGTAGACAATGGCACCCTGACTGCCATTAGGTATCGGGATGAAATCCTTGGACCCATTGTTAGACCCTACACTGTTGCAGTGGGTCCTGGGTTCCTCTTGGTGCATGACAATGCCAGGTCTAATGTGGCGAGAGTATGCTGCCAGTTCCTGGAGGATGAAGGAATTTATACCATGGAATGGCCCCCATGCTCGCCTTAACTAAATCCAATAGAACACCCCTGGGACATTATGTTTCGGTCCATGCAGCGCCGCCAGGTTGCACCTCAGTCTGTTCAGGAGTTCAGTGATGCCCTGGTCCAGATCTGAAAGGAAACACCCCAGGACACCATCTGTTGTCTCATTAGGAGCATGCCCTGACATTGTCAGGCATGCATACAAGCACATGGGGCCATACAAACTATTGAGCGCCATTTTGAGTTGAAATGGACTAGCCTGCTACATCATTTTTTCACTTTGATTTTCGGAGTGTCTTTGAATTCAGCCCTCTGTAGGTTGATAATTTTAATTTCCATCAAACAATGTGGCATCCTTTGGTTCCTAACACATTACGCAGCCCATATCAGTATAGATATCCAGCATGATATTTTTTGCCGTTAAGATCTGATGCATTTTCAAAGTGTACCTTTCATTTCTTTGAAAGGTACATATATGTGTATATATATATATACACATATAAATATTTTTTTTTTCACGTAACTGTATATAACAGTTACACCATTAAACAGGTGGAACTGAAGATTCAACTGCAGCCTGAAGATTCTGTAGTCAGTAGTGATTCTGTAGCAGTCAGTGAAAGCTAAAATTGAGAGCCTGCATCTATGCAAATTGATGACTGGTGGCTATGAAAGGGGGGGGGGGTATTTACTAGCATGTTCCCAGCATGGGGCATCATGCTAAGGAATGTTAATAAAAAGATTGGGAGGATAGGACACCATACATAAAAAAAAATATTATTTTCTGGTAATCTTACAGTGCAACAATTGTAATGATACTATTCTGTATATTTTTTTAATTTCACATTACTGTTGTAACTGCTTAAACACCCCTGACATATCAAGAAAGGTGTGTGAACTAATAAAAATTAATTAATATACTTAAAACTATTATTATATGTATTGACCACATGCAGTAATTAGAATACTATTTAATTTGCTATAGTTTTATAATATATAGTAATCAACAGTATTATTTGATACCCCTAGAACTTCAGCATAAGTGAAAATGATTTAAGTATGACAATAAGGTATCAAAACATGTTTAATGGTCTAGTCTTGTATGCTAATTGTGTGTTATTTTCTACAAGGTTGAGTTTGTCTCAACCTTGTCTAGATATCTAGTAGGGTTACATAGAAAAATATTTGACTGTTGACACCTAGTTAAGCAATTTGATTTAATTTAAATCTACATCAGCATGTACTGTTAGAAAACTTTGGGGCATTCCTACACTATGGTTTACAAAAAATATAATTTTAAGTTTAAAACACTTTTTTATACTTATGATGCATTTCTTTTACCAGAGATGAATCACCTGATGATAAAAAATAGAAACTTGCAAAAGCATGGCTGTTGATAAACTGCACTGGAAAGGCTTGCCTATAAATCCTTTGTCCTGCTGCCATTTTATGATGTCAATAACTACTGCCCAAATTGTAAGGATAGTAGGAAAAGGAGATGCTACAGGGAAAGTTGACATTCTTGTATGGGAAACATGACAGCTCTTTTCATATATAAGAATCGCTTCAAACTATAAGCATATCATTATTGGTTCTTTCCCTTGAACATACAACTGCATCAGAAGAACTACTGGTTGAGTATCTGTCTTCCCCTGGGCATTTGCTTCAGCTACAAGACATCTCTTTGATATAATTTAAAACCAAAAGAAAACATCTTCCATCCATGGGGCATTCATAGGCCAAATAGAACGATTCTATATTTACAAATATGCTGTTTACAAGCTCTATTTCACATACCTACAATTGACCTCAAATATGTTACTTTAAAATAGCCTTCTTCAGGGCAGATAAGGTAAACACTAGCTTGCAAAATCATACTTTGTTATATGTACTATATTTATAACCCCCAGCTTTTCCTAACTTACAAGTTTGCTTATATTAAAATAAATTCAGTGTTTTGTGTAGTATTAACAAGAATTCAAATGAACGGATTATTTTAACTTAAAGGTACAATAGCTATCTGCTTAAATCAAATGCCATCATCACGCCTTTAGATATCAGCTTTATGTAAGATTTTTAGTTTACAATTTATAACATATTTAGGGAAATAAAAAAAATTACAGGAATATCACCTTGACCTTTTTTGAACAATATAGCAGTGATAAATTAATTCATAAAACTTTAAGAAATGTCACTGCATAAGGAAGATTCTTTCATGCAGTAATGCTAATGTGAAAGTCAATCAGTGTTCCAATTTTACTGCATTACAAAGAGATGATACAAATAAAATAAATGACTATCATTCTTTTATTAATGATGCATTTATTTTTGATAGCGAATATTTGTATTTTTAACGCTTTTGTCTTCAAACTTCTTTTGAGTTTGTTAAGCAAATTGTGAGTCGTGCTATATGAACAATGCTTTAATATCTTATTCTCTTTAATATTCAAACTCGTTTTTAGTATGACAGGTATAAAAGAAGTAATATTATAACTTCCCACAGATTTCTAACCACTCCCAGTCATGAACCAAAGTCCACACTGCACATCCAAGGTGGAAAAAGCCACAGCTGGTTATAGAAAAGTTTTGGACAAAGCCTATGAAACAAAGGCGAGCAATTAACAGAATGGTTCAGCAAGCAATGCAAAATTTTAAAAACTGAAAGGTAATTACCTCAATTGCTCAGTTACATTTAATATAAGTTGGGAAGAATTTTACATTTTACTTAAAGTATAAAGTATTTATATGTCTAAATATAAAGTACTCTGTTTAAGTGTAGAAAAAAGTCATCTATTTTCTTTAAACATTTTTTCTATCTAGAACAAATAGCCTGAGCTCAGCATCTATTTAAGTTGAGCATTTCATAGGATATCAGGAAATGCTGCAGTGATAATGCTCAAAATATATACCTAAAGTAATACTGATATAATGTAAGGTAATATATTTTCATTCAATAAGAAATGTTTTTTCTACCAGTAATGTTCCCTTAAAATGATTCTATTTTTAGGAAGTTCCTACCTGATATTTTTTATCTGTATAGCTAAACTTTAAACTGAATCGCTTTTTTACTTGTCAAATAGTGTTACCTACCATGTTTAAAACAGAGGGTTTTTAAGCAATAATCCAATAATTTAAAATATAATAGCTAAACAAAAGTTTTATCTTTTTTTATTTACATGAATGATTTGTTGAAATAAATTAGTTACATAGTAATGGTAAGAGTATTTAGGAATATCTATAGTGTATTGAAACACATTGTAAAGTTCCCTACTATAGTAAAGAATTCTAAACATCATTCTATCATACTTATTATTTTTTTCTTAATAACCCCTTCCCTTCAATCAAAGAGAACAAATGTAAATTATTTGACGTGAACTTGGCAAATTAAACCCTATGTCCCTTAAATTAGATTCCCTATGCAGCAAAACATGGTAAGTTATCAAAAAGTGATGTTGCTGATTATTCTGCCAACAGGAGCTTGAGTTTCTAGGGACATAGAGAGTGACTGTGCTTACTAACTTGGAACACATGCGCTAAAAATGTTTTATGACAGAGAATTTGTTGTCTTTAAAACCAAAGGACAGAATCACATTCTTGTTGTCACAAGTTTTGTATTTTTTTTAGTAAACGGTGTACCCTCCACATAAAGCTCTAAAAAATAGTTTATAATGTTATATTTTATAAAGTTAAGTTATGTTTAAACTGCTATCATGAACTGTTTCTTTAATTGCCTACATTAAATAGATCCTTATTCTTGACAGAATATCTTATAGTGGTAGAACAACATTTTAAATACAGTTCCAATATTTTCCTGTAAAACAGTAGCTGGTTTCCCTGCTAACTAAGAACAGACACTATGATCAACAGAACAATGACCTTAACACTATTATTTGTCAAGTAAGAACATAAAATGAAATGCCTAATGCACACCCAAGAATATTTCCATATGCCAAAAATCTTACATTTGACAGACAAAGACCCTGAAGCTAGAAAACATAATGTTGCTTTGTAATTAGGTATAGTTATCCAATATGTAAATTAGCTTTCAATTTGCTGAAGGTTACACTTTAGGCTCCCTCTAGTACCAGAGTATTAGCTGGAGAAACAAAGGAATATTAACTTAATAACATGGAAAAAGGAGGGTGTAAAGGAAGGAATAAATATAACCTTCACCCCAGTGAAGTGTGAGCTGACATGTAGTTTGTTAAAAAAAAAGACTGTAAATGATTGAAAGACCTAAGCCAAGGTATACATCAAGTGACATTATTCTTCTTCCTGCTTTAATCATGAGCTCACACTCTGAAATAATCGAAATGTAGGTTGCTATAGAAGAAATTTCTGTACGATTAGTGTCTCTGAACAAATGCAATGAGCCAAAGGAAAAAAGAGAGAACGAATTGTAACGGGGTTAAAGCACAGTTTAATATTTCCTATCTCAGTCACTTTTTTCATATGTATTGTATGTGTGAGTCCATAGTACAGCATAATGTGTCATAATTTGGCCTTCCATTCTGACAGCAGTGCTTGAGTTGGGCATTAAATCATTGCCCCGAGGAATTCTCATTCTGGCAATTCCTGGCGGTAGGACTGTCATCTCCTCCCACACATTACCTATCATTTTTGACATGATTGGATCAAAATTAGTCAGTACATTTAGATGTAAATTGGGACATCCAAGAATAATAATGAGCACAAAAATATAGCCCTGTGTAATTGACACGGCAACAGCTTAGTACAGTCTTCCACAGCATCTCTGAGATTATTAATACGATGATAACAAAAGTGCTATATCAAAAACAGTAAGGAAACTTTTTCTGTATTGAGGTATATATTTACCTAAAGCTTAAATTGAATGAAAGTTGTTGTGATAGTTGTTCCAGCTGTTAAACAAACTTAAATGTCACACAGTGCAATTTTTCAAATCCAACTGTGGCCATGTATAGAATGTTATGACTTTGCTTAATCATTGTGCATCATGTTATTGCCATTATTAAAGTTAATTTTGTTTTTACTGTAAGAATCAGTGTTAAACAAATTCTGTGTGTTAACACAAATTGAAGTATTAGCAATCTTGTATTATTATTTTTTAGGATAGCACATCATTTGGGTTCTGTGCCAACCAACATAGTTGGGAGACTTCAGTTAGCATATAACTTACATAGCTATTTATTCATAAATGTTTAAATCTATATTGTATTTTTTAATTGTTTTTCAAAGCAAAGTGGTTCTTGAGCTAGAAGTATAAAATTGCTTAGTTTAAGGTGTTGTCTAATTGGTAAAAAGTTGGTAAAGTAAGTACACAGAAAATGAACAACATCTGGGTCAAGTATAAAAGAAGGCCACGATAAAAGATAACAACTGAATGAGAGTGACATATACAATTCTAAGAAAATATGTATAACACATGTTGCTGTGTCAAGAAAACACCCAGCAACTGAGTTGTATAAAAAAAAAACCTGTAAGAGTTTATGTTTTTTTATTTGTCCAAGAATCTCTTCGTATTCAGTTTATAGAAGCAGAAATCCTAAGATATATTCCAATTTTGATTTCATGTCACACATTGCTATTATAGAATGTTACTGACTGCATGGACTGCAAGGACACCTTTAAAGCCAACTTACGTCTGGCAACATAGAAGTGCAATGGATGGTCACTGGTGGCATTCACCGTGAATAATACCAAATGAGCTTTTGAGCAATTCCCACAATACCCTTTACATGTTGACCATCCATACACCTAACACAAAAAAAAACACTAATCCATCCTCAGGTATAGTGAAATCTTTAATTATGTTAGAATTGTTTTATCTGCAGCACTAAAACATTTGTTCTGCCTTACAGTTAAACAGTAAATGTGAGCATGGAAGTAGCAAGTTTCTTTTCGTAACTACTACAGTGATATCTGGTGTACTTTTTTGTTTTGAAAAATACCATTGGTTACATAAGCTAGTTGGAAGCAAATATACCTCCATAACTATGAAATGCTTTCTGTGACGCAATGGCTTGATCTTAGGTTTGCTTTTTTTTTATTCCACTCTACCATTCTGATCAATATATCAATGTACATGGAGCTCGACAACAACAAAATGTGGGACTTTCAATATTAAGTATTATGCCTACAACTTGATACATATTAAAGGTAAATGGGTAGGTAAATTCTGTTTTCTTAGCAAATCAAAGTGTTCTTTTAGGTGTATAAGCATACTTCTTTACATTCATCATAATGTTTAAGCTGTTTAAATGTGTAAGGGTTGTGGGGGCATTGCGGTGAGAAAACCAGCTCATCTTTTGCCTGTCCATTAACACCAGTTGTTTATGAGTATTTTAAAGTGTCCCCAAACTAGAATGGATCCCTTCAAAGATGTTCTCGATATGGTAGGGCTCCTACTCTACTAGAAACCGATAGCTACAAAAGAGCCTCTCAAGGGGCATACATGCAAGACACCCAGAGAAAATACTAAAAAAAGACATGATAAAATGTTCACATGTTGTTGTTTATTAAGGAGCTATTTTTTGCACAGTAACAGTGCTTTCAATACACTATAAACATACTGTTTATATTCATTTTAATTTGCATGTTGAGTGTGTTTATTTTTTAAGAGATGAGTTTTTGATATTAGCCACTGAGTTTCCTTTAAACAATGTTAATCTAATAAATAAAACAGTTATTAAAAATGTCAACTATAAAAAAGGGGAACATTTGACTGCATTATATTTGGTTTGTATTCATTTTAATCTTTGAATAAATAATAATTTAGCACAATACGGACTGGCCCATTATATTATAAGGATCTTAGGCGCAGATACTATAACATGTTTTAATAAGGTTCAGGTGTTATATAAATTATATACTATTGTATGCCTGTAATATTTATTTAAATGAACATATGAATGGAAGACCGCTTTAAATAAAGCCTATTGTGAATATGTACACAGTTAAAACAGTTGTTTTCTCAGCTGGCCTAAAATTTTAGAGCACTGTGCAATATTAACCTCGCAGGAAGATAAAAACATGGCTAGATGAGTGGATCAAGACTTCAAGCTTTTTTGCTGGTACAGGTCTCTTAATCAGGAATTGTGTGAGCTAAAATAGATATCCTTATTTGGTAATGGTATACATAATTACAAGTCTTTACTTGTTTATATGTTTTCCAAAACCATAAATTAAAAAAAATATATACTTACAAGAATTTTAGGTTTGCATTACTTGGTCAACATTGTTTTTTGAAAAATACATATAATACAAATCCTCTAAATACAGTATATTGGCATACATTATCCAGGAAGTATAGACTGGAGTTATCTTTATTTGTACATTGTACATCCTTTACTTGGCATACACATTTTGACACTGAAAAGGCAGTCTTACAAAATTGTTATTTAACTAAAAGTTCTTTATTCTTAGAGAGAGGTTTATGTGCAGAAAATTTCGCAGACATCACTAACTTAAGCTTTCCTATGGTTACTTTTACTATATTTTTGTTTTTGACTATGGAAACATCAGTAAATTCGAAAAAGTTTAAATTTTGTTTAATTAAAACCGAGGTTAGATATTCTTTATTTAAATGCCCATAAAGTTTAAAGTCTTTAAGTGTTAAGTTTTCCCAGAGCTTTCATGAACAAAAGAATTCAAAAGCTCCAATCTGGTTATAAAAGAACTGGGTGTTTGAATGAATTTGGTAGAAGAACATACACTTGGCCATGTGTATAGAGAAGAAGAACACTATTGAAAACGTCAACTATGACATGCTTCGAACTGTTGAGCTCTCTAAAAATTAAGCACTCTTTTACTGAGCTGGCAGATCAACATTAGTTTGCTAAATATATACTAGAACATCATTACTATGACACTGGCTGAAAAACGTTCTTGATTTTTATCTTTATGTGAGATCTCGTGCATTTATAAATGAATTCCAACGTTTGACTTTGTAAATCTTAGGATCCTTTTATTTTGTCTACATGTACAGTGATTGGATCTAAGTTGTAATAATACATATGGACATACAGTACATTTTTAATAATCAACACACTTAGCTTGTATGTTTATTGGACTAGTATTATAAGCCAAGGACAGCTTGCAATCATTGATTTTCCAACATATTCCAAGTGTGTCAGATAATTATACAGACAAATGGCATAGTGTCTGCCTCAGATCTAAATGCAAAAAAGAAAAGTATCAGGGAAATATACAATAGTGCAGAATATGGAATACATCTACAACAAGAGGATCAAACACAAGAAATCCAATGGTTTAGTATTAGCATGTTAAAGTCTTGATATAAGTCCCATAGAAATGCTGCAGTGTAATCTAAAGCAGAGTTTTCAAGCAAGAGGTCTCAAAAATATACAAACTAAAGAAATGAGGTTTATAGGAATGGATTAAAATACTTCCTAACAGGTCACACAGCCTTTACATAAATTACATTAATTGTTTAGAAATGCATTTAATAAACATACTACAATTTACAGTATGTGTTTGTTGATGGCTAAATAAGGCTGTTCTATTTATTATTATGGTTTATATGACAATCAAATTGTATTTTAGAAGTTATTTGTGCAAAAATGCATGTTTTCTAAAGGTTCACAAGCATGCAAAAGTGTAAATTGTTTCACCCAAAATGGTAATATTTTAAAAGCCATGTTCAAGTACTGTAAATGTACTGTTATTTTGAGACATACTTACATCACATATGTAATATAAACACAAATTACATTAGTTGAAAACCAGTGGTCCTCAACTATGTTTTTACTTAAAGAAAGTTAAAGTAGAGTATAGGATTGTTCAATGTCCACAATGGCAACTGCAGCTTTTACAGTCACTGAAGCTCATTAAGTGAGAAACTCCAAGATAATAACAACAAACTAATAATAACATACCATATGTATTTATTATTGCTATCCTAATAAGTATAGTCCTTTGTTAGGGCTGGGTTGTTACACAGTGGGCACTCTTAACAAGGGATATATTATACCTATTTATTAGGATATTTCCTTTAGAGAAGTATAATAATAGGTGAGGCCTTGATGTCTCATTACCCCCAGCAGCCTTAAATAAGCAATTCCTTGGTGTACAGAGGTCACCCTAGGAACAGGTGGCCACCATTTGTCTATAGGTTTCATTTTTGTGGCATTCTGTATCTTAGAATCTTGCATCTTAGTATATCACAAGAACAAAACAAATATCCACTCTGCTCTCTGTTGTACTTTTAACAGAGCTGATAGCTATTTGTTTACTATAAATGATATATCAATAATGAGGGATACAATCTCCAAATGCAATATTGCTTACTTCCGGGAAGTAAACAATATTGCATTTGGAGATTGTATTCCTCGATATTGATATTCATTGGAGGTGGATGAAGAGGAGCCCACCATTGATACGGTCTTGTGACTCACCTCACAAGTATGTAAATTATATATATAGTTAAACCAAGTTTCAATGCACAAGCAGGGAGCAGGCTTACCTGAAAGCAATCTTTCTCTCTTTAAAGGTGCAGCAATACACTAGAAGCCCAAACTTCCCCTTAAAGGTCCCCAACGCACTTCTAAGCAAACAATTTTTTTACTGGCTAGCTTTAAAGTGTGCTGGGGACCCTCTTTGTCTTGCAAAGGCAAGGTCTGAGCTTTTGGCTTTTTGCTGCACCAGTAAGGGCTGCATCCATGTGAGCCTGTTCTCTATTTTTGCATTGCTATACTCACTTAGCCTTTTATCACACCACCTCACTGTACAGGCCCACTCCTGGCCTCCAGATAGGGTTCTCTCAACATCTGGGGTTCTCACACACTTCTCAGAAACTCAGATTCTCTCCAGTACCCTCTGTGGATTCGCTGTCTGAGTCCCAGGTCAAGAGCAATTCTCTGCTCCAGTCCTGCTTCCTTTATACCACCTGTTGGTGGACACAAGTGGACCACAAAATTTGGTCCACATGCGAGGTGAAACATAACGTCCATCAATCACCTCGCCTTTTTATTTATGTCACATTAGTTAAAGCTAATGTCTGAAAAATACCACCATTTCAGTTAGGCCTTGCTCTTGGAAAGTTTCACCATTGTAACAATGAATTTGACTGTGTTTGGCTTGGAGTGGTAGTCAGGATGGTGGGTCCTACATCAAGAGGAAAAAAGAATGATGATAAAGCAGTGGAAAAAGGTTATTCAATGTTCTACACCTCCCCGTCTTTTTCTTTTGAATAACATTAAAAAACACTTTTGGTCATATTTTGTGATTTTGTGTTCTTCTGCAATAAGCCTGCCTAGTGCATACTATTCCAGTTGCTAGACTTGTCAGTACCAACATCACAATTGGCTGCTTTCACATCTATCTCCATGGGGATGATTCACTCTTTATGGGGAATTTTCACTACAGGGGTGGCCCGTCCATTAAGGGTGCACGGGCACCACCCGCTCTCTCCTCGCCGCCCCCTCTATGCTATGAATAGATTCATACATAGCATGAATCTATCCATGGCTGCCTGCGACCACCCCCTATTCATACTATACTATATACCCCTCTGGTGATGCTATATACCCCTCTGATGATACTATATACCCCTCTAGTGATGCTGTACATACTCCTCTGGTGATGCTGTATATACCCCTCTGGTGACCCTATATACCCCTCTGGTGATGTTCTATATACTCCTATCTGTCAATGTTTTACACCATATCTAGTGATGCTGGGCTGTATACTCCTAACACATCTTTTCAGCCAGGAAGTTGATCTTGGCAAACTTCCTGGCTGAAAAGATAACCCTTAGAGTGCATGTTATCATAGCTCAGTCTTTACCCAAGCTGGACTGCAAAGAAATCTCATCTGGAGCTGGCAAGGAAGCCCAGAGCAAGTAGTAAACCCCACCTCGAGAGTCTTGACTCTGTTTCCGGTCACAGATGCCGCCCTTTATCAAAGTATTGGATGAGTAAGGGATAGTCAACCCACGAGACATCGGTTAATACAGGTGTAATATATAGTAAAGTGCAGCGCTAAAAAATATAGTAAATTAAAGTGCTAACTTTAGTGGGTAACTATCCATTAAGGATTGATTCAGGAATGATATATCCTTAAAACTAAATGTTCTTAGCAAAACATAAAGTGTCCAGTGCTCAAAAAATAAACAAGTATTCTTGATTGCAGATAAATACGTATAGTGTCCAGTGCTCATAGAATTTTCCAGAGAAGGTACTCTGTAACCATCACCAACCACAGTGTGAGTATCCACCTGCTATTCTCTGTATGGTGGAACCTGCATCTCGAAAATCATCTCTACCCAAAGGAACCAGCGGAGACCACGGCAGCGAGAGATGTCCCCCTACAGGCTTTTTAGAACCATTTTGCCATATGGTAGGTGGGTCCAACACTTCTCGTGAGTTTGATATACCTATGGAGTGGAGCCACGGAGGTCACTTATACATTGAGCACAGGAGCACTAAGCACTTTAACAGAGACTTTTTATTGGCACAAAGCTCACTTTTGATATATACAGTGGGTATTATTCAGACCCCCTTAAATTTTTCACTCTTTGTTATATTGCAGCCATTTGCTAAAATCATTTAAGTTCATTTTTCCCCTCATTAATGTACACACAGCACCCCATATTGACAGAAAAACACAGAATTGTTGACATTTTGCAGATTTATTTAAAAAGAAAAACTGAAATATCACATGGTCCTAAGTATTCAGACCCTTTGCTCAGTATTTAGTAGAAGCACCCTTTTGATCTAATACAGCCATGAGTCTTTTTGGGAAAGATGCAACAAGTTTTTCACACCTGGATTTGGGGATCCTTTGCCATTCTTCCTTGCAGATCCTCTCCAGTCCCTTCAGGTTGGATGGTAAACGTTGGTGGACAGCCATTTTAGGTCTCTCCAGAGATGCTCAATTGGCTTTAAGTCAGGGCTCTGGCTGGGCCATTCAAGAACAGTCCCGGAGTTGTTGTGAAGCCACTCCTTCGTTATTTTAGCTGTGTGCTTAGGGTCATTGTCTTGTTGGAAGGTAAACCTTCGGCCCAGTCTGAGGTCCTGAGCACTCTGGAGAAGATATCCCTGTACTTGGCCGCATTCATCTTTCCCTCGATTGCAACCAGTCGTCCAGTCCCTGCAGCTAAAAAAACACCCCCCCAGCATGATGCTGCCACCACCATGCTTCACTGTTGGGACTGTATTGGACAGGTGATGAGCAGTGCCTGGTTTTCTCCACACATACCGCTTAGAATTAAAGCCAAAAAGTTCTATCTTGGTCTCATCAGACCAGAGAATCATATTTCTCACCATCTTGGAGTCCTTCAGGTGTTTTTTTTAGCAAACTTCATGCGGGCTTTCATGTGTCTTGCACTAAGGAGAGGCTTCCATCGGGCCACTCTGCCATAAAGCCCCGACTGGTGGAGGGCTGCAGTGATGGTTGACTTTCTACAACTTTCTCCCATCTCCCGACTGCATCTCTGGAGGCTCTTCTCCTCCGATAGCTCAGTTTGGCCGGACGGCCAGCTCTAGGAAGGGTTCTGGTCATCCCAAACGTCTTCCATTTAAGGATTATGGAGGCCACTGTGCTCTTAGGAACCTTAAGTGCAGCAGAATTCTTTTTGTAACCTTGGCCAGATCTTTGCCTTGCCGCAATTCTGTCTCTGAGCTCTTCGGGCAGTTCCCTTGACCTCATGATTCTCATTTGCTTTGACATGCACTGTGAGCTGTAAGGTCTTATATAGACAGGTGTGTGGCTTTCCTAATCAAGTCCAAACAGTATAATCAAACACAGCTGGACTCAAATGAAGGTGTAGAACCATCTCAAGGATGATCAGAAGAAATGGACAGCACCTGAGTTAAATATATGAGTGTCACAGAAAAGGGTCTGAATACTTAGGACCATGTGATATTTCAGTTTTTCTTTTTTAATAAATCTGCAAAAATGTCAACAATTCTGTGTTTTTCTGTCAATACGGGGTGCTGTGTGTACATTAACCACTTCAGCCCCTGAAGGATTTCACCCTTTAGGACCAGAGCCCTTTTTGCGATTTGACGCTGCGTCGCTTTAACTGACAATTGCGCGGTCGTGCAACATTGTACCCAAACGAAATTTGCGTCCTTTTTTTCCCACAAATAGAGCTTTCTTTTGGTGGTATTTGATCACCGCTGCGTCATTTGTGATCACCGCTATAAACAAAAGAATAGCGACAATTTTGCAAAAAAAAACAAATTTCTTACTTTTTGCTAAAATTCAAATCCAAAAAAATATATAAAAAAACATTTTTTTCCATCGGTTTTGGCCGATTTATATTCTTCCTCATATTTGTGATAAAAAAAATCGCAATCGGTGTTTATTGATTGGTTTGCGCAAAAGTGGCCGCGTTTATGGACGATGAGAATTCATTTCTGGGGTTTTTATTTTTTTTTATTTTTTACTAGTAATGGCGGCGATCTGCGATTTTTAGCGGTACTGCGATATTGCAGCGGCCATATCAGACCATTTTGACACTTTTTTGGGACCATTGGCATTTATACAGTGATCAGTGCTATAAAAATGCACTGATTACTGTGTAAATGCCATTGGCAGTGAAGGGGTTAACCTGCAGGGGGCGCTCTAAGGGTTAACTGTGTTCCCTGGGCGTGTTCTAACTGTGTGTGGGCTGCCCTGGCTGGGGAAGGGGAGCAATCACAGCTTCCATATAGAGGAAGGCTGTGATCACAGCCCTTCCCCCTCTCACAGAACGGAGATCCGTGTTTACTTACACGGAACTCCGTTCTTTCACTGCGGGGGGGGGGGCATCGTGGGTAGCCCGCTCCCTGGCCCCCCCGAACACAGTGAGCGTGCGGGCGCGCCTCCGGCGGCGCGCGCTCACAGTGCATGATATCGCAGCCACCGTCGTATGACGGCGTTTTGCGATATCGAGCCATCTTGTCGCCGTCAACCTGCGGTTGACGGTCGGCAAGTGGTTAATGAGGGAAAAAACTTAAATGATTTTAGCAAATGGCTGCAATATAACAAAGAGCGAAAAATTTAAGGAGGTCTGAATACTTTCCGTACCCACTGTATATAATTTATTTTGTATAACTTTTTGTATGCTACTTAACACGTTTATAATAAAAGCAGCACTTTGCATTAGGCACAAGTCATTTTTAGTAATGCTTTGCATGTTATTTTGATGTTTTAGAAAATAGCACTTTAAGAATCAAGGTCACCGCTTATCCTTAAAATGCTATCTTTACATCCCTGTCAGGGATACACTTGTTCAGCAGCGGCCGACACCAATAGCTTGTTATTCCAGACGCGGGTGCATATCAAGTAAGGAGATGCTACCAGATCTAACTCTGAAATCTTGTCCAGAAATAAGATCCACTTGGAGGAACCTGGATGTAGGAACCACTTATTGCCCAATTGGGTCACAGAATATGGATTCTTCCCAGAAATTCTATTTAGACGCACAGGAGAGGATATGGAAGATTCTACCCCACCCAGATCAGAGCCATCTCTATCTCTTCTCAGTGGACTGACCCAGCAGGTTCTGACCTGCCTCTGATGTAGGACACCACTGTGATGTTGTTCAGCCTCACTGGAAATAAGAAGTCTGATGCCAGGTGACAAAAGGCAAAGGGAGCATGACAAAGCTGGCCCGAAAACAAGAATGTTCAAACTAACTTCCCAACTGGGAGTTCTGCTGGCAAAACAACTTCCTGAAAGGGGAGTTCCACTGGCAATAACTCAGCAGCACAGAAGATTTATTACTGTGCCAGCACCCAAGACTTCACCTGCCTCTTTGCGAGACATGAATCGCTGGGTGATTGATTAACAATGGAGAAAAAACCCTTTCAGGACAGGAGACCATTTCCATTGAGCACACCTCAATATAGGGATGGGAGGGACCATGGTCCTGATCATCAGGTATTGAGATGCTGACAGGTAAAGAGAGGAAAGCCAGGATTACCCAGCATCCTACCACCAGTGTGCTCTAGTGGCAAAAACGATGTATCCTAAACTGTGATGGATTAGGCTCTCAGATACACAAGGATTTGCATAGGAGTCACATGACCCTTTTTGGAACACTAGCCAGCCAATCTCTTCTAGGGTTCTGAGAACTCCCTCCGCATACTTGACAGGAATCCCTGTCTAAAGAAGGAGTGGATCAAGAACCCAATCAGCAGACATATATGCTGCCTGACATCTTAATCCATGTAGAAACATTGGTATGACAGAAGACAGCTCTGGGAGTTGGAAATAGGCATCCCTCTGAGCAACAATAGTACTCCTCTTAAAATCTCATCTGCTGGAATTGTAATTGCCATCCCCAGAGATGGTAAGAACCACGTTGGCTAGCAGAACTTGCTTATTGTTACTGGAGCAAAGGATTCCTCCTGGCGCAGTCAGTGGCTTGAAGGTGACTGATTGACCTACATGGCCTGAAGTGCTTGATCAGAGGGTCCAACCGTTTGAGACCAAATCTGTTTATAAGAGGAGCAACCAGGTACCCGTATGGGTGGAACAAATATAAGAAAGGCAAGTAAGCAACCTCTCCCCCAGAGGTGGAGCTCTTTGCTAATTACTTGATTGAGGACGCTTTCACTCTTCAATTCTTTCTGGACAGCAGGCCGGAAATGCAGGAGCAAACCTTTTTGGAGTTAAACACTGACTCTTGAACCACAGTACTCTTTCGTTCAGCAGACATGTTCTCTAAGGCAAGAGGTCAGACTAAACACAGCTCTTAGCTATCAAATGAAGATAGTCCTTGAAGGGGACAGTTTAGACCCTCACAATGCAGACAAGATTGTCCCACTTGTAGAATTATTCCCAGCTATTTGCTATCAAATGAAGCTAGCACTTTAAGGGGACTGCTAGACTCTTGCAATGCAGACAAGATTGTCCCACTTATAGAATTATTCCCAGCTATTTGCTATCGAATGAAGATAGCCTTTTAAGGGGATTGTTTAGAGTCTTGCAATGCAGACAAGACTTGTAGAATCATCTCCAGCTATTTGCTATCAAGATAAAGCTAGCCCTTGAAGGGGCAGTTTTTAACTCTTGCAATGCAGACCAGATTGTCCCACTTGTGAGAATTATTCTTTATAATAGAATTAATATTCTTCATCCCAACTTCCACTGCATTGGAAGAGAGGCAAGGGTTAATGCAAGCTCCCAGACTGCAACTGCAGACAGATATACCCCTTTAGGGACATGTCCAACACAAGGCTACCACCAGAATATGCTACACCCCCCAAGGACACACCCAATCATCCTGATTGAGTATACCCCTGAATGACACAGCATCCTCCAATGACAACTCCATGTATACGGCTAAGCTGATGAAAGCCACGTCAACCAAACAGGTGACTCATTATTCTGGAAAATCTCTTCCCCATAAGTGCCTTAATCTGACATCCTGCAGTGCAGGTAGAAGTGTCCTGGTTGGGTTTTAAAGTTGAGCAACCCAGTACTGCAAGGTGCTGACCACTAAGACATTCTGTTGCTCTGTCTTTCTGTTCAGTTTGCACCCCTCTTCAAGAATAAGCTTCTAGCTTAAACATCATAGAAAAATAGTCAATGCACTCCTTTCAAAGTGCTAAAATACTTGTATGGCAGGTGCCATTTTAGGCATCATAGCAGCCTTACAAAAAGAGGTACAAAAACCTGCTCAAAGATCTTCCTTTTAGGAATTGTTTGAAGAGGGTTAAATCGGCCAATTGACTGGTCCTGCAAGGAAAAAAGCTTGACATTGTCAGAGTAGAGAATCCTTACACAGGCAGAGGTGTAACAGACTCCTTTAGAGTATTTTTACTACCTGTGGCAACCTGTTGGTCTCTGTCATCTTGTTCCCTGGATGGCTGAACAAGGCAGAACATTCATACAGGGTTTTACCAGCCAAGGTGTGAATAATTCATGCAGATTGTCAGGAAGGCTGTCGGCCTGATCCCCCTCAGGAGAGGCATACCTGAAGTCTACTGCTTCCTTGGGGCCGTTGGTGCGCGCTCACGCGCGCGTGTGTGTGCGCACGCGTGTTCTGGAACCAGAGCGGTCATTTAAGCCTTGCTAATGCTCAGGACGGGTACTGTATGATTTACATCGTTTACCCGTGTCTATCTGTGCCTGATATCTGTTCCTGATCTGTTACCGACCCGGCTTACCCAGACCTTCCTGCTTTCTGCCTGCACCCGATCCCGGCTTTTCCCAACCACTCTTCTGCCTGCTCCTCCGAACCTCGCTGCCAGCTCGTTGTCGACCCTGCCTGCACCCGACTCTTCTCCAGTGTCTGTGGCCATCCAGACCTCTGCAGCATCCAGCTCCGCAAGTCTTCTCCAGCTTCTCTGGATTGCTACTTCCTGGCTGCACCCCTTGCTTGCTAAACATGCTCATCTCCATCTCCAGCAATCCTACCGACCTCCAGCTGGTGGACATTACCAGACTACCACAGCCACTCATACAACCCTGTGCTCCTGCGGCCGCTGTCTCACTCCCAGCGGTCCCTCGAACCGGGGTCATAGGAGAGGCCATCCCCTGCCGTCAGACTCACTACCTGGTAAGTAACAGTATCAGACAGCCATGACTGAGTCTGCAAGGGGGGCCTCCGTCCTACTTGAGGTCAGCCAACACCTCACAGACTTCACACAGGCCATCAGGTCCCTACAGGGCAAACATGCCCACTTCAAGGAACAAGTCCTGACCGCCACCCCGGTCTCTACAATCATAGCCAGTTTAGATCATGCCACTACACTGCCTTCTCTGGAGCCGCGGGTACCTACCCCTGAAAGATTTTCCGGACATCGGACCAAGTATAGAGCCTTTCGCAATGCCTGTCAGCTCTATTTCACACTTCAGCTACTAACCTTCCAGTTGGAGTCTACCAAGGTGGGGTTTGTTATACTATAATATTCCTTTCTACGGGAACAACCCCAGGCCTGGGCCCATCACCTGCTGGAAGCCAGAGACGCCCAGCTGGATACTCTATCCTCCTTCTTTCAGGCCATATCGCAACTGTATGATGACCCTCAATGGTCTGCTACAGCCGAATCTGCTCTCCATTCCCTCCAGCAAGACGGCAGAGCCATCAAAGATTACGTTCCTGACTTCAGGCACTGGAGCGCAGATACCAGTTGGAACCACGCCACATTATGGCACCAGTTTTGGCTGGGTCTATCAGACGGCCTTAAGGATGAACTAGCTCGGGTGGGAGTCCCGATTTCCTTGGAAGACCTCATCCAGCTGTCCATACAGATGGATCGCCGTCTGCGTGAACGCTGGCAGGAAAAGCCAGCACCGCACAAGGCCGCTGCTCGGTCTCCTATTTCCCCTGAAGAGCGGGCATGCCGGCTCCAAGGCAATCTCTGCCTCCACTGTGGGGAAGCAGGCCATACGTGCATGAGTGCCCAGCCAAATACCAAAAGGGTTCTTTGGCTCCTCAATGGGGCAGACACTATTGACGGCCAAACCCGCTCACCTAGCCCTTCCCATCTCCTTCCGACTGCCCGTAAGGTTAGTTTCTGTCACAGCTATTGTGGACTCAGGGGCCTGCAGCTGCTTCATCGACCTGGACTTTGCAGCCAAACATGGAATTCCTCTCCAATCCAAGGAGGAAGTTTCTCAGTGTTCTTAGCCGATGGGTCCCATGTCAAGTCAGGACCAATATCTAAGGAGACCCCACCTTCACTGGCCACCACTCTCTCCGACCACAGCGAGCTGCTATGGCTGGACGCAATTGCTTCTCCACTGTTCCCAGTCATTCTAGGCCTGCCATGGCTCCAAGCCCATGACCCCTGGATCACTTGGAGTTCCGGATTAATCCAGTTCCAGTCCTCATACTGCCAGGAACACTGCCTCCCTACACCTGTCCTGCCTCCCCCAGCCCTGATGTGTCTTGACTCTGACCTTGACTCGCGTCAGAAAGTGCACCAAGCCTATCACAAATTTCTGGGCATGTTTAGCAAGCAAGGGGCGGACACGCTCCCTCCACCGCTCCTATGACTGGCCAATTGAGCTTCTCCCTGGGGCAGAAATTCCATTCAGACAGATCTTTCCATTGTCTGAGAAGGAGTTAGGGGCCCTGAAAGACTACATCGACGAGAACCTGCAGAAGGGGTTCATCCGCCCATCTACTTCTCCAGCCGGTGTGGGAATCTTCTTTGTGGAGAAGAAAGATCACACTCTCCGGCCGTGTATTGACTACCGAGACCTGAATAAGGTTACGGTGAAGAACCACTACCCCCTTCCCTTAGTGCCAGAACTTTTTCAGCGTCTACGCTCTGCCACCATTTTCACAAAGCTGGATTTAAGAGGGGCATACAACCTCATTCACATCCGGGAGGGGGACGAGTGGAAAACCGCGTTTCGCACCCGATTTGGGCATTATGAATACCTTGTCATGCCCTTCGGATTGTGCAACGCCCCGACCACCTTCCAGTTCTTCATCAATAATATCCTCAGGGACTTCCTAGACATCTTTGTAATAGCTTATTTGGGTGACACCTTATTTTTTCCTCCTCACTGGAAATCCATCGGGAGCACATCAAGAGGGTTCTCTGCCGCCTCCACCAGCACAAACTCTATGCCAAACCCGAGAAGTGTGAATTTGAGAATCAGAGTATTCAGTTTCTGGGACTGATCATTTCCCTGGGAGGCATTGAGATGGACCCACAAAAGCTGTCGGCCATCCTGTCGTGGCCTGCACCTACAAAATAAAAAGGGGGTCCAGTGGTTCGTTGGATTCTCCAATTATTATCATAAATTCATCCGGAACTTCTCAGCCATTATCTCATCCATCACCCAGCTCCCCAAGCAAGGGGTCCGATTCCACTGGTCCCCGGAAGCATAATCCGCCTTTGCAGCCCTTAAGGAACTTTCACTTCAGCCCCTGTACTGCGCCAACCAGATCCAGCTCTTCCCTACATTCTGGAGGTGGAGGCATCAGAGAGCGCTGTCGAGGCGGTCCTCTCCCAACGTTCTGGCCTCAAAAGTTCAGTCCATCCGGTGGCCTTCTTCTCATGAAAACTTGCCCCGGCTGAAAGGAACTATGACGTGGGAGATCAGGAACTCCTGGCCATTATGGCCCCTTTGGAAGAATGGAGATACCTGCTGGAAGGGGCAGCTCACCCAATACTGATCTACACAGATCACAAGAATCTCGAGTACCTCAAATCTGCCAAATGCCTCAGACCCCGCCAGGCCCGATAGGCATTATTCTTCTCGAGATTCTTGTTCCATATAACATACCGGCCAGGATCTAAAAATATAAAGCCTGATGCGTTATCACGCATGTTCGAGGATCCTAAGGAGTCGGCGACACCCGACACTATCCTGCCAGCTGGGAATTTCCTGCTCCTACAAACTGACCTTTTGTTGCAGCTGAAGTAGGCCTCTATGGGAACTCCCGGCTCCATCAGAAACACCTTGCAGGTCGGAGAGGGTCTTTTGTGGAGAGGGAACCAAATCTTTGTCCAGAAAGAGGTCCAAGTAACCATCCTAGGTTGTTGTCATGATCATCCCTTGGCAGGACACTTCGGGATCCACAAGAGCTTAGAGCTGGTGCAGCGCACCTTCTGGTGGCCTTACCTGGAAAAGGACTGTAAGGAATACATTAATTCCTGCTCCATCTGCACTCGAAACAAGGTTCCCCGGAACAAGACCTGGGGCTTGCTTCGACCTCTGCCAGTACCAGAGGTCAAAGCAAGGACTTTCTAGTGGAGCTGCCCTTAAAAGGAACACCCTCTGCTCCAGAGACTGCTCGGGTGTTCATTAAGGAGATCATCCAGCTCCATGGTGTTCCCATAGACATTGTTTCCAACTAGGGGGTGCAATTCACCTCATAATTCTGGAAAGCCCTGTGTGGGATCCTGAAAATAAAAGTGTCTCTATCATTGGCCTACCATCCCCAGTCCAATGGGCAAACGGAGCGGACAAACCAAACTAGAGCATTACCTTGCTTTTCCTCATTTGTCCAAGATGACTGAGTGTCCCTTCTGCCGATGGCAGAATTTGCTTATAATAACTCTTGCCATTCCGCCACTGAACAATCACCTTTGTTTTCGAAAATTCCCAAGTCCCCCAGTGCCTGCTGTCCAAAACACCCTGAACGTCTTTGCCCGCAACAACAAACTTATGCAGGAGGCTATGTGCAAGGCACAAGAAGACAGCAAAAGAATCTTCAATAGAAAAAGGAGGGGGGAACTAATTTTACAAGCAGGAGACCGAGTATGGCTGGCTACAACCAACCTGAAGTCGGCATGCCCATCAAGGAAGCTGGGGCCTAAATATGTGGGACCATTCCCTGTCAAAAGGAGAGTCAATGATGTTTCCTACGAGCTGTCTCTACCCGAAAGCTTTAGAATCCACCCAGTGTTCCATGTTTCCTTGTTGAAGCCTGTGGTACCAGACTCTTTTCCCGACCGTGAGACAGGTCCAGCTGCACCTATAATAATTAAAGGGGATGAAGAATTCAAGGTGGAGGCTGTACTGGACTGTAGAAGGAAAAGGGGTAAATACAGTACCTGATTAAATGGAAGGGCTATGGACCCGAGGAAAACTCCTGGGAGCCTGAACAGAACCTACATGCACCAGATCTGATAAATGCCCTTTTTCGCAGCCACCAGCACAGAAGAACCCAACTGGGAATCCGGAGGCTGCCCGTAATGGGGGGGCAATGTCAGGAAGGCCTGATCCCCCTCAGGAGAGGCAAACCTAAGTTTTCTACTTCCTTGGGACCCTTGGCGCGCGTTTGCATTCTGGCGCCAGAGCGGCCAATTAAGCCTTGCTAATGCTCAGGGCTGGTGCTGTCTGATCTACAGCGTTTACCTGTGTCTATCTGTGCCTGATATCTGTTACTAACCCGGCTTGTCCAGAACTTCCTGCTTTCTGCCTGCACCCAATCTCGGCTTGTCCTGACCACTCTTCTGCCTGCTCCTCTGTACCTCGCTGCCAGCTCGTTCCTGACCCTGCCTGCACCCAACTCTTCTCCAGTGTCTGTGGCCATCCAGACCTCCACAGCCTCCAGCTCCGCAAGTCTTCTCCAGCCTCTCTGGATTGCCACTTCCTGGCTGCGCCTCTTGCCCCGCAGGTCATCTCCATCCCCAGCAATCCTACGGACCTCCAGCTGGTGGACATTACCGGACTACCACAGGCACTCATACCTCCCCGTGCTCCTGCGGCCGCTGTCTCAATCCCAGCAGTCCCTCGAACTCGGGTCGTAGGAGAGGCCATCCCCTGCTGTCAGACTCACTACCTGGTATGTAACACAGATCTGGAGAGTCCATTAGTCAGCTTACACTAGCTTTAATTTAATAGCTTTAATTAGATATACTCCTCTTTGCTCTCCATCTCTGATTTCCCCCCACACCACCAACACCACCATCTTTTTAGGTGCTTCTAATCCACCTGTCTCTTGCCTCTCTTCCCTCCAATCCCCAAGATCTGTTCCTGTCTGTAGCAGCCTCTCCACCCATTTCCCTGTGTGCTTCCAAGCAACCTCTTCCCTACCTATCCTTGCCTCTACCATGTCTGTCTGTGTGCTCCCAATCTGCCTCACTTAACCTCTCTGCCCTCTGATCACTGGGATCTCTCCCCACCTGTACAGACATCTCCCCGTCTCACAGTGGGTTGCCAATAATGTGAGAACTAGCAGTCAGTAAGTATGGATATAGAGATGGGTCAGTAAACATGCCTCTTATGTTTACTAGCCTTCCCCTTTCATGAACAAATACAGTGTACTGACCATGCCTGTCTTCATCTATAAATGAAATGATAGTAAACACATGACTCATGTTTACTATCACTTCAGTTTGTGAATGACCAGTGTTCTGTACTGAGCATTTCCTCACTCATAAGTCAGTACAGAGCTGCAGGGGAGAATGAGATTGAGGACTCAGCCCTTTCTCTAACTCAGGGGTCTCCAAACTATGGCCCTCCAGCTGTTCAGGAACTACAATTCCCATCATGCCGAGTCATGTCTGTGAATGTCAGAGTTTTGCCTCATGGGACGTGCAGTTCCGCAACAGCTGGAGGGCCATAGTTTGAAGATCCCTGCTCTAACTCAATACTTGAATATCAGGGGCCTGAATTGTTGACTGGAGTTCCACTTTAAAGAGATCTTGTCACTAAAAGAAGAGTATGCAGCAGGTCTCCAACTAGTTAAAGCACCATACTACTATTGACTCTGTCTGTATCCAGGTTAATGTAAGGTAAGGTGAACTCGATCTACCCTAAAATCACCATAAAACAATAATGTGTACAGTCATGATAAGGCACCTGGAAGTACTGGTGATTATGTGTAAACTGAGCCCTGCATCCCTTTGCAGCCCCCTTCGATTCTAGGCCAAGGATGTACATGGAGTTTTTACGTCTGTAAAACTTAAGATTAAGCCCCTACCCTGCTGGTTCCAAGCTCCACCCCTATTATTCAAACTGTTAAATATCATAATTTCAGTGAGTAGTAAAGGTTTTAATATTTCACAGAGCACATGGCTTAGGCTTGTGAAGGGACAGAACCTAATCTCAACTAGAGATGAGGTAGGGATGGCAGGGCTCTGGCTTGGAGCTGGCTTCATTGCCTGGAGCTGGAGCAAAGCTAATCACATTTTTGGATAAGCTCTGGAGCTGAAGTTAGACTACAGCTGAGCTCTGGAATCTAAATCTGAAGCTTAACCACTTCAGCCTCGGAAGGATTTACCCCCCTTCCTGACTAGAGCACTTTTTGTGATTCAGCACTGCATTGCTTTAACTGACAATTGTGAGGTCCTGCATCGTTGTACCCAAACAAAACTGATGTCCTTTTTTCCCACAAATAGAGCTTTCTTTTAGTGGTATTTGATCACCTCTTTATTTTTTGCATTATAAACAAAGAGTGGCAATTTTGAAAAAAAAACTCTTTTTTTTTACTTTTTGCTATAATAAATATAAGAAAAAAATATTAAAAAACAAATTTATTAATCAGTTTAGGTCCATATGTATTCTTCCACATATTTGTGGTAAAACAAAAATCACAATAGGCAATAGACATATATTGATTGGTTTGCGCAAAAGTTATCGCGTCTACAAACTATGAGAATTGATTAATGGCGTTTTTATTATTTTTTTTTTACTAGTAATGGCAGCGATCTGCGACTTTTATCGGGGCTGCGATATTGCAGCGGACAGATCGGACACTTTTGACACTTTTTTGGGACCATTGACATTTATACAAGGATCAGAGCAAAATAGCCACAGATTACTGTGTAAATGTCACTGGCAGGGAAGGGGTTAACCTTTCAAGGGGTTAAGTGTGTTCTCTCACTGTGTTCTAACTGTGTGGGGGCTGGGCTGGCAGGGACATGACAGATCTAACTGATCTCGATTACAGGGATCAGTAGATTTGTCATGTCTCCCCTAACTGTATGGGGAACCACAGCGTTTACATTGGTGGTTCCCCGTTCTTCCGCTCTAGAAGGCGATCATGGATCGCCGGTGGAAATCAACTCCGTCCGGCCCGCAGGCACCTTCACGGACCGTGCAGCCTGCCCGCAACCGTGGCTGTGCCGATCGCCGTTTATAGATGGCGATCTGCACATCGCTGCCAACCTGCCACAGTAAATGTACCCGACACGGTCACCAATCGGTTAAATTCTGCAGCTGATCTTTTCAGTGCTACTTCACATACCTGTCATACTTTGAAAACAATATAGTTTAATACATAATTCATTTTGTAGTAGCAAAACAAATGTCTGAATAGTCAAAATATTACTTAAATGTACTTTGTAGTATCTATTTTTGACTATGCAATCTTAGGGCCTAATCACATTGTGTGTGCATTATCCTCTGAATAATGCATGTCTGCTGGTGTGTGCTGTGAAGGGTTTGTGCAATACTTTCTTACAACATGTTGCAATGTTTTGCTTTCTCTATGCGCAGGGACTGCATTGGGCAAGACTGTCCAGCACAGCCCAATGCATACGGTGTAAATGGGCCCTTAGGGGTTGAGTTTGTCAAGCAGCTTCTAAATGCATACTGTAGGAATATCTATTGAAAAATAATGCAATTTAATAGTATTTAATGTAATTTAACAGTGCTCTCTAGGAATTTGATTCCTGTCATATAAAAGACAATTACAAAATCAAAAATGAGATATCAGATGCAAACTGCCCAGGTTTCAGTTACACAGTGATATTTGTTTTTCTGAGTCTCTCCTGTAGCACCTCGTTTTATTACCTGTTGATCCTGCAAGTACACTTGGTATTTTTCCACTTCCTGCAATAAAATCAAAATGCTGTCCATCCTGCAGTGAAATCATACTGGAGAACTGGGGTTGTGGACAGGGTAATCTTTGATGGACATATAGTTTTGCCTGGACTTTAAGTAAGATACAAATAAATTAAAGTCTCACTCCAGCTAACACTTTTTGAGCAGTTCCAGGAACAGTTTTTATTCTTTTGGAAAAAAGGTTAGATCCACGTGAATTAAATATTATAAGCATCCTTGGCAGTGTTATGCAGTATGTCCCAACCCCTGCCCCCGAAACTTTGACAACTTGGCCTGTTAAAAGGAAATGAAAAAAAATAACAGATCCACTGGCTGGATCAAAACATAATAAAACTATATTACAGCAAAGCAAAAATCGTTGTGCTAATGCAATTGATTGCCTGAAACGTGTATGGCCAAAGAGAGATAGAAGCCACAACCTGTTGCTGGAATTAAGGCCTGGAACAAAGGTAAAACGGTAGAGGGGAGGCAGGCTGAATACTAATAACTGTTTTTGTGATTGTCGTTGCCAACATGTTGTAATAAATGCTCATTTGTTGCCCGTATATTGTAAAAATTGCCTACTTGTTGCTCGTGTATCGGAGCAACTAAATGTTTGTTTTATATGTATGGTCTCATTTATCCATTTGCTATTCATGTATTCTTAGTAGGAATGGGCCGAACACCGCAAATAAGTTCTAGTGAACATGTGAACCCTATTAAAGTCTATGGGACACAAACATGAAAAATCTAAAGGGATAATTTTAAAGGCTTATATACAAGTTATTTCCATAAAAAGTGCATGGGGGCCTGGGTACTGCCCTAGGGAACATGTATCAATGCAAAAAAAAGTTTTTAAAACAATCATTTTTTCAGGAGCAGCGATTTTAATAATCCTTAAAGCGAAACAATAAAAATGAAATATTCTTTTAAATATCATGTCTGGGGGGGTCTCCTTTGTCTGCTTGTAAAGTGGCGCATCTGTGTGATGTGTAGAACAGTGCCGTAACAAAATTACATTTCTAAAGGAAAAATGTAATTTAAACTTGCTTGTGGCTGTAATGTATTGCCAGCTCTCAGCAATATAGATAAAAATTCAATGAAAAAGAATGGCGTGCGCCCCCCCCCCCCCCCCAGGCCATACCAGCCCTTTGGGGAATGCCATGCCAAAATGTAAAAAAAATGATGTTCCCCCAAAATCCATACCAGACCCTTATCCTAACATGCAACTTGACAGCGAGCCCCCCCTCCTGAACCATACTATGTCCTCAACATGGGGGGGTGCTTTGGGGCACCACCTCAAAACACCTTGTCCCCATGTTGATTTGAGTCTGTGGGCAGGGGGCTTATCGGATACTGGAAGCCCCCTTTAACAAGGGGGCACCCAGACCCCCCCCATGTGAATGGGTATCGAGTAGATCGTACCCCTACCCATTCACCAAAGTAGTGTCAAAAAAGTAGAAACCACAGGAGACAGTTTTTGACAATTTCTTTATTAAATTTTTTTTTAAACAGTGCCCCGTGATGTACATCCACCGTCAATCATGGCGCAGATGGACCCAATACATTTAAAAAAATGAAAACCGCATCAGCCTCTTTCAGAGGCAACTCGCCAAATGGGTTGTCTTCGGTTTGACAGCTCTTATGTAGGCAAGGGAGGGGCCACCCAGTGATGTAAATGGGTGACCCCACCCCCTCTGACATCACATGACATCAGAGGGGAATGGGGTCACTGAGTTACGTCATCAGGTGGTCCCGCCCTTGCCTATATAAGAGCTGTCAAACCGAGGAAATCCCATTTGGCGAGTCGCCTCTAAAAAAGGCAGATGCGTTGTTAATTTTTTTTATGCTTGTTCCATCGGCACCGTGATTGACAATGGTTGTACATCGCGGGGCCCTTTTTTTAAAAAAAATAAAGGAATTGTCAAAAACTGTCTCCTGTGGTTTTTACTTTTTTTACACATTTTTGGTGAATGAGTAGGGGTACAACGTACCCTCTACCCATTCACATAGGGGGGCCAGATCTGGGGACTTCCAGATTCTGATAAGCCTCCCGCCCCCAGACCCCGACAACCACTGGCCAGGGTGGGGACAAGGTGCTTTGGGGGAACCCCAAAGTACCCACCCCATGTTGAGGGCATGTGATCTGGCATGATTAAGGAGGGGGGCCACTCGCTCGTCCCCTCCTATCCTGTCCTACCAGGTTGCATGCTCAGCTAAGGGACTGCTATGGATTTTGGGGGGACCACCAGGCCATTTTTTAAAAAAAATTGGCCCAGGGTTCCCCTTAAAATCCATACCAGACCTGAAGGGCCTGGTGTGAATTTTGGAGGGGACCCCCACGCCATTTTTTTTATTTTGGCACGAGGTACCCCTTAAAATCCATACCAGACCCTTATCTAAGCATGAACTGTATATAAACTCTACACTGAATGCGCTATATATATATAGATATATATATATCTACAGGGTGGGCCATTTATATGGATACACCTTAATAAAATGGGAATGGTTGGTGATATTAACTTTCTGTTTGTGGCACATTAGTATATGTGAGGGGGGAAACTTTTCAAGATGGGTGGTGACCATGGTGGCCATTTTGAAGTCGGCCATTTTGAATCCAACTTTTGTTTTTTCAATAGGAAGAGGGTCATGTGACATATCAAACTTATTGGGAATGTCACAAGAAAAACAATGGTGTTAACGTAACTTTATTCTTTCATGAGTTATTTACAAGTTTCTGACCACTTATAAAATGTGTTCAATGTGCTGCCCATTGTGTTGGATTGTCAATGCAACCCTCTCCTCCCACTCTTCACACACTGATCGCAACACCGCAGGAGAAATGCTAGCACAGGCTTCCAGTATCCATAGTTTCAGGTGCTTCACATCTTGTATCTTCACAGCATAGACGATTGCCTTCAGATGACCCCAAAGTCTAAGGGGGTCAGATCGGGAGACCTTGGGGGCCATTCAACTGGCCAACGATGACCAATCCACTCTCCAGGAAACTGTTCATCTAGGAATGCTTGGACCTGACACCCATAATGTGGTGGTGCACCATCTTGCTGGAAAAACTCAGGGAACATGCCAGCTTCAGTGCATAAAGATGAACAGTTTCCTGGAAAGTGGATTGTTCGTCGTGGGCCACTTGAGGGTACTGTCTACCCTCAAGTTGTAAGGTGCTGCGTAAACTGTTGGCACTATATAAATCCTGTATAATAATAATAATAATAATAATAATAATAATAATAATGAGGTGCTATGTTACACTTCCAGTGACCAGTATGAGAAAGTGAGAGCAATAACACCAAATTTAACACACCTGCTCCCCATTTACACCTGAGACCTTGTAACACTAGTGAGTCACATGGCACAGGGGAGGGAATTATTGGCTTATTGGACTCAATTTGGACATTTTCACTTAGGGGTGTACTCACTTTTGTTGCCAGAGGCTTAGACATTAATGGATGTGTGTTGAGTTATTTTGAGGGGACAGCAAATTTACACTGTTATACAAGCTGCATACTCACTACTTTACATTGTAGCAAAGTGTCATTTCTTCAGTGTTGTCACATGAAAAGGTATAATAAAATATTTACAAAAATGTGAGGGGTGTACTCACTTTTGTGAGATACTGTATGTCAAACTGGAGAAATGTAAATCTGAAAAAGGACCACCATCTAATTCCTTGGGCTAGTCATCTCAACTGAAGGTATCACTCTGGGTCCCAAGAAGGTTTCTGCAGTCCATGAATGGCCAGCTCCCTCTGACAAGAGAGGTGTCCAGTGGTTCCTGGGTTTTGAAGTGTATTATATACTCCACACCACTGAATGCACTGTATTTATAGTCTACACTGAATGCAGAGTATATATATATATATATATATATATACAAGCACGTGCTCAGCGGCCTATCCAGAGGTTGTATTTGGGAATAGACGTATGAATGCTACCAGAATTTGCTGCAAAGATTGAAGGGGTGGGGGGTCAGCGTGTCTGTCCTCAGACCATACGCTGCACACTGCATCAAATTGGTCTGCGTGGCTGTCGTCCTAGAAGGAAGCCTCTTCTAAAGATAATGCACAAGAAAGCCCGCAAACAGTTTGCTGAAGGCAAGCAGACTAAGGACATGTATTACTGGAACCATGTACTGTGGTCTGGTGAGACCAAGATAAACTTATTTGGTTCAGATGGTGTCAAGCATGTGTAGGGGCAACCAGGTGAGGAGTACAAAGACAAGTGTGTCTTGCCTACAGTCAAGAATTGTGGTGGGAGTGTCATGGTCTGGGGCTGCATGAGTGGTGCTGGCACTGGGAAGCTACAATTCATTGAGGGAGCCATGAATGCCAACATGTACTGTGACATACTGAAGCAGAGCATGATACCCTCCCCTCAAAGACTGGGGCGCAGGGCAGTATTCCAACATGATAACAACCCCAAACACACCTCCAAGATGACCACTGCCTTGTTAAAGAAGCTGAGGATAAAGGTGATGGACTAGCCAAGCATGTCTCCAGACCTGAACCCTATTGAGCATCTGTGGGGCATCCTCCAACGGAAGTTGGAGGAGCACAAGGTCTCTTACATGCACCAGCTCTGTGATGTCATCATGGAGGAGTGGAAGAGGACTCCAGTGGCAATCTGTGAAGCTCTGGGGAACTCCATGCCCAAAAGGGTTAAAGCAGTGCTGAAAAATAATGGTAACCACACAAAATATTGACACTTTGCACCCAATTTGGACATTTTCATTTAGGGGTGTACTCACTATTGTTGCCAGCGGTTTAAACATTAATGGCTGTGTGTTGATTTATTTTGAGGGGACAGCAAATTTACACTGTTATACAAGCTGTACACTCACTACTTTACATTGTAGCAAAGTGTCATTTCTTCAGTGTTGTCACATGAAAAGATATAATAAAATATTTACAAAAATGTGAGGGGTGTACTCACTTTTGTGAAATATTGTATACAGGGCCAATCCCAGGGTCACAGACACCTGGGTACAGAAATATTTCTGGCGCCCCCACATGGGCGTGGTCATCTTACCAACTCCTCCCCTTTACAAACGTTTCTATAGCAACGACTTAAACACAGAGATGCTCCCCTAAGGAGTCTTTTTTACCCCTAGATCCTCCCACGATCTCTTAACAATAAACAAACTACAGGAAGAGAAGCAGAGTACTCTAATGGGACCTGGAGGGGGATCTTTCAAATGGACACAAAGAGGGCCTCTGTTAGAGAGTCTGTTAGAGCCCCAGACATACTGCAGACATAGTACAGGAGATGGTTAGAGACTGCAGACATGATACAGGAGATGGTCAGAGACTGCAGACATGGTACAGGAGATGTTCAGAGACTGCAGATATGATACAGAAGATGGTCAGAGACTGCAGAAATGATACAGGAGATGGACAGAAACTGCAGACATGATACAGGAGTTGGTCAGAGACTGCAGACATGATACAGGAGATGGTTAGAGACTGCGGAAATTATACAGGAGATGGTCAGAGACTGCGGACATACTACAGGATATGGTCAGAGACTGCAGACATATTACAAGATATGGTCAGAGACTGCAGACATGATACAGGAGACGGTCAGAGACTGCAGACATGATAGAGGAGACAGTCAGAGACTATGGACACACTACAGGAGATGGTTAGAAACTGCAGACATAGTACAGAAGAAGGTCAGAGACCGCAGACATGATATAGGAGATGATCAGAGACTGTAGACATACTACAGTAGATGGGCAGAGACTGCAGACATGATACAGGAGATTAATGCAGCCTACCAGTGCCCATAAAATGCAGCTTACCAGTGCCCATCAAATACAGCTTATCAGTGCCCATCAAATGCAGCTTATCAGAGCCCACCAAATGCAGTCCACCAGTGACCATAAACGCAGCCTGTTCAGTGCCTATCAATGCAGCCTCGCCAGTGACAATCAACTCAGCTTCATCAGTGCCCATCAATGCAGCCTCATCAGTGCCCATCAGCTCAGCTTCATCAGTGCAGCCTCACCAGTGTCCATCAATGCAACCTGATCAGTGCCTATCAGTGCCACCTCATCAATGCAGTGTATCAGTGCCACCTCATTAGTGCCCATCAGTGCTGCCTCATCAGTGCCCATCAGTGCCACCTCATCAGTGCCACCCCATTAGTGCCACCTCATTAATGCAGCCTATCAGTGCCCACCAGTGCCACATCAATGCAGCCTATCCGTGCCACCTCATCCGTGCCCATCAGTGCCGCCTCAGTGCCTATCAGTGCCCATCTGTGCTGCCTCATCAGTGCCTATCAGTGCCACCTCATCAGTGCCTATTAGTGCCACCCCATCAGTGCCCATCAGTGCTGCTTCATCAGTGCCACCTCATCAGTGCCACCTCATCAGTACCTACCAGTGCCACCTCATCAGTGCCTATCAGTGCCAACTCATCAGTGCCCATCATTGCTGCCTCATCAGTGCCACCTCATCACTGCCTACCGGTGCTGCTTCATCAGTGCCACCTCATCACTGCCTACCAGTGCCACCTCATCAGTGCGCATCAGTGCTGCCCCATCAGGGCCTATCAGTGCCACCTCATCAGTGCCTGCAAGTGCTGATTCATCAGTGCCACCTCATCAGTGCCTATCAGTGCTGCTTCATCAGTGGCCATCAGTGTTGCCTCATCAGTGCCCATCAGTGCCACCACTTCAGTCCTGCTCATCAGTGCCTACCAGTGCCACCTCAACAGTGCCCATCAGTGCCGGTTATCTGTGCCTACCAGTGCCACCTCATCAGTGCCCATCAGTTCCAGCTTATCAGTGCCTACCAGTGCTGCCTCATCAGTGCCCACCAGTGCTACCTCATCAGTGCAGGCTATCAGTGCCACCTAATGAGTGCTCATCAGTGAAGGAGAAAAATTACTTAATTAAAATGTTATATCAGAAACTCACCTCCTTGTGGCCATTACACTCAGTCTGTCCATTCATTTTCAAGGCAATCCCACCCCTCTGGACTATATCTCCCATAATTCTTTGCAGTACAGGAGGGAGGAACACTGTGCTCTGTTCTCTCTCCTAACCTATGTACTGCCGCTGCACCGGGAGAGTGAAGGGAGGAGGCAGCAGACATAGGAGGAGAGGGGCGGGATGCTGGGAGAGGGTGGACATGTGTCCACAATGGTTCTTCTTTATTTAGAAAGATGCAGAGGAGGAGCAGCAATGCCACTACAAGCAGCACACAGGCTGAAGCTACCCCAGCTCCTCCTCTATTAATGCACAGAGCGTGCTCTTCTCATCTCACAGCTGATGAGGGGCCCTCCGGGAAGCTGCCTGCCCTGGAGGAGGGAAGGGAGAACTCTTGCACTTTGGCGCCCCCCTGACTACAGCGCCTGAGTGCAGTGCACCCCAGGCACCCACCCAGGATCGGCCCTGACTGTATATGTATATACTAGAGTGTATATATATATATATATATATATATATATATATATATATATATATTAATACACTGCCTGTCCTGACTGTATATATAGCCTACAATGAATGCACTGTACATATAGTCTACCCTGCCTTTAGCCAATCATGGCTCTCACAGCAGATCACACTGTGATTGGCCAAAGCATGCAGGTCAGGTGAATGCTTTGGCCAATCAGCAGCCGTGAATGCACTGCAATCTCGCAGTGCATTATAGGGCACTCTGCGGTGGGTGAACTCGCCGCGAGCTCCCCATATTACTTGGTGTTTGGTGAACAAGCGAACACCTGATGTTTGAATCGAATTTACGTTCGACTCAAACATCAGACCATCCATAATTCTTAGGATCTATATTGAAGTTTATTGCCTATGAATTGTGAAGCCAGTACTGTTTGTTTTGAGGGCCATAATATTAATGAAATTCCCTTCAAGTCTGTCACTATCAAACCACACCTCTAATATTTTTTTCCTGTCTTAAATTCACTTCTGTGCACCAATGTTGTCCCCACAACCCTACAAACACACTGCTGTTACCCACACCATCCACCCCGCCACCACCACTTTCCCGAAAAGTTAGCAAGGTGAACCCAGACAATAAACAAATATGGAGGGTAGAGGTGAGAAAACTGAAGAAAGTTCAAGGTCAGTTGTTGCTACCCCAAACCATAATTAAGTAGGAGCTCGATCCTTACACCTTAGGTAGGAATGGCCAATTACATTCCCTCATTTAAATTATTATTTAACCACTTGCCGACCGTGTAACGTAGTTACACGTCGGCAAGTGGCACCCATTGTTGTGGGAGGACGTTATAACACGTCCTCCCACAATCGCGCTCCCGCGCGCCCCCTGGGGCGCGCACCTGGGAGCATCCGTGACCGCCGGGTCTAGGAGACCCGGCGCATCACGGATCCCGGTAAATGGCCGCTTGGAGCGGCCGTTTACCATGTGATCGCTCCGTCAAATGACGGAGCATCACATGTAAACAAGCCGGCGGAAGTGCCGGCTTGTCTCCCCCCTCTCCGCACCGATCGGTGCAGTGTGACAGGGGAGGGGGGAGAGGGGGGAGAGAGGAGATGCAGCGGTGCTGTGGGCAGGATCTGAAGTGCCCACAGCACCGCTATGTGACAGGCAGGGACCCCCTGATCACCCATACACACATACATGCCCACCC